>JAGFNQ010001066.1:192047-664467 GCA_024364735.1 Boesenbergia rotunda
TATGGGAATCTACATGTAGATATGTCAATGAAGATCTTACTGCGGCTTAAAGTGCGATGTTCCTTTGACTTGCGGTGTTCAAGTCATCTTGGTCATGGAGACTTATACTTTGACATCTTAAGCAAGCATCTCCAAGGAGGTGTGGACCCAGGATGATCGGGTATAAGCCGAAGTGCCCGAAGATGTTTGAACAGCCTACAAAGGATTCACCACTCCTTGCGAGGAGATGTATACCCAGGCCTATCGTCGGATTGTTACTCAAAGCCTCTGGCCAGAGCATATCATGTTAAGAGTGCGAGTCTCTTAAATACATGAGAGTAATTAGAAATCCAAAGGACGAGGAAGACACTACTTGGGCTAGGTGTGACGTAGTCAGCCTAGTGGGGACTGACACCATAGACCGTGTCCTGAACCAAGTGGGTATAAGGTGGTGAAGGGAATGAGGCACGATTCATTAGAGCTGCTGAAGGGTTTCAGAATAATTTCTTCTGGGGTCAAACCGTTGATCTTTCGATTAATTGGGGATCATGATGTACTACTAGGTGCCACTCATGATCGTTCTATAATTAATGGGTTAATTATGGACGGCCAACATAAATCGAAAGCCTATTTAGTCACACGCAATACGAGTAATCCGAGGGATTTAAAACGAGTTGAAAATTGGATTTTCGATCAAGAGAAAAAGTCGAATCTGAGTTAATCAGAGGCGCAATGGAAGCTAAAAATGGCTAAGTCTTTTGAAGGCTTTTTGGGCGAATTAAATGAGTTTAATTCGCGACCGGTTCGGGTTGGTTTGGCCGGCCAAAGGAGGTGCTAACCCTCTTGTGGTGGCCGGCCATTAAAGGAGATTAAACCAATTTAATTGGTTTAATTAATAAAATAAATCTAGGCGGTTTATTTTATAAATTATGGATAAATAAATTTGTATAAAGAAATTTATATAAATAAATTTATAGAAATTTATTCTTTTATGGAAGTTAAAATAATCCATGAATTGGTTTATTTTAATTTTATAAAATCAATTATGAATTGATTTATCATAATAAGAAAGTTTATAAATTTCTTATAAAAATTTATTCCATAATTTAAAGAGAGAAAGAATAAGTTTTATTATAAATTAGTTTATAATAAAGACTTGGTTTAAACGGAATAATTAGTTAAGAAAATTTATAGGATAAATTTCTTATAACTAATTCCGTTTAGAGGAGACTTAGCAAAGAGTTGCTACTATATAAAGGAACCAAAGGCTAGCCCTTTAGAAAATCAATTAATCAAGAGATTAATTAGAGCTCTCCCTCTCTCTCTTTTATTCTCTTCTCTCCTCTCTTCTCCCTTCACATTAGGGCCGGCGCCCCATCCTTGTGGATTAGGGCCGGCGCACACAACCATCATCCAAGGGAGTTGGCGTGAGCTTCAAGGAGAAGGAGAACCCGAACACGAAGAAGAAGAAGCGGATAGCGACTCCTCTCTTCTCGGAATTCGATTCCGTTACTTCGTTGGTTAGTTTTCCTAATTTTTCTCTTGTCCTTCTAGTTGTGCCTTCCGAGAATCTAGTAGTTCTCGTCGGCACAAAACTCGTGACTTTGTGAAGTCATCCCGAAGAGAACTCGGCGTGGACGCGAATAGAGGCGGAGCTTCCAAGGGACGCTACGGTTGGATCTCGTCCCTTACTTCGAGTTACGAGAGGTACTTAGTAAATTTGTTTACTATTCCGCAATGTTTTATTTTATGATTATGTCAACACACCATAAGATTGCATGCTAGATACGAAGTTAAAATAATTTAGGAAATTATTTTATGCAAACTCTTCCGCTGCACGTAAAAATTTTAAATTTTACGAACTCGTATCCTTGTCGACATGCACCCGGTCCCAACAGTGGTATCAGAGCCGGTTAGTGTTCGACTTAATCATATAATTGTTTTGTGGAAAACTTTGTCATGATCTCAATTTCGGAAAATTTTTCCAATTATGGAAACTTTCAAATTATAATAAATTTTAGAATTAGGAATTTCAAAGTTTGGAAATCCTCATGAAATTTCGCAAACGTTTGAAATTTTCTAGTTTCTAAATTTTTATAATAATTGTGAAAATTTCCCATCTTTGGAAACTTTCCAATTTTGGAAATTTTTCTATTTTAGAAATTTTCCAACTTTGGAAATATGTAAGTTTTCTTTGTACCAGAAACTTACAATTATTCTGAAAACCTATTTTCGAAATCTCGCAATTTTGGGCACTTTCTTTTAAGAAAGTCTAGACAAATTCATGGACAGTTAATTGACAATTAAATTTGAATTGGTTTTTAAATTGACAACAAATTCTTTATTTTGGATTGAGCCTCGGGGAGCCGTCCAATTTAAAGTTAGATGTTGTAATTTAATTTCCCAATTTTAATTGAAATTGTCATGTTTGATTTGGATTGAGCCTCGGGGAGCCGTCCAATTGGATTTACAACACTTTACTTTTCTTTGGGTATCTGAGCCTCGGGGAGCCACCCTTAGAAAACGATTTGTTGTAATTAATCAATCCATGAATAAAATATGTTTTAAGAGGTGATGCTCTTACATATTGTTGTCTCCAAAATTAATTAGGAAAATGGTTTCCTATAGAGTTTTCTTAAATGAGATTTTCATGAAAATAATATGTAGTTGAATTAAGGGATTTGTCTCTTAATTTAATAAGATTTGATTTAGAGAAATCAAAGTCTTGAACATATTATTTCCGAAATTAATTATGACAATTTAGGAAATTGTTTCCCAAAACAATTCCTTTAATAAAGTATGAGATTAGAATTAGGAAATCCGGTTCCTAATTCAATTAATGAGACTTGATAACTTAAGTCACATACATACTTTATTAAGAAAATCGTTAGTCATGACATATGTCATGAATGTGCATTAAAAAGGAAAGGATGAGACCAAAACCCCTTACAAAATATTAAGGCCAACACCTTCCATTAATATGGTTAGAATCGGAGTTTTGTTTCTCGCTTGGGTTGATGGACACATCCATGCCCGACTTGAACCTTAACATGTTCAAACCATGGAATTAGTTTATGAATAATATAGTTGGAGTCAGAGGTCAATCCTTAGTTTTGGTTGTTGGACACATCCAAGCCTGACTAAACGGTTGAATGAGCTCCAACCATATTAAAACTATTTCTTGATTAATGGGTCAGCCTTAAGCTTGGAGCATCGATTTGTTGTGCCACAGCCAAGGTCGATGTAAAGAGAGGTGCAGTTGGGTGCTATGTATATGATGCATACTTGTTAATGAGTTAACAACCCAATGATTTATGCAAACATTCAATTAGTTGATAGCATAACGTGATAGTTACATATATGTGATATGTAATCGGTATAATTACCTACCTTCATAGCTAAGGAAAACTTGATGGCCACAGCCATGGTGATTCTTATCTATGGTTGGATATCAACCTATTTGGAGATGTTCCTACGATCTCCCGAATTGATAATAAGGGTTATTCAATTTGAAAAATAAATAGGATTTTATTTATGTATGTTGATACATTCTTTAATAAATCTTCTCACATAATCTCAATTTGTATTTCTAGGATAATCACTCGATCATGTCTTCTCTGAACTTGCGTTCCATTTTGGACACAAATAAACTGACTGGGCCGAACTACATGGACTGGCTTCGAAACCTGAGGATAGTCCTCAAGGCAGAGAAGCTTGCTTATGTCCTTGAAGAACAACTTCCCACCCATCCTCCAGAAAATGCAACTCCAGACCAATTGTTGGCCTATCAGAAACATGTGACCGATTCTGAACTTGCGAGTTGCATCATGCTAGCCTCTATGGTACCTGAGTTGCAAAAGCACATGAGCATATGGATGCTAATACCATCATCTTCCATCTTCATGAGTTGTTTGAAGAGCAGGCGAGATCCGAAAGGTTCGAGGTCTCCAGACTCCTCTTCACCACTAAGATGCAGGAAGGCACTTCTGCCTCGCAGTTTGTGTTAAAGATGTTGGGGTACATTGAGCGACTGAGCGCACTCGGTTTTGCAATGGATCATGAACTAAGTATTGACTTAATTCTGAGTTGTTTGTCCAAGAGTTGTTCACAATTTGTGATGAACTATCGGATGAACAAACTGGAGACTACCATTCCTGAGTTGATCAACATGCTGAAGACTGTGGAGCCTTCTGTAAAGCCAGATCAAAAAGCGGTACTGTTAGTTGGTTCCTCGAAGAAAGGTTCTAAGAGGAAGCCAAAGAACAGAACAAAGGGAAGAAGAAAAAGGCCAAGAAAACTGAAAAGAAACCAAAAGGAACTTGCCATCACTGTGGCAAGGAAGGTCACTGGCGAAGAAACTGCAAGATTTATCTTGAGTCCGTGAAGAAGAAGGCATCCGATGCCCCATCCTCTTCAGGTATCTTCGTTATTGAATGTCACTCTATTTCCTCAGATACCTGGGTACTTGATACTGGGTGTAGCTCACATATATGTAATGACATACAGGGGCTAAGGAATAGAAGAAGGCTCGTCAAGGGAGAAGCGAATTTGCGGGTTGGAAATGGAGCAAGGATTGCTGCTATTGCCATCGGAACATATTTGCTAAAGCTCCCAACTGGACGTGTCTTAGAATTGGATAATTGTTATTTCGTTCCTTCGTTAATAAAGAACATTGTATCTATTTCATGTTTGAATGAAAAGGTTATCATTTAACTTTCAGTAACAATTGTTGTTACATAACTTTAAATGGCGTTCTTTATGGGAATGGAACTTTGTGCAATGGCATCTACACGTTAGATTTATCCAGTGACGTTTTCAATATCGAAGTAAGCAACAAACGTGCTCGAATAGATAATCAAATAGACTCCTACACGTGGCACTGTCGTCTTGGCCATATAAGTAAGAAACGCATGACCGAATTACACCGATGTGGAATTTTGGAATCATTTGAACCCGGTTCATTTGATACATGCGAATCTGCTTAAAAGGCAAGATGACCAAATTACCCTTTCCCGGAAAAGGTAATCCAGTGGGAGAATTGCTTGGTCTAATACATACCGATGTATGTGGACCAATGTCAACTCTTTCACAAGGAGGCTATAGCTACTTCATCACCTTCATCGATGATCACTCACGATTCGGGTATGTGTTCTTGATGAAACACAAATCTGAAGCCTTTGAGAAATTCAAAGAGTTCAGAAATGAAGTAGAGAAACAGCTTGGCAAAAGTATTAAGATACTTCGATCCGATCGAGGTGGTGAATACTTAAGTCAAGAGTTTCAAGATTATCTAAGGGACAATGGGATATTGTCCCAATGGACTCCGCCGTATACACCACAGCATAATGGTGTATCTGAGAGGCGCAACCGAACCTTGATGGACATGGTTAGGTCTATGATGAATCATGCAACTCTTCCAAAATCCTTTTGGGGCTATGCACTTAAGACAGCTGTTTACTTGCTAAACAGAGTCCCGACCAAGGTAGTCTCTACTACTCCATATGAGATTTGGAATAGTAAGAAACCTCACTTAACTCACCTTAAGATATGGGGTTGTCCTGCTTATGTGAAGCGGGTTGTATCAGACAAATTGGATGCTAAGTCTGATAAATGTCTATTTATTGGATACCCTAAGGAAACGAAGGGTTACCAATTCTATCATCCCTTGGAACAAAAGGTGTTTGTTTCAAGGCATGCTGTATTTCTAGAGAAAGAGTTTCTTTTGCAAGAAAACAGTGGGAGTGGATTGAACTTGATGAAGTTCAAGAAACTCCAATAGACATCACAGAGACACCTAGTCTAGGCCCACAACCGATAATTCATAGTGATGAGCTATCAGTTGAACCTAAAACTACACCACCTCTTCGTAGGTCTGATAGGACACGCAACATTCCAGAGAGATACGGATTTCTCGTAAGTGAATCGAACGACGTGTTGCTCATTGGCGATGACGAACCTATCAGTTATGAAGATGTTCTGAAAAATTCAGAAAGGGACAAATGGCTTGAGGCCATGAAGTCGGAAATGGATTCCATGTATGAAAATCAAGTATGGGACTTGGTTAACCCACCTGAAGGGATTAAGCCCATAGGGTGCAAGTGGGTTTTCAAGAAGAAAACCGACATGGAAGGTAATGTTGTTACCTTTAAGGCTAGATTAGTGGCAAAAGGATATCGTCAAAAACAAGGAGTTGATTATGACGAAACCTATTCGCCAGTAGCTATGCTTAAATCCATTCGGATGCTCCTAGCCATAGCAGCTCATTATGATTATGAGATATGGCAAATGGATGTGAAAACAGCTTTCCTTAATGGAAACCTACTTGAGGATGTATACATGATACAACCTGAAGGTTTCACATCGGTTGATAAAACCAAGGTATGCAAGCTTCGACGATCCATATATGGACTAAAGCAAGCATCTAGGAGCTGGAACATCCGTTTTGATGAGACAATCAAAGAGTTTGATTTCTCACAAAATCCTGACGAACCTTGTGTGTACAAGAAGGTTAGTGGGAGTGCAGTCGTATTCCTAGTATTATATGTCGATGACATCTTACTTATAGGAAACGATATATCAGTTTTACAGACAGTTAAGATTTGGTTGTCCAAAACTTTCTCCATGAAAGACCTGGGAGAAGCAACCTATATCCTTGGGATTAGAATCTATAGAGATAGATCAAAACGGTTGCTTGGTCTTTCGCAGTCTACATATATAGACCGAGTGCTAAAAAGGTTTAGCATGTCGGAATCCAAGAAAGGTTACCTTCCCATCAGGCATGGGATCAACCTTTCGAAGTCTATGTGTCCGCGCACAGAAGACGAGAGGATTAGCATGAATAAGATTCCCTATGCATCCGCAATAGGATCTATCATGTATGCTATGTTATGTACTAGGCCCGATGTATCGTATGCTCTGAGCGTCACGAGCAGATACCAATCTGATCCAGGAATGGATCATTGGGCGGCTGTTAAGACAATCCTTAAGTACTTAAGAAGAACTAAGGATGTATTTCTAATATATGGAGAAGGAGATTTGATAATACGTGGGTATACAGATGCCAGTTTCCAGACAGATAAGGATGACTCCAAATCGCAGTCTGGATACGTATTTACTTTGAATGGAGGCGCAGTAAGTTGGAAGAGTTCCAAACAAGACACTGTAGCGGATTCTACCACGGAAGCGGAATATATCGCAGCTTCGGAAGCAGCAAAGGAAGCAGTCTGGATCAAGAAGTTTGTCTCCGAACTTGGCGTGGTTCCAACCATTGATGAAGCAGTGCCGGTATACTGCGACAACAATGGAGCTATTGCACAAGCAAAGGAACCAAGGTCTCATCAGCGATCCAAACACGTGCTTCGACGCTATCATCTGATCAGAGAGATTATAAGTAGGAATGACATACAAATTGAGAGAGTTCCCACTGAAAGGAATATAGCGGATCCTTTAACTAAGGCCTTGCCTCAAAGCAAGTTTGAGGGACATGTTAGAGCCTATGGTATTGGATACCGTAGCGATTGGCATTAGGCCAAGTGGGAGTTTGTTAGTGATATGAGAGAAGTGTCCTAAGGCAATCGCCTTATGATTGTAAACATTTATTTTAATAAATGATAATTCACTATTTGAGTATACATGTTTGTGTATTTGATTGGGATCTTAAACTCATCTACTGAATGTCCGCAATACAACTCACAGCATAAGAGAATTTGTGATGGATCACAACTAGTGATTATCTCTAATGTGCAATTGTGAAGTATTGAAATTATCCCTAGTCGATGAATTGATAAAAACGGACACTATCAATTCTGTTGAGACTAGCATGGGTTATTCTCTAATCAGCTGATTCTCACTGGCTGGTGACATTGGGATGTCCGGAGATAAACATGGATGCTAGTTAAGGGAACTAGTTCATTGGAGTGACTAGCTGTGAGACTTCATATGGAATCTACATGTAGATATGTCAATGAAGATCTTACTGCGGCTTAAGTGCGATGTTCCTTTGACTTGCGGTGTTCAAGTCATCTTGGTCATGGAGACTTATACTTTGACATCTTAAGCAAGCATCTCAAGGAGGTGTGGACCCAGGATGATCGGGTATAAGCCGAAGTGCCCGAAGATGTTTGAACAGCCTACAAAGGATTCACCACTCCTTGCGAGGAGATGTATACCCAGGCCTATCGTCGGATTGTTACTCAAAGCCTCTGGCCAGAGCATATCATGTTAAGAGTGCGAGTCTCTTAAATACATGAGAGTAATTAGAAATCCAAAGGACGAGGAAGACACTACTTGGGCTAGGTGTGACGTAGTCAGCCTAGTGGGGACTGACACCATAGACCGTGTCCTGAACCAAGTGGGTATAAGGTGGTGAAGGGAATGAGGCACGATTCATTAGAGCTGCTGAAGGGTTTCAGAATAATTTCTTCTGGGGTCAAACCGTTGATCTTTCGATTAATTGGGGATCATGATGTACTACTAGGTGCCACTCATGATCGTTCTATAATTAATGGGTTAATTATGGACGGCCAACATAAATCGAAAGCCTATTTAGTCACACGCAATACGAGTAATCCGAGGGATTTAAAACGAGTTGAAAATTGGATTTTCCGATCAAGAGAAACGAGTCGAATCTGAGTTAATCAGAGGCGCAATGGAAGCTAAAAATGGCTAAGTCTTTTGAAGGCTTTTTGGGCGAATTAAATGAGTTTAATTCGCGACCGGTTCGGGTTGGTTTGGCCGGCCAAAGGAGGTGCTAACCCTCCTTGTGGTGGCCGGCCATTAAAGGAGATTAAACCAATTTAATTGGTTTAATTAATAAAATAAATCTAGCGCGGTTTATTTTATAAATTATGGATAAATAAATTTGTATAAAGAAATTTATATAAATAAAATTTATAGAAATTTATTCTTTTATGGAAGATTAAAATAATCCATGAATTGGTTTATTTTAATTTTGTAAAATCAATTATGAATTGATTTTATCATAATAAGAAAGTTTATAAATTTCTTATAAAAATTTATTCCATAATTTAAAGAGAGAAAAGAATAAGTTTTATTATAAATTAGTTTATAATAAAGACTTGGTTTAAACGGAATAATTAGTTAAGAAAATTTATAGGATAAATTTCTTATAACTAATTCCGTTTAGAGAGAGACTTAGCAAAGAGTTGCTACTATATAAAGGAACCAAAGGCTAGCCCTTTAAATCAAGAGATTAATTAGAGCTCTCCCTCTCTCTCTTTTATTCTCTTCTCTCCTCATCTTCTTCTCCTTCACATTAGGGCCGGCGCCCCATCCTTGTGGATTAGGGCCGGCGCACACAACCATCATCCAAGGGAGTTAGCGTGAGCTTTCAAGGAGAAGGAGAACCCGAACACGAAGAAGAAGAAGCGGATAGCGACTCCTCTCTTCTCGGAATTCGATTCCGTTACTTCGTTGGTTAGTTTTCCTAATTTTTCTCTTGTCCTTCTAGTTGTGCCTTCCGAGAATCTAGTAGTTCTCGTCGGCACAAAACTCGTGACTTTGTGAAGTCATCCCGAAGAGAACTCGGCGTGGACGCGAATAGAGGCGGAGCTTCCAAGGGACGCTACGGTTGGATCTCGTCCCTTACTTCGAGTTACGAGAGGTACTTAGTAAATTTGTTTACTATTCCGCAATGTTTTATTTTATGATTATGTCAACACACCATAAGATTGCATGCTAGATACGAAGTTGAAATAATTTAGGAAATTATTTTATGCAAACTCTTCCGCTGCACGTAAAAATTTTAAATTTTACGAACTCGTATCCTTGTCGACATGCACCCGGTCCCAACACCCAAGGGTAAGGAAGGTACCCTCTAACTCTACTCATGCTTCAAATTCTTCCATGAATGCTCAAAATGCCTGTACGAATGATAGAATTAATAACAATTGTTTGCCCATGCGTGTTTTTGGTTTTAAATATCATGATAGGAATAGAAACACTTTTGTGTGCCAAAAGACCAAAAATTCTATGTTTTATGATAAATCTAGAAATTTGAGGGCTAAGGACCAAGACATAAACCCTAAATGAGGGGGAAATATGCCTAGACAAATAAGTAGACCTAGAAATGATCAAATTAGGTCTAGTGATCCTAAGGTTAGGAAGTTAGAAAAGGAAAATCAGGTTTTAAGAGCAAAACTTGATAAGTTAGAAAGAAACCTAGGTAGAGGCATGCAAGGGTCCAAGAGATTGAACATGATATCAAAGGACGAAAATCATAGAGCTGATAGGTCGGGTCTAGGATACCACCCTAGGAGGGCTAATATTGATAGAATGTCGTATTCAAGGATGCCCTATAACTATGGTAGAGAAAAAGTCAAAAATGGCAAAGAAAAGCCATTTGAAGGAAAAGAAAAGAAATTAACTAAGAAAAAAGTCTATATGGTCAAGAGAGTGATAGTGGAAGGTCAAGAGGCATCGGAGGAGAACCGGTGTGGTCTTGCCTTTGTAGAAGAGTTACCTAGGGAAGTAACTAGGGCTAGGAGCTCAAGGGAGAGCTCTAGAAGCCAAAATGGGTTCCATGGTCAATGGATCTCAGGTCGTTTCCTTCTAAGAGATTGAAGAAGACTATAGGGTGTGCCAAGAGGTTTAAAAGGCTAAGGTTGGTCTTAATCCTAGAGAATTGGCACACTAAAGGGAGAATTATGGTGAAAAAGGAAGAAATTGGGATTTTAATTGAGAAATTGGTTTTAATGCCTAAATACTATATAAATTGATGCTATGAATGGATTATGAATGAGTATGGGAAGGAGCATCAAGGTGAGGTTAAAATTAGAACTTTTGGAAAGGTTTCATGATACAATTTAAAGAAACTTGAAGCTTGTACCAATCTTGGAATTCGGGATAATTTTGATTGAAATTATATTTTTCCCAAATAGACTCAGGATCCACAAATCTATCCATGAAATTTCATAATTTTTGGGAATTTGTGGAATTACTTAGACATTTTTGAAGGTTGAATTGGAAATCTAAAATTCAGAATATCAGATACCAGTCGACTGGCTGGAGGCCAGTCGACTGGGAAAATCCACAGTATGTAATTACACTCTGACCCAGTCGACTGCCCCAGGGGCAGTCGACTGGTATGCGGGTTTTATAAAAGAAAAGGGCGCGCCGGGGGGAGCCAAACTCTAGGGTTTTGGCGATTTCCCTGGCATTCATCTCCTCTCCCATGTTCCTCCTTCATCCTTAGGCCCTTCCAAGTCCTAAAATCCCTCTCTAAATCCTCCTCTAACCCCGATCTACCTCTAGGGTTGGTGGAAAACCCCTCTTCTCAAGCCATTTTCTCAAAACCAACAACATGAAAAGATTAGCAAAGAGGTATAATGATTTAAGGTTTATTTCTTCATTTAAACTTTGTATTGATACTAATACGATGTTTTGTGTATGTTTTATTTGATATTTTCTATTTTGGGGGGTTATCTTGGTGTGCATGCATGTGTTTGGTATATTAGGGTTGTGTCTAAGAGATCTAGGGGTGAAGGTTCATCCCGTCCAGGTCCACAAGCTCCAGAAGAGGCAATATTTAGGAGCTTAGAGTGTAAAAAGAGGTTTGAAGAGAATGAGTTTATTCCATTGCATTGTCGGTACCTAAACAAAGCTATTTCCAAGAGAACGCACCACAAATTATTGAGATGGTGACTCACTTTGACATAGAACAATTGGTATACTGTCAACATGACATTAACATTGATCTATGCAAGGAGTTCTATGCAAATTTGACTAGTATTGATTTAGAAAATAATATTTATGAATCAAGAGTTGCCGGCATTACCATTCCCTTCACAGCCATGATTTTAGCCAGTTTCTTAGAGTGTCGGGCGTCAAACAATGTCAATACCTTTTTTCCCAATGTTATTGAGCCGCTTGAGTTTCCAGACGTCACCATCGATCAGATTCATCTGCACTATTTTAGAAGACATAGACATGAATCTGAGCGTACCTTTGATGCAAAGCCCATGAGTCCATTTAGCCATGTTCTATATAAGATTGTTGTAGAATGCATCCTACCTATTGTTACTAAGGGGAGGGCAAGGATTCGATTGCCTCACTTAGTAATGATGTATGCTCTTGAGCGACGGTTGGACATAGATGTGTCTTTGCATGTATTTGTCTCAATTTGTCACTTTTCCCAGAGTGTTAATGGGAAAATCTATATGCCTTTCTGCCATATGTTGATGGAGTTTCTCCAGTTATGATTCGGTATTCGTGTCACCAGTGGTCAGGTCAGGCACCTGTCTAAGGACTATGACCAGATTGGCACACGCCAATTGTCCTTGGCAAGTATTGAGAGTAGGCAGGGGACCTTTGTTTGGAGGGAGCGCCCGGAGGCCGCTGACGCAGATGAGGAGCCTGGCAAGCTGGTCACACATGCAGAGTTCACTCAGCTTCGATCTGATGTCCACAGGCTTCAGGAGGAGGCTCACGTCATTCGTGAGGATATTCACGGACTTCGGCAGACAGAGCAGAGGTTTGAGATAAAAGTTGATAGGATTACCAACCGCCGGGATGATATGTACGAGATGATGCAGCAGTGGCATCTCGCTTTTCAGGGTCCTCCTCCTCCTCCTCTAGGCGGTGACGATCACATATTCTTCTGACCAGTGGGTGCAGCTTTTGAGAGTGATTCTAGTGTTGAGAGTGTTTTGTTTTGATGTTTTATTATACCTCTCAAACACTTTCTATTCTGATGTTTGTATTTATTTGGATGACTTCAGGGCTTTGGCCCTAGATACTCTTTTAAGTCATATGTCATGGCTATGTCTATGTTTATTGCATGAAACAACTATGTATTACTCCATTTTGTAGATTTATGGCATGTGACTTGTTTCATTAGTTTTCTATTGGGTTATTGAAATTTTATCATGACTAGATGTTGTTTTAAAAAAAAATTGCTTGGAAATCTCTAAGTGCTAATGGATGGTTCTTTTATGATCGTTATATATGTGTTCATGATATGTTTGAAATTTTATATTGTTATATCATCTAATATGATTTGATTGGAAATCAAATAATGGTGTTATATATAAAAGGGATGATCATTTAGACTCAAGAGAAAAAGAGGGGGAGCTCTTGTCAAAATGGATACATTTATATGAAAAAGGGGAGTTTGGGAATCATTTTAAATGTCAAATGGAGTTGCTAGAGAATGACAAATATATGATACTATGATTAGAACTTTATGTTGATACAAAGTTGACTTTATTTGAGAAGTTTTGAGTTTGTACCAAAAGTCAAGTACGGTTGATGTTTTTCATGAACCAAAATTTTCTAGGGTGGGGAATACCTTAACAATCGTGTTTGCAAAGTTTCACATTTTTCCAGATTTTCTGGAATTTTTTATTCGTTTCTGAATTTCAGCTGAAATTCTGAAACCTGCGTATTAGTCTACTGCCCTAGGGGCAGTCGACTGGTAGTGTGGGCAGATTGGGAGGTTGTGATTTCTGAGGGGTTTTTCAGAAATCTGGTTAGGTTCTATTTGGCATCAAGGGTAGGGTTGCTTGGGGCAATCTTTTGACGGTGTCAAAGGGGGAGAACCTGGGTGTTAAGTTAGGTTTGGGTTGGAACTTAACTTTGATACTATGGAGTTCAGTTTTGGGAAAACTTAATTGTGGGATTAGCAATAAGAATTGAAATCTGGGAGAAAGCTTAGGTTGAGGGGGAGGTTGCCTCTTGTGTATTATGCTTTGATTTTTCTGTCACGCCCCGAGACCCAGGAGCCGCTGATCCAATAGAAAATCGGACAGCACCTCCCCTGTCCGGCGGACAATTTACACATACACATAACATATATAACATCACCACGCAGTTTAATTGGGCCTCATGCCTCCAAAATAAATAAACACAACATAAAAACACAAGATAACTAAGTAACTCATACCTGACTACGGACCGGTCCGACTTAGGATAGAACAACCAATACAACAACCCCTTAGGGCACACGACACACTCGTAATACATATACAAATCACTAAGGACAAATGAAACAAATACACTGCCCAGTACAAACACATAACCATGTCGTCACGATGGGTAGGGACTGGCTGCTGGCCTCTTCTGGCGACTCCAAGTATCTCAACCTGAAATAAAAACATATGGCAACAGTGTGAGTCCATAAACTCAGCGAATACCCAGTAGATATGCATAGTATGTTATAATAACAATAGAAGTCTACGCTGATACAACCTCATATGAACAATAGGAAAGGGTATATCGAAGATACTGAATAAAGATACATACCCGAATCCATCTAACCTGAAAAGAGAATAATAAGTACCAAGGGAATATCAATAGACATATAATCTCAGATAACAAGTCTCCAGAATATGCATGTCAAACAAGTGCAGCAATCAAGTGCAGCAAACAATGCACGATGCAAAATATGCACATGGTGCAATGCCATGGTCACCCCCTATCTCCAGTCAAGCCACCGAGACAGGCGATACTGTGTCGGCCGAGTGGGTAGAGCCGTGACACTGTCAGCACTCTGCCATCACTACTCCTGAGTGACCGAGTGGACAGGATGCTGGTGGAGTAAACACTCCGCCCCATATATAAATGGGGGAGATATCTCTCTCATCTTCTCTGGTCTATGGGTAGAGAAGGGATCCCTGTCTGCTACCACGCTGCGAAACCACTACCCATGAGCAGACGAGCGGAGCAGTACAGAGCAAATGCACACACCCAGCGGTATCCACTAACCCATGAGTGGCAGTGTGTGCATATCATGTGCCGGAAGACGATTAGGCTCAACCACAAGGGAGTCGCTGATCGCCGGCATGCAACAATGCAAGGATGGTGTATGATAGATACACATACCTCCCTCCCCAAGTCCTCAGTATACTAAGTCTCAGTCTGAAGTCCTATAACAGAAAATACAGGTAACCTACAAGGTATACTGGCCGAAATCTACAGATCTCTCAATGTCAAACACAAGAGATACCTCACGATATCTAAGCATACATATAGATATGACAATACCTGAGACTGTATAGAACTAACTGTATAATAACTCAGGGATAACCAACAAATATCCAGAACAAGCATAATAGCTCAGGGATAACTAACAAGTATCCAGGACAGGCATAATAACTCAGGGATAACTAACAAGTATCCAGAACAGGCATAATAACTCAGGGATAACTAACAAGTATCCAGGACAGCTATAATAACTCAGGGATAACTAATAAGTATCAAGAACAGGCATAATAACTCAGGGATAACTAACAAGTATCCAGAACAGGCATAATAACTCAGGGATAACTAACAAGTATCCAGAACATGCATAATAACTCAGAGATAACTAACAAGTATCCCGGACAGGCATAATAACTCAGGGATAACTAATAAGTATCCAGGGCAGACATGATAACTCAGGGATAACAACAAGTATCCAGGACAGCATAATAATAACTCAGGGATAACTAACAAGTATCCAGGTAATACAACTTGGCCATAATAACTCAGGGATAACTAACAAGTATCCACAGGATATCAGGTCATATAAATAAACTCAGGGATAACTAACAAGTATCCAGAAGCATAATAATCAGGATAATACAATCCAACAGATAAGTAACCAGAACAGACATAATGAAACAAGGGATAGCGTATGATCTTACTGCTATCTATAACAGTCTATGCATAACAAGATGACAATATCATAAAGATAAGTCAAAGGTACCCACCTCCAGAGAGTAGGAGTCCGTATCAAATAAGAACTCCCGCCAAAAGTCCAATCAATGCCCTGTATCAAAGGATGTTTAGCTTACAATAATATAAATAGCTAACGAGTATCTCAATCATTGGATCTTCCTAATTATCGTCGTTCATTAATTAATACAATTAAATGATAACCCATTATCTCATATTACCAGATACAGATTCAACCCGAGTTATCCAGTAATATTGGTTTAACTCACAACCTATCGATTCAAACCAATAACCAACCAAACTCAATCCTTACCAAGGTCTCTAATCAATGCCACATATATCTAAAAAACTCCACAGGGATAAATTCCCAGAACAGATCAATCCGAAACCAAGCTAAACAGATAACATCCACTAATAAATCCCATTAGAATAACCACCTCTGCTTCCCATTGAGGGAATCACACGCAAACTTCCAAACCAAAACTAACAACCAATAGAATTTCAACCTCACGGGCATGGTTAGAAGTCATGATCCATCAGGCAGCTTACACCATTCATACTCCAACAAAGCTCCAAACCACAACTCAGATTCATTCCAATACTCACAGCGTGGAAAGTCAGCAAACCTAGACAACAAAACCACCTATACACAATGACTCACGTCAACATTTTAGAACTGATCAAAACCATTAAGATCAAACCGGTCCCAACAGACAACCGAACTGAGCAAGACAATCCAAGAACAAGACCCTCAAAATCTCGAACAAATCCTTTCCACATATGGTTAAAAACAATACCTCTATCTCCATTTCAATTCGTTAACCACAAATCACACCAATCCGAGCTATACTTTATCTCATCATTTCATAGCAAAACCCATAGAAATAATTAACAAAACAGAACCAAAATAAAACCCTAATTCAACAGAGAACTTGATTCAAAATAAAGATGAACCATTCATAACACCAATCGAAATCAACACAAAACTTACCTTCTATTTCCCAATGGCAGATCCGTCGAGATTGGATAGCTACCACGCTGTAGCCCTTGCGGTGCCCACAACTCGTTTTCCTCTTCTCCAGTAGCAACCCAAATCGGTGCCCGGCCAACCCAATCCATGGTATTTCCCACAATCGGCTGCAACCATCAGATTATCAAGATATTGCCAGAGAAGATCAAGTCCTTACCCGCTTGTGGTTGAAATGAATCCATACCTAGTTCGCTAGCCCTAGCTGTCCCCGGCGTCGAGTGGCTCAGAGGAAGGGTTCGCCTGCGATTAGGGCTTGCAAACAAACGGAAGAAGAAGAAGGGATCGCCTGTGAGCTAGGTCACGCGAACGAATGGGAGAAGGAGAAGTTGCCTCCTGGCTGTGGCGGCTAGGTCACGCGAAGGGGAGAGGAGAAAGTCGGCGTGAGGCTGCAGCGTCGGGTTTAGGGCACGCGAGAGGAAAAAGGTCGGCTGTGGCTGCGGGCGAGCGAATGTGAGAAGGTTTTAAGTGAGGAGCATTTTACAAAAAAACCCCTCCACTTTCATAAATTTCCAATCCTGCTCTTAAGGTAAGGGTTTAACCATTTAACCCCCCATTTATTATAATTTAACCTCAAATAATTTCTATGGTTAAATTATTTACCCTCTCGTAATTTAGAGTTTACCCGTAAACCCTTGATAAGTTTTAAGTTTTTACAATAAAGCCCCTTGGCCCCTTCCATAGGGCCGAAACCCTAGACTCTATCCGGAAAAATCCCGAAAAATTTTCTGGTCTGGATTTTTGAATTGTCGTATTTTACATTCTCCCCCACTAATAAAAATTTGGTCCCCAAATTTCGTCATTCCTCATACGTTCCACACTAGCAGCTAAACATGTTTGTACTCATCATGAGTAACCACTTCGTCTGATACCCTAAAGTTACATTGCTACGGGCCAACTGGAGTTATCCATCCAGAGGTTATCATCCGATAACCAAGTACACCAAAACAACCATTCAATCATCATAACTATCCAAGTCACTCAATCCTAAGATCATTGGCGCCAAGTCTATACTTCGATCCTCGAACGTAAAATGTCACATTCATAAGTATCACCCGAGTATCCCCAAGATAATAACATCCTCCAAAGCATCATAAGTCATATATATTTATATATATTCTTCAATAAACCGTCAGAAGATAACATATAATTTAGTGTCAATAGGTCGTATCATATGCTGCTATCAATAACAGACTTCCTAAATAATCAACCACGGAAAGATCATTTATCTGCCCAAGGATCCATCAAAAAGCTACAAATATAGTAGGTCCATATCCACCAATAGAATCCTCAAAATACAACATATTATAGAGTTTCATCAATCTCAATCAACCTCTCAACAACAACGAGAAAGTCCACGGTGATAACAACCTTATCATCCGGTCACTAATAGGTCCACAATGGGAGTATAATAACCAAAAACCAATGATCATCTTTGACCTCCTGGTTAATATCCAATATCTCACCGGAAAGTAAGGATACAACTATCTCCACAACCTCCGTACCTTAGCGGGTCGTACAACCCGGTGCACCATTAAGATTATCCAACTATATACACTCAATCTATGAGTCAAGATCCCTCATAGCATAGCGTAGCAACTAGCGAGTCACACCGACCGTCGACTCGTAATCCAATACAATCCATGGTCAAAACCCTCTGAGATCCTACTCCATAACAAGGAGATAGAGACGTGCAATCTCTCAGGAGTATCTCAACATACTCAGGAAGCAATTTCTTTATTTACCCACAGGTCGTCCTCGATAATATCTAACTAGAGGTGACCTAGTCATGTAAGTGATTTGCCTCCGCGTAAATCATAAGTTCGTATGTACCTTATTGGTTATTCAGGCCAAGTACAAGCGATAACTCATACTTGTCAAGCAACTAGCTCCACACTTCTCCGTATTAGCTTAAATCACCCATCAACATATACTTTCTAGGTCAACTACCAAGTACAAGTGAACCATGGTCAAAGTCCCCAAGGAACAGATTATATCAATCCTCTACTAATCATAATAATATGTAGCTACTGCTAGCCTATTGCATCAATGCAGATCATGTACTCAAAACATGACATCTAGCTTATCTGTCCAGATATACGCAACATAAAAAAACTTGTAGCTCCATGAGCTACTGTGAATTGATCCAATAACATGAGAGAATTTCTAACTATACATAAATATATAGGAATAACAACCTGATCCAATGACATGAAAGAATTTCTAAACATACCTAAATATACAGGAATGGTAGCATGATCCGATAACACGAGATAATTTCTAAATCATACCTAGATATACAGGTATAGTAGCATGATCCAATAACCTATGAGAATTTCTAAATCATACCTAAATATACAGGTATAGTAACATGATCCAATAACATGTGAGAATTTCTAAATCATACCTAAATATACAGGAATGGTAACATGATCCAGTAACATGTGAGAACTACTAACCATAGCTAAATATACAAGAGGGGTAACATGATCCAATAACTTGTGAGAATTTCTAAATCATACCTAAATATACAGGTATAGTAACATGATTCAATAACATGTGAGAATTTCTTAACCAATACCTAAATAGGATAAGGGATACAAAAGATTAGGAGAAATACCTGTCGCCTGAAGAAGTCCCATTACGCCAAGTCCCAAACAACCACATCGAGAAAAATACAACGAACAAATCCGACAAGACTCGTAAAACAAGTAGGCATCACAAACCTACGCTCTTATACCAAAATAAATTGGTATCGGATAGAAACCGTAAATCCACAAGCCCTCAAGGTATCCGACAACCTGAGCTCTGATACCAAAATAAATTGTCATGCCCCGAGACCCAGGAGCCGCTGTTCCAATATAAAATCGGACAGCACCTCCTCTGTCCGGCGGACAACTTACACATACATACGACATAATAGACAACACACGCAGTATATATTTGGCCTCAGGCCTCCAAAATAGATAAACACAACCTAAAAGCACCAGACAACTAAGTAAATCATACCTGACTGCGGACCGGTCCGACTTACGACGAAACAACCAATACACAAAAACCCCTTAGGGCACACGACACATATGACATATACAAATCACTAAAAGGAATATAAAACAATGCACTACACAGGACAAAACAAAATCCTACGGTCGCGATGGGTAGGGACTGGCTGCTGGGCTCTTCTGGCGACTCCAAGTATCTCAACCTGAAATAAAAACATATATGGCAACGGGGTGAGTCCATAACTCAGCGAATACCCAACAGATATGCATAGTATGCTATAATAACAATAGGAGTCTACGCTGATACAGTCTCATATGAACAATAGGAAAAGGTATACTGAAGATACTGAATAAAGATACATACCAGAATCCATCTAACCTGAAAAGAGGGTAATAAGTACCAAGGGAATATCAATGGACATATAATCTCAGATAACAAGTCTCCAGAATATTCATGTCAAACAAGTGCAGAAATCAAGTGCAGCAAACAATGCACGATGCAAAGTATGCACATGGTGCAATGCCATGGTCACCCCCTAACTCCAGTCAAGCCACCGAGACAGGCGATACTGCGTCGGCCGAGTGGGTAGAGACGTGACACTGTCAGCACTCTGCCATCACTACTCCTGAGTGACCGAGTGGACAGGATGTTGGTGGAGTAAACACTCCGCCCCATATATAAATGGGGGAGATATCTCTCTCATCTTCTCTGGTCTATGGGTAGAGAAGGGATCCCTGTCTGCTACCACGCTCCGAAACCACTACCCATGAGTGGACGAGCGGACCAGTACAGAGCAAATGCACACACCTAGCGGTATCCACTAACCCATGAGTGGCCGTGTGTGCATATCATGTGCCGGAAGACGATTAGGCTCAACCACAAGGGAGTCGCTGATCGCCGGCATGCAACAATGCAAGGATGGTGTATGATAGATACACATACCTCCCTCCCCAAGTCCTCAGTATACTAAGTCTCAGTCTGAAATCCTATAATAGGAAATACAAGTAACCTACAAGGTATACTGGCCGAAATCTACAGATCACTCAATGTCAAACACAAGAGATACCTCACGATATCTAAGCATACATATACATATGACAATACCTGAGACTGTATAGAACTAACTGTATAATAACTCAGGGATAACCAACAAATATCCAGAACAGGCATAATAGCTCAGGGATAACTAACAAGTATCCAGGACAGGCATAATAACTCAGGGATAACCAACAAGTATCCAGAACAGGCATAATAACTCAAGGATAACTAACAAGTATCCAGGGCATACATGATAACTCAGGGATAACTAACAAGTATCCAGAACAGGCATAATAACTCAGGGATAACTAACAAGTATCTAGAACAGGCATAATAACTCAGGGATAACTAACAAGTATCCCGGACAGGCATAATAACTCAGGGATAACTAATAAGTATTCAGAACAAGCATAATAACTTAGGGATAACCAACAAGTATCCAGAACAGGCATAATAACTCAAGGATAACTAACAAGTATCCAGGGCAGACATGATAACTCAGGGATAACTAACAAGTATCCAGGACAGGCATAATAACTCAGGGATAACTAATAAGTATCCAGAACAGGCATAATAACTCAGGGATAACTAACAAGTATCCAAAACAGACATAATAACTCAGGGATAACTAACAAGTATCCAGGACAGGCATAATAACTCAGGGATAACTAACAAGTATCCAGGACAGGCATAATAACTCAGGGATAACTAATAAGTATCCAGAACAGGCATAATAACTCAGGGATAACTAACAAGTATCCAGAATAGGCATAATAACTCAGGGATAACTAACAAGTATCCAGAACAGACATGATAACTCAAGGATAACTAACAAGTATCCAGGGCAGACATGATAACTCAGGGATAACTAACAAGTATCCAGAACAGGCATAATAAACAGGGATAGCGTATGATCTTACTGCTATCTATAACAGTCTATGCATAACAAGATGACAATATCATAAAGATAAGTCAAAGGGTACCCGCCTCCAAGAGTAGGAGTCCGTATCAAAGCACAAAGAATCATCCGCCAATAATCCAATCAATGCCCTGTATCAAAGGCATAATGTTTAGCTACAATAATATATAATTTATTAGCTAAACGAGTTATCTCAAGTAATTTTGGATCGTTCTAATTATCGTCGTTTCATTTAATTAATTACAATTAAATGAATAACCACAATTATCTCAAGTTACCTAGATTAGATTCATGTTAGGTTTTCGAAACCCGAGTTATCCAGTTTAATTTATTAGGTTTAATCTCAACTTAAACCTATTTCGTAGTTCAACCAATAGCTCACCTAACCTCTAATTCCTTCCAACCAGGGCTCTCATGATTAAATGCCCCACATATATCTTAAACCAAAACAATCCAAATAGGGATAAATTCCCAGAACAGATCAATCTGAAACAAGGCTAAACAGAATAAACTTATTCCACTATAAAATCCCAAATAAAAACACCGCTTCCCATTTGAAGGGAATCAACTGACCTTAACTCCAAACCAAACCTTAACAACCAATAGAATTTCAACCTCACGGGCAGCTCACGGTAAGTATACTCATGAGGCAGCTTACACCATTTCATACTCCCAACAAAGCTCCAAACCACAACTCAGATTCATTCCAATACCTCACAGCGTGGAAAGTCAGCAAACCTAGACAACAAAACCACCTATACATCAAGTGAGGCTCACGGTCAACACCCCTTTTAGAACTGATCAAAACCATATTAAGATCAAGAACCGGTCCCCAACAGACAACCGAACTGAGCAAGACAAATCCATGAACAAGACCCTCAAAATCTCGAACAAATCCTTTCCACATCATGGTTTCAAAACAATACCTTTATCTCCATTTCAATTCGTTAACCACAAATCACACCAATCCGAGCTATACTTTATCTCATCATTTCATAGAAAAACCCATAGAAATAATTAACAAAACAGAACCAAAATAAAACCCTAATTCAACAGAGAACTCGATTCAAAATAAAGATGAACCATTCATAACACCAATCGAAATCAACACAAAACTTACCTTCTATTTCCCAATGGCAGATCCGCCGAGATTGGATAGCTACCGCGTTGTAGCCCTTGCGGTGCCCACAACTCGTTTTCCTCTTCTCCAGTAGCTACCCAAACCGGTGCCCGGCCAACCCAATCCATGGTATTTCCCACAATCGGCTGCAACCATCAGATTATCACGATATTGCCAGAGAAGATCAAGTCCTTACCCGCTTGTGGTTGAAATGAATCCATACCTAGTTCGCTAGCCCTAGCTGTCCCCGGCGTCGAGTGGCTCAGAGGAAGGGTTCGCCTGCGATTAGGGCTTGCAAACAAACGGAAGAAGAAGAAGGGATCGCCTGTGAGCTAGGTCATGCGAACGAATGGGAGAAGGAGAAGTTGCCTCCTGGCTGTGGCGGCTAGGTCACGCGAAGGGGAGAGGAGAAAGTCGGCGTGAGGCTGCGGCGTCGGGTTTAGGGCACGCGAGAGGAAAAAGGTCGGCTGTGGCTGCGGGCGAGCGAATGTGAGAAGGTTTTAAGTGAGGAGCATTTTACACAAAACCCCTCCACTTTCATAAATTTCCAATCCTGCTCTTAAGGTAAGGGTTTAACCATTTAACCCCCCATTTATTATAATTTAACCTCAAATAATTTCTATGGTTAAATTATTTACCCTCTCGTAATTTAGAGTTTACCCGTAAACCCTTGATAAGTTTTAAGTTTTTACAATAAAGCCCCTTGGCCCCTTCCATAGGGCCGAAACCCTAGACTCTATCCGGAAAAATCTCGAAAAATTTTCTGGTCCGGATTTTTGAATTGTCGTATTTTACACAATACAAACCTAACTTTGAACCCTTTGTCATTATCAAAACCAGGTTCGATCTGGTGCTTCCGGCACCAACGGATCATCCCATGTTGCCTTTAAATTTTGAACTTTCTTCCCCTTTTCTTTTGCTTTCTTCTTTTCTTCCTTCTTTTCTCTTCCTTCTTCTTTGAAAGGAGATAATCATCCCTTATGTGTCCTTCCTCTTGGTAATTATATCATATTATTTTTCTTCTCCTACTTTTGCTTCTTGAGCATTTCCTAATATAAGTTTTGTTAGAAGAAAAATGCTTAAATACTTTTCTCATTTTCATTACCATATACACCTCTTGATCACTATCCATTGAGACGTTTGATTCTTCCAAATCGGAGGATGATGAGGATGAAGCTTTCTTCTTCTTATCCTTCTTTTTCTTCCTCCTTTTCTCTACAATAAGTGCTATACTCTTTTCTTTTGAAAACACGTTAGCTTCTTCATGTAATTCGAATTCGCAAAATAATTCACCAAGCTTAACTAATGAAAGATCCCTAGAGACTTTATAAGCATCAACCATTGAAGTCCATAAAGTGGTTCTAGGAATGGATTAAAGCATATACCTTTCAACATCCCTATTGTTAATTTTCTCTCCTATTACATGAAGCTCATTGACAATTTCCTTGAATCTTTCGTGCAATTGACTCACGGTCTCATTGGTATTCATGGTGAAGGATTGAAGTTGGGCTACCAAGAGATCTTTCTTGGCTCTCCTTGACTCACTCGATTATTCATTTTATTCAATAAGATTTTTCCAAAGCTCTTTGGCGGATTTGATTGACCCAACTTTACTTAGTTGCTCCTTGGAAAAGCCACATTGTAGAGTTATTGTGGCCTTTGCGTTTTCTTGAGCTTTCTTCCTTATCTCTTTTGTCCAATTTTTGATTGGGAGAGGTGCTCCACTCTCATCCTTCGGCATCTCAAAACCATCTACAACACTAAATAAATTTTCAATATCTTTCATTAAATAATATTCCATCCTGTAGGATTGTTGCCGGTCGATAGAGAGGGGGGTAAATATCAACTTGAAAAATTCGTCGGAAATCTTCGTTTAACGTCTTTCTACCAGGGTTAGTACGCAGAGGAAAATAATAGAATAAAAGAAAGACAACACACAAATTACACGCGGGTTATTACTTGGTTCCCAGCCCCCCAGGGTCAGTACATCCAAGGCCTAAGCACTCAATCGTGAGTCCACTAATGGTCTCCTTTCCGGACTTTTCGGAGGCGGAGAAACCCGTCTTACAGTTTGAATTTACAAGCAAAAAGATAGTAAATAGAATTGACTCGTAAATAAAAAGCAAACCGACAAAACACTAAAGATCCGGCCAATCCGGAAGTCCGAAGTGTCGCGCACTTCTTCCTGGAGCCTCCTTGGTCGCAGAGCTTCATCTTGAGTACTTTAACTTCATATGGAACACTTTAGCGGATATGGAAATTCATGTTCTGTATTGAGGGGTTGAACCCCTTTATATAGAGCCTTCTAGGGCGCCTGGGATGCCTTGGGCGCCTGCCACGTGTCGGCCAAAGTCTATCCGTAGCGCCGAACTCGCAGCAGGGATAGAAATGCCTTCTCAGGCGCCTGGGACTTTCTCAGGCACCTGGGACCTTCCCAAGCGCCTGGGAACCCTCAGGTGCCTGGCTTGCCAAGCGCCTAGGAACCCTCAGGCCCCTGGCTTGCCAGGCAGCTGGGAGTGGGCTGCCCAAACTGGGGCACCCAGGCTTCTTGGGCACCTAATTCAAGTCAGGCGCCAGGAGCTGTTTCCCAGGTGTGTTTTCTCCTCCGTTTGCTTTCCTATCATGCCTCCAACTCCAGGTACCTGCAAGACAACAAACACAAGACAAATATACAGATAATCTTAGCTTTAAAGAATGGTTCTGACTTTGGATTTCCCCCAAAACCCTAGGTCAAACCGACGCCTAATGTTCCCTTTCCCAGGGAACGCGTCCTGACCTACTCCACACTTGGAGAAGTTGTGTTTGCCAACTAGAACCTCCGGTTGGACTTTCGCATAGCCTTTGAGAACCCGAATCTCGAGATGTCCAACCTCGACCCATCTTTACTTCTATTCGCAATCCCCACTCAACTAAAGCTTTTTCCAACTAGGACCTCCGGCTAGACTTTTGCTCGGCCTCCAAGAAGTCGGATCTCGAGACGTCCGACCTCGACCCATCTCTACTTCTGTCTGCCATCCTCACTCGGCAAAGACTTCGTTGCCCGATCCCCAACCAGGAATTAGTGCTCAGTCCCCGGACCAAGACTTTCCAGCTTCACTCACCAGGACTTAGTCCACCTAGCTTCACTCACTAGGACCCAGCTTCACTCACCAGGATTTGATTCACCTAACCTCACTCACTAGGATTTCTTCCATCTAGCTTCCCTTGCTAGGACCTGGCTTCACTCACTAGGATTTCTTTCACCAAAATCACTCCTTCGCTAGTCATCATTTTTGGTGCTTGAATGGCTATAGAGGGGGGGTGAATGTAGCCAGACACTAAAATCTTACTCTTTTGAACTTCCTGCACTCAAGAGATTAGCAGCGGAAACACAAACAAACAGAAAGAACAAAGATAGAAACTAAACAGACAATCACAAATGCTAACAATGAGGATTTACAAGGTTCGGGGATAACTTGCCCCTACTCCTTGGTGTGCCCGTGAGGTGGGCGATCCCTTGATTGTTAGCAGATCAAGCCCCGGTGAACCCCGGATAGTAATAGCCTCCTTCTCAGTGGAGAAACCTCTCCACAATCGCCTCACAATGATAGAAGTTGAATGCACGAGACAACAAGAAGGAAACCTCACAAATACACAGTAGCGCTCAAGAATAAAGTCTACACAGAGAGCTCAAACCACAACAAAAACCCCCAGCAACAACCTTTGCCTATTTTCAGTTCGTTCCCCTTGCTCCTCTGCATCTCACCTTCTTCTTAAGCCCCTGATCACATCGCCAGGCTCCATCAGCATCCACTGAGCCACAGCCTGACCTCCTGACTCCCTGAGCACTCAGTCCACTAAAGACCTCTTCAGCTGAGCCTCCGCCAGTCGCCAGTCGCGCGCTAGAAGCCGTTGAGACCTGGAAACAGGAAACAAACAAACCTGCCACAGTGAAAGTCGCCATTGACTCTTCTCCTTGGTTTGAATCCTCCCTGTCTAACCTGCACACTGATCAGAAGCTTAACAAAGCATATCACAAAGATATCAGCAGTGTATCAGAGAAAGCGCAGAGAAAACAGACGCGATCAGAGTGTCTGACAGTGATTTCAAATTAAAGATCAGGCACTGATCGATCACCGGACCGATCAGAGAGGACCCTGATCGGTCACCAGACCGATCAGGGTAAGTCCTGAACGATCAGGCTCCAGCTTGATCGATCCAAAGTGGGAATAGAGGAATCGCGAACTGACCCTGATTGGTCACCAGATCGGTCACCAGACCGATCCAGCAGTCTGCTTGTCACAACCCGCAGGAACCACACACACCTGATCGGTCACCAGACCTATTAGTGTGTGCCCTGATCGGTCTGGTGACAGATTAGGTCACTCCCTGACCGATCAGGATCCATCCTGATCGGTCCGGGTGAGGAACTCGCGATATTTGATCGGTCTAGCAGACCAATCAAGAGTTCTTCCCAAGGCTACTGACCTCTCTCTGATCGTTCACCAGAACGATCAAAAGCTCAACAGAAACCTTTCTGTTCTCTCCTTGATCGGTCACCAGACTGATCAGACTTCCCTGGATCAATCACCAGACTGATCCATAATAGGAGTTCGTGCAAACTCCCTGATCAGTCACCAGACCGATCCAGAGACTCCCAATTCAACTCTAAGTCAAGAGAATGGGCTCCCTAGCCTTCTCTAACTCGTGCTCAGTCCCCCGGACCAAGACTCCGCGCCCAGCTTTACTCACCGAGACTTCATTCAACCTAGCTTCCCAAGCTAGGATCTAGCTTCACTCACCAGGGTTTCATTCAACCTAGCTTCCCAAGCTAGGATCTGGCTTCACTCACTAGGGTTTCATTCAACCTAGCTCCCCAAGCTAGGACTTGGCTTCACTCACCAGGGTTTCATCCAACCTAGCTTCCCAAGCTAGGACCTGGCTTTACTCACCAGGGTTTCATCCAACCTAGCTTCCCAAGCTAGGACCTGGCTTCACTCACCAGGGTTTCATCCAACCTAGCTTCCCAAGCTACGACCTGGCTTTACTCACCAGGGTTTCATCCAACCTAGCTTCCCAAGCTAGGACCTGGCTTCACTCACCAGGGTTTCATTTAAACTAGCTTCCCAAGCTAGGACCTGGCTTCACTCACCAGGGTTTCATCCAACCTAGCTTCCCAAGCTAGGACCTGGCTTCACTCACCAGGGTTTCATCCAACCTAGCTTCCCAAGCTAGGGTTTCGTGCTCAGTCCCCGACCAGGACTTAATCCGAATTCACTCAACCAAACTTAAATCGTTGTCAACACCAAAACAACAATCGGGCCAGACTGCATAAACAATCTCCCCCTTTTTGTTGTTTGACAACCCGATTTAAGTTTAGGTATTAGTGATCAATTGAAGTCAAATCAATTATCATAAGAGAATCAAAGTCCTCCCCCTACAATAACACAACCCTAAACTTAATCAACCATTCTCTCCCCCTTTATCAAACATCAAAAAGGGTATGGTTATTAAGTTTAAACATACCTCCCCCTTAATCAAGGGTCTCTCCCCAAACCCAAAATAATCAAAGGTAAATTTTGTGAATTGCATATGAAAATATATACAAAATTATATCATGGTCAAACATGTATATGTTTCATATGACAAGTAAGGAATGCAGCTGTATCTGACACATAGTCCTGATTGGTCTCCGTGACCGATCAAGTTTGTTGATTATTCGATACAGAAAAATTTCTGATTTATCCATGGACGATCGATTTTCAGAAAAAATTCTGTAACTCTGATTCGTTCAAGATCAGACTGCATTAACAATTGGCATTCCATAACAGGGGTGTAGACCCCATACGATATTTCAGAAATTTTTTTGAAACATGATCATGGAACAAGAGTCATGATTCAAACAACCCTTTCTTATGAATTTTGAAAATTCCAACATGAGTTTGTATTGAATCAGTATTAAGTTTTGTTCCAAGTATCTTAACCATCATCCTAATTGTAACGCCCGCCCTTATATCTACTCTCGGGGCGGGGTCACGTACTATCATTCGTATAAATTTTTTTTTTCTTAAAGTACTAATAACAAAGTACTAAGCATGCTTGTTCAAAACTAACCTATAACATGATAGGTTCAACTCATAATATAATCAAGTATATGAGTAATCCAAGTGTAACATTCATTACTAAAGAAATGTTAACATAAGCATAATATTGTAGATATGAAGATCTTTATTTCCCGAGCCACCACCCCACACATCTTCAGCCCTCCTGCCTCTTCCTTTAGTTTAAGTGTCTCTTACCCTTATCTGCAGCATAAGACAACATATAAACTAGTAAGCACAAATGCTTAGTAAGATCCTGTCCTACTCGCAAAAGTCATATCATAGAAAGATAAGAGAATAAATCACATTCAAGCATGGTAAGTGTTTAAGCATGTTAAACATCTAAGCATATTAACTTCATAGGAAGGTTTCTTTGAAAACATATAAACATAATACTTGAATATAGCATAATCATTAGGGCCCAGCTTGTACTTCATGTTTTGTGCGCGCCCCTAAATAGGAACGAGGTAGCTAATCCCGAACCACTAGGGTTTACTAGGCCTTCTCAAAAGTCCTTCAGCCTAGTATCATAATCATTTG
Organism: Boesenbergia rotunda; assembly: GCA_024364735.1. Lineage (NCBI taxonomy): Eukaryota > Viridiplantae > Streptophyta > Magnoliopsida > Zingiberales > Zingiberaceae > Boesenbergia > Boesenbergia rotunda. Next base: position 221,426 of record JAGFNQ010001066.1, read on the forward strand.
ACTCGCTTTAAGAGTCTATAGTACAAGCCATTACAAAATAAAATAATTATCATGTTCTTTATTTTCATAAAGTATGCTCTTAGTCCCAACCTTCTAGGGAAGCATTCTTTAGGCCCTAAGCCTTCTTCGTTCATGCCCTACAGGGCTCATTCTTATGCATATGTATGCATTCATAATCATGATAACTAGCCTAGTATAAAGCATGCATTTCATAAGGGTGCCCCATGGGCTATAAGGCATGCTCATACATGGATCATAACTCAACCACTTAACATATTTTATATATGACAAGATTGTTCACATAAATCATATTCATATTATATTCTTTATTTTCATAATATTTTTAATATTTCATATTCATGAATCTATAATATTTCATGAATCCCATAATATTTCATATTCATGAATTCATAATATTTTCTAATAATTTTTCCTGAATTCATAACATTATTTACATAATATTTTTATAATAATTTTCCATGAATCCAAAATATTATTCACATAATATTTCATAATGAATTCACAATATTATTCACATAATATTTCATAATGAATTCACAATATTATTCATGGTGAAATTTTGGGGTGTTACAATCCTACACATCTTATAAAAAAAAGTTCGTCCCGAACTTTAAACAATTCCCAAGTACTCAAATTGTAAAAATTGGGGTGTTACAATCCTACGCACCTTATAAAAAGCTCGTCCCGAACTTTAAAACAGTTTCAGGTACTTTAATCGTATTGCCTCTTCTCGTTCCCAGGTGGCTTCTTAGAACTGCTCGTTCCGCCATAGAACCTTTACTAAGGGTACTTCCTTGCTTTCAGAGCCGACAAGAATTTGCTTGTCCTCTTCTTCGGCTCTCCGATAAATTCAAATAGGATTCTCGCCTCAGGTCGGAAGATAACCTTCCGTTTACGACACTCGATAGAAGCGCCGTATTTGTTCAAGAAATCCATGCCCAATATCACATCATAATCGGGCATATCAAGCACTATCAGGTCGCAGTAGAGTTCCCTATCTGCGATTCTGATCGGTGCGGCGCGTATCATTTGGGTAGAGGGTATCACCTCACCCGAGGGCAGTGTTGTCAGAAATTTACAGTCTAAATCTTGTAGTGACATATTGTTCATGTTCACATATCTTACAATTTACTTGTCATTATCTATCATACAGGTGATAAATAACTATATAAGACTTAACGCTACTTTCTCTTGTTATGCAAGTATAAATCATCTCTATATAATCATTACTGTACATGAAATAAAGTAAGGCGAGATTAGGATCTCTTACTTGGAAGCGGCAGGATGAAGCTTGATGTGTGTGTGGTGGAGGGGAAAACTGCTCTGATACCAACTTGTAACGCCCGCCCTTATATCTACTCTCGGGGCGGGGTCACGTACTATCATTCGTATAAATTTTTTTTTTCTTAAAGTACTAATAACAAAGTACTAAGCATGCTTGTTCAAAACTAACCTATAACATGATAGGTTCAACTCATAATATAATCAAGTATATGAGTAATCCAAGTGTAACATTCATTACTAAAGAAATGTTAACATAAGCATAATATTGTAGATATGAAGATCTTTATTTCCCGAGCCACCACCCCACACATCTTCAGCCCTCCTGCCTCTTCCTTTAGTTTAAGTGTCTCTTACCCTTATCTGCAGCATAAGACAACATATAAACTAGTAAGCACAAATGCTTAGTAAGATCCTGTCCTACTCGCAAAAGCCATATCATAGAAAGATAAGAGAATAAATCACATTCAAGCATGGTAAGTGTTTAAGCATGTTAAACATCTAAGCATATTAACTTCATAGGAAGGTTTCTTTGAAAACATATAAACATAATACTTGAATATAGCATAATCATTAGGGCCCAGCTTGTACTTCATGTTTTGTGCGCGCCCCTAAATAGGAACGAGGTAGCTAATCCCGAACCACTAGGGTTTACTAGGCCTTCTCAAAAGTCCTTCAGCCTAGTATCATAATCATTTGACTCGCTTTAAGAGTCTATAGTACAAGCCATTACAAAATAAAATAATTATCATGTTCTTTATTTTCATAAAGTATGCTCTTAGTCCCAACCTTCTAGGGAAGCATTCTTTAGGCCCTAAGCCTTCTTCGTTCATGCCCTACAGGGCTCATTCTTATGCATATGTATGCATTCATAATCATGATAACTAGCCTAGTATAAAGCATGCATTTCATAAGGGTGCCCCATGGGCTATAAGGCATGCTCATACATGGATCATAACTCAACCACTTAACATATTTTATATATGACAAGATTGGTCACATAAATCATATTCATATTATATTCTTTATTTTCATAATATTTTTAATATTTCATATTCATGAATCTATAATATTTCATGAATCCCATAATATTTCATATTCATGAATTCATAATATTTTCTAATAATTTTTCCTAAATTCATAACATTATTTACATAATATTTTTATAATAATTTTCCATGAATCCAAAATATTATTCACATAATATTTCATAATGAATTCACAATAGTATTCACATAATATTTCATAATGAATTCACAATATTATTCATGGTGAAATTTTGGGGTGTTACACTAATACTTAGTTCTATTGATAATTCATCAAATTTGATGACGGGGGATCGAGCGGATGATCGGACTGAGTAGTTTTTCGATCAATCAGGGAGTTCCTTGATCAGAATTGGTCTAATCGGTCACCAGACCGATCAGGTTGAGTCCTGATCGGTCGGTGGACCGATCAGGTCTGATACAGAAGGTTTTCTGAAACTGATCAGTTTCAGAACAAGTTTGTTTCAACTCTAAACCCTAATACAATCAGATTTAACTCCTAACAGAGTTCCATTGAACAACATTCATTTCCCTTAACCAAAATAAACAACATGATTTGTGTCCCTTAACTAAGCTTTATTCCCCATCAAGAATTTCTATGAATTACCAAAAATAGATTTGTATCAACGCATGATGAGTATGTTCTTAAGCATGAACTTGAGTCCCAAAAACAGGTTTATATCAAAGCATTATCAGTGGGAAAACAAACAAGTCATGGGATTTGAGTACTAACTTTTTGAAACATCATAAACTATGTTAACATGCTGTTCTTAACCAAAATTAGTATAATACATTAAAGTTGTAACACACATACAAGAAAATTTTGGCTTGCTTGAATCAAATTAGTATTAATATATGATTAAATTCCAAAGCATGCTTGTATCATATTAGTATCAAAATTTGATCAAATTTCCAAATTTTGTATGTTCGATAAATGTTTATAACATGTTTCCGAATTTTGATCAATTTTGATAATTCATGGATTGGATTGGAAAATTCATAGATCCAAGTGTGTATCAAGTTCATGGTTCCAATCAATTTAAAATCAAGTTTGTATCAAAAATTTATTCCCCAAATTGCCCATAAAAGTGAATAAGAAAATTTCCCAGTATAGACTCAATGCGAGAGATTTTTCATGTGTTTGTCTAGAATTTATTCCTCATCAAGGATTCCTTATGACTTCAAAATGTTCAAAACAGTTTTGTTTTGAAACTTGTATTAGGTTCGTATGAATAAATTCCAAGTGTGTCCCAATCATGTTTATAACATGTTTACTCCAATCAATTTTGATAATCCACAAATCTAGGTTTGTCTTAACCATAGACTTAATTATATTGGATTACATTTGATAAATTATAGTCCCAAATGTATACAAATACAAATGAGAGAATTTTCAAGTGACACCAATAAAATAGAATACATGGGAAAAATTTCAATGTATCTATATTAGGTATGGAAAGAACCATTCCTCATAGGTAGTAAATATTCTTAAATGGAGGAAATGGTAAGCACATCCCTAACTAGGAATGGCTATATGTTTGGAGCACCAATTATCAACCACCCATGTTGATAGATGCTCCCCCTCAATCAAAGCTGGCAATTATACATGAGTCAAACAATTCAAATCATTTTACTTAAGTTTCTAATAATGTATCAAATTTCCGATTTGATACATGTCGTGTGAACCCGGGAATATGCCAACCCACTTTGATATATTTAATATTATTAAGTTGAATGTTGCAGTTTCGGTAAGACTTTATTTAATTCAAGTTTAAGTTATTAAGAATTAATTGGAATTAAATTGATTAAAAAAATAATTAATATTAAATTAACGTTAAAATAATTACGATTAAATTAACTAAGAATTAATTAAAATGAAATTAATTAAGGATTAATTAATGAAATTAATCAAGGATTAATTAAATTAATTAAGAATTAAATTAAAATTAAATTAATTATGGATTTATTAAAATTAAATTAAGCTAATTGAAGATTAATTGAATTTAATGTTAAATAAAGGACTAATTAAGGTTAAAAATTAATTAAAATTTAATTAAAGTTTTTAAGATTTAACTTGATTTAAGTTTCAAAATTTCTGGGTTAATTAAAAGTTGTGGGTTTAATTTCATCATTTTCATGATTTCAAAAATTTCTGACTTATCTACTATTTCTTCTTTATTTAATTTTTCAAGTTTTTCTAATAATTCTAATTTGTTTGAATTTTTGTAAATTTTATTCACTGTAACCTTGATTCTAGAAAATTCACCTTCCACCTCATCCTCATCATCAAAATCATATCCTTCTACATCTTCATAATAGGTGGAGTAATTTTCAGGGCTACTAGTTAATGTTTTATAATTGTTTTCAGGATTATCTAAGAAATTAATAATTAAATTATTATCTAAAGATATTTTATTTTCAATATCCTCAAGGTTATCCTCAAGATTATCTTTAGTATCCTCAAAAATATTTTCAGAAAAATCATCCTTATCCTCAGAAATATCTTCAATATTTTTAGGATTAATCTCAAAATTTTTAGAATTAATTTCAGAATTATCATTCACATTTTCAGATTTAATTTCAAAATTATTAGTAAAATTATCAGAATTAATTTCAATATTATCATAATTAACTTTAATATTATTAGAATTAATTTCAATATTATCAGAATTAATTTCAATATTATCAGAATTAATTTTAAAAATCATTGCATTGATATTGACAATTAAAGAATTAATTTTTGATAATTTATTGTTGTCTACCTATGGTAATTGATCATACAATACCCTAAGTTGATTATGCAACAGATCTAGTTTATCAGGAAAATCAATAGATTTATCTAAATTATTAACATACTTGAAAGATTGTGCAGTAATTTGGAAATTTTTACGAACGTAAATTTTTCGTACCTTGAACAGACACTGATTCCTGTAGTGTCCGTGCTTTTGACATTTGAAACACCATATTTGACTTTTGTCCCTCCGGACTCCGGGCACTGGTGCCTCCTTTGCTACCGGTGGTGAAGTTCGAGTCTTACAAGTAAGACGCTGATTTTTATAGTGTCCTCTCTCCCTACAATTAAAGCATGTGATATGAAATTTAAAAATTGACATTTTAAAAAAAATGTACCTGATTCACCCCTGGGCTCCCCCTCAACTCCTGGCGTCTTTGCTCCGTTGGCTGTTAGTTCGGTGAAGAGCAACCAGGCTCTGATACCACTTGTGGGGACCGGTGCTGTCGATAAAGGGGGGGTGAATATCGACCATAAAAAGTTCATGAAAACTTTGTAAACTTTCGATTGTTCGCTCTGGTCACAGAGTTAGTAGCAGCTGAAAATAGAACGAACAAAAACAGAACTTAGAGTGCACACGGATTTTACTTGGTTCCCAACCCCCCAGGGTCAGTACATTCAAGGCCTAAGCATGGGAAACGCCCGTCCACTAATGGTCTCCTTTCCGGACTCTCCGGAAGCGGAGAAACCCATCTTACAGTGCACGTTTATACAATCAAAAATATACAAAAATTAAGTGCAGAAATGTAAAAGCAAACCAAAATATAAAAGGTCAAAGACTCGGCCGATCTGGAACTCCAAAGTGTCGCGCACTTCCTCCCAGAGCCTCCTTGGTCGTAGAGCTTCGTCTTTAGCGCTTTGTCGTCACTCGGAAATCTTAGAATGATATTCGAATTCTTATTCTGAGTTGAGGGGTCGAAGCCCCTTTTATAGGCTTGTTACTGGGCGCATGTGTTCAATGAGGCGCCTCATAAAGCCTGGTTAAAGTTCATCCTCGCACCGAACTCGCAGCAACTGATAAGGCTTTCATCCAAGGTGCCCTAGACATACAGGGTGCCTGAATGATTGAGGCACATGTTTCATTGAGGCACCCTGGTTAATGGGGGCGCCTAGTACCCTGTTTCCAGCCATGTTGTGTGTTTGTTTGCCTGCTTTGTTTTCAATTTTAGGTACCTGCAAGATACATAATACAAGGCAAACACATGTACAATCTTAGCCTTAGCGAATTGGTTCTGACTTCGGATTTCCCACGAAACCCAAGGTCGAACCGACGCCTAAGTTCCCATCCCGGGGAACGCGCCTTTCACCTACTCCTCTCAGGAGAAGGTTGCCACCCGGCCCATCCGGTTGGACTTTTGGCCAGCTTTACTCACCAGGACTTTTGCCCAATCTCATGACCAGGACTTCGTGCCCAGTCCATGACCAAGACTTATTGCCCAATTCCACGAACCAGAACTTCGGTGCCCAACCCTCAGTCAGGTCTTCGGTGCCCAGCCCTCAGCCAGGACTTATTGCCCAATTCCACGAATCAGGACTTCGTGCCCAACCCTCGGTCAGGTCTTAGGTGCCCAGCCCTCGGCCAGGACTTAGTGCCTAATCCATGATCAGGACTTAGTGCCCAATTCTTCAAACCAGGACTTCGTGTCTAGGTTAACTAGGACTTTTCATCACTTTGGTCCATTTTTCTTGACTACCCTTCCCTTGTTTAATGTATCACTGACATAAGTATATTGTCAAACATTGAAACACCTAGAGGAGGACATCACTGATGCATCTTGCACCAACACATTGAGCTCATTTCCTTTGGCTCTTCCATTACTTGAGCTTGTGTAGGGTTTTCATGAAATGCTACCATCTTGTTCCATAACTCATGTGCATTTTTGTATTCACCTACACCACTAATTACATCATTAGGCAAAATATTAAGTAATATTGAAATTACCTTCTCATTTGCCTTTGATTGGGCTTGTTGCTCCTTATTCCAATATCTTGGTCGAAGCTTTTTCCCGTGTTTATCTTTTGGGACTTCAAATGGCTCTTCTAGTGCGATAATGTAGTTCCAATCCATACCAAACCAAATCTTTGTTCGCATCCTCCAATACTCAAAATCCTCGCAATGATAGAGAGGTGGAACATTGATGTCATCACCCAAGTTTTCTTCAATCATCATCTCCTCTAGCTTTTTGCTCTCTCGGTGGTTAGTCCGTAGATGAGCGAATCTTGCTCTGATACCACTTGTTGGGACCTTGTCGTTTAGCTAGAGGGGAGGTGAATAGCTATTTCTCAATTTTTCTTCCTACAAGTTGTTAGTGCGCAAGCAGAATAATAAAAACTAAAACTAACAACTAAGAAAGACACACTAATTTACGTGGTTCGGAGATAAAACTCCTACTCCACGGCTGTCCATAAGGTGAACGATCCCGATCCTTCGGTGGATGATTCCCTGGAGCACCTCCGGCTAGCTCTTGTCGCTCCTTGTGGGTGGAGAAACCTTGCCACAACCCTTTGACATGACCTGAGCACTTGTAGGCTACTAACAGGCTTTTGTTAAGCTTGTTTCACCAAGAAAAAGTAGTCAAACACGAGCTCCCTTAAATAGAGCTTGATCTTGTTTTGACCGTTACCAATCGACTGGCCCTGGGGCAGTCGACTGGTCTTCGCGAATTTGAATGTCACCACCTGATGATTCGTATTCTGGTCAACACCAGTCGACTGCATCAGTCGACTGGTCCATTACCAGTCGACTGATCTCTCTGTGCTCTATCCCAGTCGACTGATCAAGCATCAGTCGACTGCCACCTAAGGTTTCCCTTCCTGAGTACAATTCTCTCAGCACTCGAACCCTAAGATTTCCCCTTCCGAGTACAGTTCTCTCAGCACTCGAAACCTCATGACTCAGTTGACTCTTCTTCCAGCAGCCTCGATCTGTTGCCTTCAAGCCCTCTTCGACTTTGGCTCTCATCCCTCGGATGCATGCAAGCCTGCGGCTTGTCTCCCATGCCATCCTTCATGTATGCCTCGAAGTCCGCTTCCCTCAGCTCATCGTCCCTGCTTTTTCCATGGTCCCTCGGATGCATGCAAGTCCACGACTTGTCTCCCATGCCATCCTTCACCGGTCCTGAAGATGTCCAACTAAGTCAATGTGTATCCTACAAACCTGCACACTCACATACACATATTAGATCAACATGAAATCCTAACTTAATCATATTGACATACACATCAAAACTCATGATCTACCTGATCAAACTTGGGTCGATTGCACCAACAGTCTAGACTCATCATCTTCGGGATTAATTAAGTTGGGTTGATTTGAGTTAGATTAATTAGTTGAGTTACATTGGTTTTCTTCATCAAATATCAAATTAGTAGTTTCTTCAATCTTAAGGGTTTGTTTGTTATAGACATTGTAGGCCCTACTTGTGGTTGAGTACCCTAAGAATATGCCGAGGGTAGACTTGGATTGGAATTTACCTAAGTGGTCTTTTGTGTTTAAGATGTGAACTTTACAACCAAAGACCCTTAGATAATGTAGGTTGGGTGGTTTATAATAATATATTTCATAAGGGGTATTATTATGTCTTTTATTGATTAGGACCCTATTTTAAATATAGTAGACAGTGCTAACTGCTTCTGCCCAAAAATGTTTAGCCAAGTTATATTCATTAAACATAGTCTTAGCTGCTTCTTAGAGGGTTCTGTTTCGTCTTTCAACTAGGTCATTTTGTTGGGGGATCCTATGGCAGGAAAATTCATAGAAATATTCATTTGTATTGCAGAATTCAATAAATTTTAAGTTTTCAAATTCGCCCCCGTAATCATTTCGAATTCTTTTAATTTTGGGATTTTTTTTATTTTCAAGAATTTTAGCTAAAGTTCTAAAAGATTCAAGACATTGATCTTTGGTTTTAAGAAATTGGACCCATGTGAATTTAGAATAGTTGTCAATTATAACCAAGCAGTATCGGTTTTCGCTTAGTGACTTGACTCCGTGAGAATCAAATAGGTCCATGTGTAGGAGTTCAAGTACAGATTGGGTCAGGTCAGGATAATTGAGTTTATGGATAGACTTGGTCTGTTTACCCTGTTGTCATTGACCACAAACTAAATTTTCAAGATTCTTAATTTTAGGTATACCCTTAACTAATCCTTTTTGGGTGAGTTGGGAGATTAGCTTTAGGTTGGTATGTCTTAATCTCCTATGTCAGAGTTTAGTTTCTTCTACTTGAGTCAGATAACACTTAAGTGAGGTAGGTAGATTTATTACATAGATGTTATTTTTTCTAAGTCCTTTTAGTGTAACCTCTGAGTCTTGTAAGTTCCTAATCAGGCAGTCATTGTTGGTAAAGGTAACTAACTATCCAGTATCACAGAACTTACTAATGTTGAGTAAATTACATTTAAAACTATCAACTAAAAGGACCTTTCTGATAGTAAAGTCAGAGCTTAGTTCAATGTTACCTGAACCGATTACCTTAAGTGTAACATTGTTGCCAAACGCTACTGTTCCTAGGTCCTTGTATTTTAGTTTGGTGAACTTTGAATCATCTCCAGTCATATGTCTGGAGCACCCACTATCCAATATCCACTGGTCCAAATCTTTATGTTCCTTAAGTCAGCATATTTCCGACAGTGAGACGATTTCGTGCTCCGTTTCTTCGTCCGATTCGGAGTCGATGTCGATCTCATCTTTAGCCATTAAGGTGAGGAGGTTGGAGTGCATTGGTTCATCCTCGTCTGATTCCAAAGATGACTCGTCCCAAGTAGCCTGCAACGTCTTCTTCCTCCGTTGCTTCTTTGTATCCTTCGCGTTTGGACACTCGGATTTGAAGTGCCCCTTCTTTCCACACCCATAACAAGTGAGGTCCGCCTTGTTCTTTGGTTCAGCCGAATCATCCCTTGGCTGTCCCATTTTCTTCTTCTTTTGGGCTTTCCAAGCTCTGAACAGTTTTCGGACGACATTCACAAGGTCCGCTAGCTCTTCCTCCTCAGATTCCAAGTCAGAATCTGATTCCGATTCCGGTGTCTTCTTCTTGATTTTTCATGCAATCAAAGCTACACCTTTCTCTACAAGCGAACTGTTAATCTGCTCATGTAACTCAAATTCAGAAAATAACTCATCTAGTTTTATTTTTGAAAGGTCCTTAGAAACTTTGTAGACATCAACCATAGATACCCACAGCAAATTTCTAGGGAATGAATTTAATATGTACCTGATCTAATCCCTATTCTCGATTGGGGCCTGATGATGTGGAGCCTGTTCATAATTTCCTAAATTCAGGCATGTAGTTGGAAAGTCGTTTCTCTATCCTGCATTTTTAGGTTATAAAGTTTATTCAACAAGAGATCGCAACGGCTTACCTTAGTATCAGAGGTTCCTTCGTGGAGTTCTATGAGTTTACTCCAGAGTTCTTTTGCGCTGTTGAAGGAACCGACACGATTAAGCTCCTCCTTCATAAGTCCGCATTGGAGGGTTTGTGTCGCTTTTGTGTCAACTTCGATTTTCTTTTTAGTAGAAACATCCCATTTTTCATAGCTCAGAATCACCTCTTGCTCATCTCTCAAAAGGTCGAATCCGGTTGGATGATTATCCACATGTCCACCTGAGTTTTCAGGTGAACTTCCATTCATCTTTTCCAATACCCGAAGTCTTCCCAAGAAAAGAGAAGGGAGCGAGCAATACTGTAGCCCTCTTGCAACGTCATAAGGATAGTAGAGAGAATTTCCTGAACTTGCAAAAAAAATAGCAAAATGTACCAAGACTTTTGTCTTGGATTAGTAGTATGAGATAAAATAAAAAATACAACTAAAGAAAATCTTAAAAACAAAATTACCCATAAAAAAATAAAAAATCCGAAAAGTACTCAAGTGGTGGTTTCGCCAAAATTGAGCAGCCCCCGCTCTGATACCAATTGTAGGATCTAGATGAGCGATAGAGGGGGGTGAATATCGCTTCGCAAAAATTTTAGATTTAATACTTAAATTACTAAGCAATCAAAGTGCACAGCGGAAGCTGCGATAATAAGCGTAAGAGTTACAGAGATATAGCAGCGGAAATAAACAACAAATCAAGATCGCTAACATGAGTTTGTTTTACTTGCTTCAGAGTCTTAACCAGCTCCTACTGCAAGGCCCACGATCCTTGATTGTTTACTTTGGGCGTTACTAAAAATCGCAAAGATGTTTTACAAGTTACAAATTAATGTATGCAATAAAAAAATTAACAACAATACCGACTCTTGAAGAGTGAGAATAGGTCTTCGTTCGGAGAGTCGAACGGCGTTTCGGCGTTGACTAAACTTCGGTCGCGCAGCACATAGAAGAAGAAAGTAATCGCAGAGATTGAATTCCTATTTTGGACTGCTGCACTCAACCCCTTTTTATACTACTCACTCAGGCGCCTGAAAGGTGATTGAGTCCCTTTCAGGCGCCTAAGTGCTGACGTGGATCCTCCACTCAGCACTCGCCACATCAGTCTAACCGTTGCGCCAGCTCAGTCTCCAACTGCCAGCTTTCAGGCGCCTGAGACCCATTTAGGTGCCTCAGTCAAACTGCTTCAACTCTTTCATCTGCAATAAGGGTTAGTTCCAAACATCCAATAATATATAAATAAAGCATATATGAAACACAGTCAGTGTTGTCTTGGTCCTGACTTTCAGGTTTCAACCGAAACCCTAGGTCGGACCGACGCCTACTGTTCCCTCACCAGGGAACGTGTCCTCACCTACTCCTCTCAGGAGAGTTTACCTGTTGTCACTCAAAACATTCGGTTGGACTTTTGCTCGACTTCCGAGAACCCAGAACTCGACGAAGTTCGACCTCGACCTGTCTCGACTCCTGTCCGCGATCTGCGCTCGACAAAGTCTTCTGCTCAGTCCCCCAGACCAAATCTTCATGCTTAGCTTCACTCGCCAAGTCTTCATTGTCCGATCCTCGACCAAGACTTCAACCCTGCAGGTCAAGACTTCTTGCCTAGCTTACCTAGGACTTTCCTGCAAACTCGACAAATCCATTAGTACACAACACTAGCTTAACTTGAACCCTTTGCCACTTATCAAAATAAGGTTCGATCTGGTGCTTCCAACACCAATAATCTCCCCCTTTTTGATTATGGTAACCCAGTTCAATGTTAAGCTAAAAATAAGCTTCAACAGGGAAAAGAAATTAAGTTCATCTTTTAAGCTCTCCCCCTTAACCAGTTATCTCCCACTAGATCATTTAACAATTGTGTTTATAGAGGAGAGTATATCTTCAAAAATAAACGTAGTCTTATTTAAGTAAAAATTTAGAGACTAAGTTAACATTTTTGAAAAGCTATTAAGAAAAAATACTTGTTAGAACTAAGTGCTTTTCAAAAACTAACTATGGAAGAGTTTTTCAAAAATGCAAACAAAAGTTCTAAGCATTCAGAAATTTGTTTTGCATGGCAAAGTTAATTCTGAATTTTGAAAAAAAAAATTAAAATATTTTGAATTTTTTTCTTTTTTGTTTGAAAAATACTAAACATTGAAAAATATGAATTTTTGAAAAATACTAACATTTTGAAAAACTTAAAAAACTTTGAACTCTTAACAACTTTGAACTCTTTTCTTTGTCTCTCCCTTTGTCATACATCAAAATTATGTAGGTAATATAAGGGTAAGAGAAGAATGAAAATGACTAAAGTATTCATAATAAAAAAAACTAAGTGTATCAGAGCGAGTAATTTTAAGCAATAACAAAAGTTCAGTCTAGGCTAAATCTAAGTCTGGGCACCTTTATTTTGAGTCCAAGCATGAAAAATAATTTTAAATATTCAAAAATAAAATAAATTCCTTTTAGGCACCGGTCTAACCTTTAAGCTACTTACTGACTATAATAAATAGCAGTTTTCACTTGGGTTAGTAAAGTCAAGTGTATTTCATAAATCAGCTCAGTTAGCCAGAATACTTGACTTGATTAATTTAAATTGTATTTATAACGCCCTCAACTTGTATTGATACACTGATTTTGAAGCATCTAAGTCTTGGGCAACAGTCCTAAACATCTCAACCCAATCTAGGTTGTCAAGCAAGTTAATCCTAATGTGCTTGTGAAATGTTGGCTTCTAAGTCTATAGGAGCATGCAGCCTAGGGTTAAACCTAAGCTAAGTCCATGTCGAAGAAGGACCCTAATTTTGAAGGCGGTAGTTTTAAAGTTAAAATAAAACTAAGTAATGAAAAAATAATGTAATGAATTTTGAAAATAAAGTTTTGAAATTTAAACTATTTTTAACGAAAAAACCCTTTCGACGTTCGAATTCAAAAATCAGATATTTGAAATCCTAATCTACTAAGCACATCCTAAGTTGCCTTCTTAATGAACTGAACTCGGACTCAAGTAAGGGTTTAGTGAAAATGTCTGCTAAGTTAGATTTAGACTCTACATGTTGAAGGACAATTTCACCCCTGGCTACGTGATCCCTAACAAAGTGGTGTTTCACTTCTATATGTTTAGTCCTAGAGTGGTGGATTGGGTTTTTAGTCCAACTGCCAGCTTTTAGGCGCCTAAGTCCTATTTAGGCTCCCTAGTCAAGCTGCTTCAACTTTTTTAGCTACAATAAGGGTTAGTTCCAAACATCCAATAATATATAAATGAAGCTTATATGAAACACAGCCAGTGCTGTCTTGGTCCTAACTTTCAAGTTTCAACCAAAATCCTAGGTCAGACCGACACGTACTGTTCCCTCACCGAGGAATGCATCCTCACCTACTCCTCTTCGGAGAGTTTACTTGTTGCAACCCAGAACCTCCGGTTGGACTTTTTCTTAGCCTCCGAGAACCCGGAACTCGACGACGTTTGATCTCGACCCGTCTCGACTCCTATCTGCGATCCCCGCTAGGCAAAGTCTTCTACTCTGTCCCCCTGACCAAGTCCTCATGCTCGGCTTCACTCGCCAAGTCTTCGTTGACCGATCCCCGACCAAGACTTCGTGCTCAACCCTGCAGGTCAAGACTTCTTGCCTAGCTTACCTAGGACTTTCCTGCAAACTCCACAAATCCATTAGTATGCAATACCAGCTTAACTTGAACCCTTTGCCACTTATCAAAACAAGGTTCGATCTGGTGCTTACGGCACCAACATAGTGGTCACATTGCATGAAAAGAGTCATTCTACAAGTTCAAATAGTCGAATTCAATAGGTCAGTTGACTGGTGGATGATATCAGTCGACTGATAGTCAAAAATCAGCCCGAAGAACAACCTTTAAAAGGTTATTTCAAAGAGGTTCGTAGATGTCGGATCTTGAGGGGTTAGAGATGAAGTGTTGCTACATCTCTAACCATCAAGAGGCTATTCAAAGCAATAAGCATGCTTCCAAAGTAATGATTGTTGGTGTCGGAAGCACCAGAACGAACCTGATTTTGATAATGGCGAAGGATTCAAAGTTAAGTATGTGCTGTTATCTAATGGATCTACCAAGTGTGCAGGAAAGTCCTAGTTCACCTAGGCACGAAGTTTTGACCTACAGGGTTGAGCAAGAAGTCCTGGTCGAGGACTGGGCAAGAAGTCCTGGTCGTGGACTGGGCAACGAAGTTCTGATCCGGAAGATTGGGCAAAAGTCTTAGCCGAGCGAGAGTTGCGGATAGAAATAGAGGTGGGTCGAGGAATGGATGTCTCAAGATCCAGCAGTCTCGGAGGCCGAGTAAAAGTCCAACCAGAGGAGCCGGTTGGCAGAAGGTAACTTCTCCTGAGAGGAGTAGGTGAGGATGTGTTCCCTGGAAGAGGGAACAGTATGCGTCGGTTTGACTTAGGGTTTCACTTTGAAATCCAAAGTCAGAACCAAGACAGTTTCGGTTGTGATTCATTTCAATTATTTATATTATATATTGTTTTTGGACTAACCCTGGTTGCAGGAGTGAAGAGTTCTTTACCACTACATCCCAGGCGCCTGATAGTTATCAGCTGCCCCAGATGGCTTTTTCCAGCGAGTGAGTTTTGGCTGAGTTGGCAGGTTGTCACATTAGCAACTCATGCGCCCATGAGCCATCAGGTGCCCCATGGAACCCAGGCGCCCAAAAGCAGAAGATAGGAGTTTGGCCGAGTCTGCGGATAGGGACGCGCCGGATCCACGACACGTGTCAGGCGCCCATAAACCTCAGGCACTCGAGAACCCTATATATAAGGGGCTTCAACTCTTGCTTTCCAGCATCAATTCATTCCAACATAAAGAAGCTTTCATGCAACTCAAGCACGCCAACGCTCTTCAGAATTCTTCCATGCTCGAGTTCGTCGGCGCTGCAAACGATCAAGATCATCGACACGCCGTCCAAGATAGTCTACAATCCTTTTCGGTGTTTGTCGGTATTGTTTATTTCGTTGTTCAAATTTTGTGCTCAACTTATATCTGTAATACTTTTGTGACTTATAGAATTTCTCAACGAAAATGGTCAAGGATCGTGGGCCTTGGAGTAGGAGTCGTCAAAGACTCCGAACCAAGTCAAAAAGAAAACTTGTTAGCGTTATGATTTTTGTTTCTTCCGCTGCGTTCTGATTTTTTTTTTCAAAAAAATTTACGTAATCACTATTCACCCCACCCATCTCTATAGATTACAACAATCCCATATGTGGTATCAGAGCGGGTTGCTCAACCTTGTTGAAACCACCAACTGAGCAGTTTTTTCAGAATCGATTGTTTTTGTCTTTTTTCAAAAAAATATATTTTATTTTTCTTCGTTCTTTGAGGTTGGTGCAACACCACTCGAATTGTTCTTAAGTTTTTTTATACCGCACTACTAATCCAAGATAAAGTCTTAGAACGAGTCTTTTTGTTTTTTCAGGAATACTAAATGGTCATCCAAGAAGGCTACAGTGTTGATGCAGTCTGACCTGATTGTTGTTTTGATGAAGACACCGATTTAAGTTCGGTTGAGTGAGAATTGAGATCAGATAGTTAAGTTCGGATTAAGTGTCCTGGTCAGAGAGGGCTCGGTAGCTCATTCTCTGGACCGGGATGAGTCGGAGAGGGCTCGGTAGCTCATTCTCCGGACTCTGGTTGGAGGGGGCTCGGTAGCTCGTTCTCCAGACTGGGATGAGTCGGAGAGGGCTCGATAGCTCAGTCTCCGAACTCTGGTCAGAGAGGGTTCGGTAGCTCGTTCTCTAGACCGGGATAAGTCGGAGTGGACTCGGTAGCTCGTTCTCCGGACTTTGGTCAGAGAGGGCTCGGTGGCTCGTTCTTTGGACCGAGATGAGTCGGAGAGGGCTCGGTAGTTCGTTCTCCGGACTCTGGTCAGAGAGGGCTCGGTAGCTTGTTCTTTGGACCGGGATGAGTCGGAGAGGGCTCGGTAGCTCGTTCTCCGGACCAGACTGAGTCAGAGAGGGCAAGGGAGCCTGTTCGCTGGACTCAGGGTCTAACTTGAGTTAGTCATGGTCAGAATTGGCCATGAATTAATCAAATGATGAGAGAAAAGTTGGCTGAATCGGTCTAAAATCTGATCAGGGAGTTGGCACAAATTCTCTTGATAGTAGATCGGTCACAAGACTAATCTAGGTTGTCTGATCGATCTGTTGATCGATCCAGAAAGCTTCTAAGGAAACAGAAGGTTTTCTTAATAGTCTGGTGACCGATCAAAAAACATTCTGTGTGGTCACAGAAAGATTGTGATCGATCAATGGATCGATCACAAGAATCTCTGATCGGTCAGTGCGATCGATCAGAACAAACCTGGACGGATCAGGATAGATCATGATCGGTCAGGTACTTGCCTGATCGGTCACCTTAACCGATCAGGTACTTCCCTGATCGGTCACCTTGATCGATCAGGTGCTTTGACTGAAATTCCAGTGAGTTTAGGGATCGGTCTGGTGACTGATCCCCTAGTCTCTGATCGGTCAATGAGACCGATCAGAACATCACTAGACCAATCAGGATAGAGTCTGATGGGTCAGGAGGTTGTATGATCGGTCAAGGTGACCGATCAACACCTCTAAACTTTAATTCAAATTATTGTCAGTGCAGTTCTGATTTCTGATTTGCTTCGCTAATGAATCTGTAAGTGTGCAGACAACACAGAGCTTTGAAATTCAAATGAAGGAGCAAGAAGAAGGGTCAAGGGTGACTTTCCATGGTGCTATTTTGTTTGATACACATTTGCAGGTTTCAACGGCACCTGACCTGAAGCTTCAGCTGAATAGGATGACTTCAGTATGCTGAGAGCTAGAAGGGGTCAATGGGTGACGACGTCTGTATGTGTGCATAAGAAAGGCTTAAGAAGAAGAAGTTGGCGAAGTAGAGGAGGATAACGGAGAACGGTGATTAGAAAATCTGTGAAGGGTTTTGCTGTTGAGTTGTTGGTGTTCTCTGCATTCTTCTTCTTGCTTGATCTTTCTGCTTACTACTGGTGCTTGTGCTTAAGGTGGTGTGCATCTGTTGTGTAAGCTTCCCTCTCTAGTCTCTTGTGCTTCACTTGATATACTTCTGAGACATTTGTGGAGAGGTTACTCCACCGAGAAAGAGGAAGCTTTTAGCCGAATTCATTCTGGGGCCTGATCTGCCGAAGATCAAGGGATCGCCCACCTCATGGGCACACCAAGGAGTAGGGGCAAGTTATCCCCGAATCTTGTAAGCACTGTGTTAGTCTCTCTTTTAGTTTATTTCTACTTTGTTTGTTTTCTGCTGCTAATCTGATTGTAGGAAGAAGCGAGTTTTGGTGGGTGGCTATTCACATCCCCCCCCCCTCTCTAACCATCCCAAGATCCTAACAAGTGGTATCAGAGCAAGGTTCTCTTTGAACCAGATTAACATCCTAAGAGCAAGAAGATGACTTTGAGAGGAGAAGGTTTCAGCACCAACCGTCCACCCTTCTTTGATGGAGCAGATTTCCAGTACTGGAGAAGCGGGATGGAGTATTACTTGAAAACTGACATTGGCATGTGGTTCTCAGCCAAGGAGGGATTCACTCCTCCAAAGGATGCTGAGGGCAAGGAGCTTGAATCATCAAGATGGTCAGCAGAACAAACAAGAAAAGGAGAGGCAGATGCCAAGGCAGTGGTCACTCTGCAGTGTGGGATGACCAAGGAACAACTCATTAAGGTTGGTCCCTTCTCAAGTGCCAAAGATCTGTGGAACAAGCTCAAAGAGCTACATGAAGGCACTCAAGACTCCCGGATAGCAAAGTGGGATCTCTTCCTCAACCAACTCTAGAATCTTTCCATGAAAGAAAGTGAAACCGTGAGCGAGCTTCATGGTCAGTTCAAAGAGATCCTTAACGGCTAGCACTCGAACGATGAGAAGGTCGAGAACTATGATCTCGTAAGGTATGTACTCAGGTCCTTTCCTAGGAATGCCTTATGGTCATCCATGGTGGATGCCTACAAGGTATTCAAGGACCTTTCCATTGTAAAATTAGATGATTTCTTTTATGAAATGGAGCTACATGAGTTTGCTAACAAAGGCCCAAAAGAGAAGGGTATTGCTCTTGTTGCAGGGGACAAAGGAAAGAAGAAGAAGGAAAAGAAGAAGGAGAAGGAGGTCTCCTCTTCGTCATCCGAATCCGATGAGGACGGGAGCGATTCTTCATCAATCGAAATGGCAAACTTTGTGATAAGAATGATGAGGAAGAGTCGACGCTACAAGGGGAAAGGTAAAACAAGTGAAAATAATGTTGATAAAACTAATGTCACTTGTTATGAATGTAGCAAGAAGGGGCACTATAGAAGTGAGTGTCCAAAACTCAAGAAGAAGGAGGAGTGTAACGACCCGGAAAATTTTTTTAATATTTCTTTAAAATATTAAGCATGTCTAGATAATTTTCTGAGGAACCTAGGAATATTAACACGAATTTTAACCTAGGAATCCATGTTTTTCCAATTAAAATTGGGGAAATAGGCACTAATGGGCCTTATATGAGCTTTCTAGTACCATAATTATTGGTGAATTTTAGGTAAAAATTTATAGAATTATAGAGGGATTTTGATGAGGAATATTAACATAATTATGGGAGAATTTTTAGGAGATTTTCGAAATAATAGGAAAATAAAATAAAAATAAATGAAAAAATTAGTGCATGCACCAAGGATTGAACCTTGGACCTCTTGTACAACCATGTATGCTCTAACCAATTCACCTAGCAAGGGAGTGCTATGAGGAAATAAAGTGGATTATGGTTAAGGCTTAGGGGGAAATGAAGAGACACCATGACTCTTCACTTACCCTCCTTGATGAGTTATAAAGAGAGGCATGGGGGGTTACTTCTCTTCTTCCATCAAGTCACCTTTCTTCCTCCCTCCTTCTCCATTCTAGCCGAACACCCCAAGAGGGATTCTCCCTTGGAAAAAAATTCACCTAAGGCTTCATCCCCAAGATCCAAGGCTTCTACAAGGATACAAAGGCTAGGGGTGGTCAAGAGGCAACAAGATCTCCATCCTTCTCTCAAATCTAAGGTCTATAATCAAGATCAACCAATGTAAGACTCCCTCACCTGTGGTATAATAGTTCCTTTATGATTTTTAGCATGATATAAAGTTGGTTTTGGGATTTATATTGAAGAAACCATGATGTGTGACTCTATGACTTTCGGCCACTAGGGTTTTTGGGTCCAAAAGGATGTTAAAAATATTACTCTTGCTTTCTAATGTTTTTCCATGATGAGTATAAGTTAAAATGAGATTTTGAGAAATTTTGGGGTACCCTAGGATCTCCTAGGGTTTCGGCCAACACCTTGAACCCATGGGTAGGGTTGGATCTAAACCTTCAAGGATGTGTTTTGTGTATTATCATGCCATAAGGGAGATGGAGGGTGACTTATGTGAATTTTCACAAGGCTTTATGATCCTATAACTTTCGGCCAAGTAGGGGTCTAGGGCAAAAAGTTAGGACTTCCCTCAAGCAAGGGTCCTAATGGCCCTATGGTAGGGTATGGTTGGTGTTTAATGATTGATTGGGGTTTTTATGGAATTTTTCCATGCACTCCTGGACTTGAAGGGTTTCGGCCAGCTATGTGAAGAAGGTCTAAAGGTTAGGGTTAGCCCTAATCATGAGCCCTAATGGCTTCCTATGGTCTTGTAGGTAATGGGTGGTTGTTTCCTTACCTTATGCTATCTTACATGTTAATTGAATGATGGAACCCTTCCTTATAGGTTTCGGCCAAACAAAGTGGTTTAGGGTTTGAATGGAGTTAGGGTTTGAAGAATGATGGTTTATGCCTTATTATGAAGTATATATATATAAAGGTTCAAGCATGTGGTAGGGATTAAGTTACCTATAACCCTAACCTTAAGCACCATGTTTCATGTTTGTATGTTTATGATTGGATGCCATGCTTATTAGGGTTTAATTATGAATGTCTTGGGTTCTATACCATGCACTTGAATGGTAGGTAGTATGTTTATGGAAGTCCTACTTATGTATGCTTGGGATGAATACCATGCTTATGTATGAAATGCAAATAGTTACCTTATGTATCATGATCATGCAAACTCTATGGATTAGGATAATTGCCTATGCAAACATGTCATGTTCAATGATTATAATGCAATATTTACCTTATATGCCATGATCATGCAAGCACTAGGAATAAGAATGATGTTTATGTAAGTAGACCATGTTCTATGAATGAACATGCATGTTATGTTTATAAATGAAGATGCATGTTATGTTTATGAATGAAAGTGCATGCTATGTTTATGAATAAAGATGCATGCCATGTTATGAATAACGGCACGGTAGATGGTCGACGGTACGACGGTACGACGGTTTTGAGGACCGGTAAATGGTCCGGTAAATGAGCCGATAAACGGGCCGGGTCGTTACGCATGCCATGTCTTATGAATGGAAATGCATGCCATGTTTTATGAATGAAAATGCATGCCATGTTTTATGAATGAAAATGCATGTCATGCTTATGAATGAAGATGTATGCCATGTCTTACGAATGATGAAGCATGTAAAGTATTTTACTTTATGAATGGGCTTGTACCGGACCGAAGTATGGGTCCAAGGGATGGGCACCTTAAGAATGCCCCGGTTCTGGACTACCGACTATGCTGTCCACGGTTCTGGCACTACCGAAGCTGTGCAACAGGGATGGGCACCTTAAGAACGCCCCGGTTCTGGGACTACTGACTATGCTGTCCTTACCCTAGTAGGTCGGGGCTCGCGACCTCGTATTTACTAGGGATGCGCGCTTATGATGTATGTATGTGGTACAAGCCGGGGACCCCAACAATGTGACGATTATGTTTAAGTATTTAAAAGTATGATTTTAAAAGTTAAGCATCCTTATGTATATGCATTAGACTCATGCATTCATGTTATGCATTATGCCATGATAGTAATGTCTTATACTTATGTTTCATGTCAAGAAATATGCACGACAGTAAACGATTTATGCTTATGGTTATGTTAAGAAGATGTCCCAATGATATAATAGAAAGCATGCCTATGTTTATGCCACACAGGTTACTTCATGCTTTATGTTTATGTTTATGTCATGTACCATGCATGTTAAGAATGTTTCTTTATGTTTATGTTTATGCCATGTATCAAGCATGTTAAGAATGTTTCTTTATGTTGATGTTTATGTCATGTACCATGCATGTTAAGAATGTTTCTTTATGTTTATGTTTATGTCATGTATCAAGCATGTTAAGAATGTTTCTTTATGTTGATGTTTATGTCATGTATCATGCATGTTAAGAATGCTTATTTGTGTTTATGTTTATGCCATGTATTATGCTATGCTAAGTTGAATTATGTTCATGTTATGTCACGTATCATGTCATGTAAGTTTATTTATAGTTATGTTCAAGCATAAAGTTATGTTTATGTTTCATGTGCTTATGATTAAGTGATGAATGGTTTTAGTGAGTAGGAAAGAGTCTTACTAAGCCGACGTGCTTATAGTCTTATTTCCTTATATCGCAGATCACGCAAGGGGACAATAAGGAAGCGGCAGGAGGACAAGAATGTGTGTGTGTGGTAGTGACTTGGCCATGAAAACAATATGTTTACCGGTCTTATGCTAGAACTTTATGTTTGCTACTTATGTGTTTGAATAATGACTTATGCGACTATATGACATGATGCTAAGTATGATATGATGCTAAGTATGAAGTTAATATGCCAAGTTCCCATGTCATTATGTTAGGAATGGTAGTAGGGCATGTATGTGTAAGTCTTAAAGTTATTCCACTGCCTTATGATGTCTACATGCCCTAAGTATGTTAACGTAACGCCGCTTTATGGAAAGAAAAAAAAAGCGGGCGTTACAAGGAGAAGGCAAAGAAGAAGAAGGCATTAAAGGCCACATGAGATGAGTCCTCATCTAGCTCATCCGAGGAGGAGAAGGAGGAGAAGAGCACCCGCCACGTGGCTCTTATGGCATTAGAAGATTCAAACATAGAGAGTGGTGATGAGTCAAGTGATCCTTCAACCGCGGCTTCATCATCTTCGGATGATGAATAGGTAATCTCTCCCGAGCTTGATAAGTGTTATAGAACTATTGCTTGCTTAACTACTTTGCTCAAAAAATCTAAGGACAAGGATAAATCCTTAAAGTTAGAAGTAGAACAATTGAGAATCTCTAAGGATGATGAAATAGATGATTTTCATGTTGAGGTCCTTGAGGATGAGAACAAGGCCTTAAAGAGTGAAGTTCAAAAACTCAAGAATCTTCTTGGGAAATTTTCAACTAGCTCTAAGACCTTGGATATGATCCTCAATGCCCAAAGAGCGGTCTACAACAAGGTCGGTATAGGTTACCAACCTAAGGAACCTAGTTTTGTGTCATTGATGTCTAGAACCCAATTTAAATCATCAAAGGTTTCTAGGGTTCAAGGACTTAGGAAGAAAATGACCAAGGCATGAGTGCCAAAGACTTGCATTGTAGGTGTATTAGGTCCCAAGGTTTGGGTACCTAAATCATCTATCTTTCGTGTTGTGTAGGCATTGGTTGAGGGGGAGCATCTATCAACATGGTTTGTTGATAGTGGGTGCTCCAAACACATGACCGGGGATAAATCGTTATTCACTACCCTACAAAGCAAAAGTAGAGGTAATGTTTTATTTGGTAACAATGGTAGTCTCAAGGTTGTAGGAATAGGTAACATTCAAATATCCGAATGTCTTAGGATCAAGAATGTCCTTCTAGTCAATGGGATGACCTTCAATCTCCTGAGTGTCAGTCAATTGTGTGATGCTGGATACACAATTGAATTTCACCCAAGTCAGTGTCTAGTTAGACACAATGACACACATGACACAGTACTAGTAGGCACAAGAGTAGACAACATTTATCAAGTCTCTTTTAAAAGTGCTACTAATGCCTCTGTTAAGTGTTTCATGTCAAAAGAAGAAGAATCTTGGCTTTGGCACCGGAGGTTGGCTCACGTGAACATGAAGAACATCCGGAAACTGGCCAACAAGGGACTTGTACGAGGCTTACCGAGCATCAAGTACGAAAAAGAAAAATTATGTGATGCATGTCAAATGGGTAAGCAAACAAAAGTGTTTCATAAAGGTAAAAGCGTTGTAAGTACTTCTACTGCTTTAGATTTATTGCATATGGACTTGTTTGATTGCAGTACCATAGTTTCATTGAATGGTAGATATTGTTTTGTGATTGTTGATGATTATACTAGATATACATGGACCTATTTCCTAAAACATAAGGACCAAACCTTAGACATTTTTATTTCTTTTTGTAGAAGAACTGAAAATGAAAAATCTACAACAATCAAAACCATTAGAAGTGATCATGGAGGTGAATTTCAAAACCATAGGTTTTTATAATTTTGTCAAGAGAAAGGATATAGACATGAGTTCTCTACTCCTAGAACACCATAGCAAAATGGTGTTGTAAAGAGGAAGAACCGAGTCCTACAAGAGGCTGCACGAAGCATGCTTAATGAGTACTCCTTACTGAGCTACTTATGGGCTGAAACTGTAAACATAGCTTACTATGCGCAAAATCGAGTCTTTATCCATAGGTTTTTAGGAAAGACTCCACATGAACTTTGGTTTGGAAGACCGCCTACAGTTAGACATCTCCGGGTGTTTGGGTGTAAGGTGTTCATTCTAAACACCAAGCATCATCTTGGAAAGTTCACAGCAAAAGCTGATGAAGGGATACTTATCGGGTATTCCCTTATCAGCAAAGCTTACCGAGTCTACAACAAGAAGTCTAAGTTAGTTGAAGAATCTTTTGATATTGCATTTGAGGAGACCCCAAAAATGATTGATCATTCAGGAGATGTAGAAGGAGTTCAATTCGAACTTAGGAGATTAGGATTGGATGAAAGTCCAAGTATTGGAGGTGTTGCGGATGAGTCTGATGATGGTGAGCCTAGACTACATGGAGCTCAGCCTGACCCTGAGTCTGAGCCTGTGTCTAGTGAAACCATCCAAGAAGCACCTCCAACACCAAGGCAAACTAGGTTAGCCTCTAGTCATCCCCAAGATCAAATTGTTGGAGATATCCATCATGGGGTTAGAACTAGATCATTCTTTAGGAATGAGGCTAATGAGGTCGCCTTGATTTCTGAAATTGAACCTAGAGTAGTTGACGAGGCATTACATGATCCCGATTGGATTATTGCTATGCAAGATGAGTTAGGTCAATTTGAGAGAAGCCAAGTTTGGGACTTAGTTCCTAGACCTAAGAAGACCACAATTATTGGAACTAAATGGGTCTTCAAGAACAAATTGAACCATAAGGGAGAAATCGTAAGAAACAAGGCACGCTTAGTAGCCAAGGGCTATAGTCAAGTTGAAGGCCTTGATTACGATGAGACATATGCTCCCGTGGCACGATTGGAGTCCATTCGATTGATGCTTGCATTTGCAGCACATAGAGGTTTCAAACTCTATCAAATGGATGTGAAATCGGCCTTCTTAAATGGTTTCATTAAAGAAGAGGTCTATGTTGAACAACCACCGGGGTTTGAAAATTCGAATTTCCAAACCACGTGTTTAAGCTAAAGAAGACTCTTTATGGGCTAAAACAAGCACCTCGTGCTTGGTATGAGCGGTTGTCAACATTTTTGATTGAAAAAGGCTTCGTGAGAGGTTAAATAGACCCTACACTATTCCTACGTAGAGATGGTGAAAATATTTTTGTAGCCCAAGTATATGTCGATGACATAATTTGTGGCTCCAACAACAAGGGATATTTGAAGGAGTTCATTGAGCATATGGAGAGTGAGTTTGAGATGTGCCTAGTGGGAGAATTGACTTTCTTCTTTGGACTTAAAATCAAATAAACAAGAGGAGGAATTCATGTGCATCAATCCAAATATACACAAGAGATGCTCAAGAAATTCAATATGAGTCACTCAAAGGAGGTAACCACTCCCATGGCGACTAACACACGATTAGATAATGATGAGAGTGGGAAGCCAGTTGATTTGACCCAATATAGAAGCATGATTGGTAGTTTCCTATATCTCACAGCGAGTCGCCCGGACATTCTTTTTGCTATGGGTATATGCGCTAGGTACCAAGTATGTGCCAAGGAATCTCATTTAATTATTGTTAAGAGGATTTTGAGATACCTTAAGGGCTCTATTAGAGTTGGTCTATAGTACCCCCATACAGAGTCTTTTGATTTGATAGGCTATACCGATTCCGACTATGTTGGGTGCAAGTTGGATAGAAAAAGCACAAGTGGGGGTTGTCAATTCTTAGGATCATCTTTGGTGAGTTGGTCAAGTCGGAAGCAACATTGTGTTGCTCTCTCCACGACCGAGGCGGTGTATATTGTTGGGACCGATTGGCGAGCTAGAGGGGGGGTGATTAGCTCCGATTTGCTTGTAGATGATTTGTCGCGGCGGAAGACTCGCGCAAACGCTAACACAAAGGATTTACTTGGTATCCACCCCGGTCGGGTGACTAATCCAAGGACCCACTCTCCTCACACTCTCATGCACTATGAAAGTCTCCTTCTTGAGGTGGAGAAACCTCTTACAAGCTTGTTACAAAGATACAACAAGAACAAAGCAAATACAAGATAAAATCTTACAAGATTTACAAATAAGCTCACACTTTGCTTTCCTTGCTATCTTCAAGCTTGTGATTGCCTCTTGGACCTTGGAAATGCAACAGCAACGAGCTCCAAGGCTTCCCTTGAAATGGCAATGTAGTTGAAGAAGAAGAGGAGAAGTTCTTAAGCCACAGACCTGCGTGAAAACCCTTATACCCGACGCCTAGGGTTTGGTAATCGATTTGCCAATCAATTACCACGTAGGATTTAGCCGTTCAACGGCTAGTTTTCGAACGGTAATCGATTAGCCAATCGATTACCCGTGCCCTGAATCGATTACCCAATCGATTCAGAGCTTCTCTGTTCTCTCGCGCAAACTCTGTGATCGATTACCCCAATCGATCAAGAGACACCTTAATCGATTGACCAATCGATTAAGGAAGGCTGAATCGATTACCCAATTGATTCAGTTACCTTCTATCCTCTTGCATAAACTTCCCTAATCAATTCAGCTACCCAATCGATCACCCAATTGATTGAGTCCAACCTAACTTGTCTCCACAAGTCTAGGATCCCCTACCAAGTGTCCGGTCAACCCCGTTGACCAACTTGGATTTCTCCTGCCTAGCTCCCAGCTCGGACTTACCCTGGTTCCCAACCAGATTCGCCTAACCCTCGAGTTAGGTCTAGTCTCTCGGTAGACTTCCACCTTGCCAGCATGCGATCTCCCCGATCCATCTGGACTTCACCTAGTCCCACTAGGTGTGCCTAGTCCCACTAGGTCTTTTGCCTTGCCAGCGTACGATCTCCCCGATCCACCTGGACTTCACCTAGTCAAGTCTCCAGTCAACCTTGACCCACTTGACACCATACGGCATTCAAACATAATTATCAAATTCAAACATCAATGTCAAACATCGAAACATACACCTCAAGCTCACCCGAGCTTGCTAGACTCAAGCTCACCTGAGCTTTGTCAAACTAGGTCAACCCTGACCTAACCAAGATTGCACCAACAATCTCCCCCTTTTTGATGTTTGATAATATGTTTGAGAAAGACTAAACCCTATTAGCCTTTCAATTTTCTCCCCCTTTGACACACATCAAACACACTCCCTGAAAGTCTATATGGTCAAAGGTATACACAATGAAAATCCCATACTTTTCATTGAACCTATGCTCAACCTTGAGCATTCATCATAATGAAGATTTCCAATCTTCATCCTTTCATTTTACCAAAAATAAAAATACAACCACATGTTGTTAAGGAATGTTAAGGAAGACCTCCCCCTCAAAACATGCTCTAAACCTCTATCATTGCACCAACAATGATTTTTGAGTTCTTAAAACCTTTAGGAAAACTCAACTTGAGGTGATTGAGATTTTGGGATTCAAAACTTGAACCAAAACCTCTCCTTAACCCTTAAATGTTCACCGAACCGTTTCCCTTTTTGATTTCACAATGAAATTTACCCAAATATACTTATAAATGTATTCCAAGGGGTTAGGGATTGGTAGGTTACTCAAAAATGGGTTAATGGACTGAAAACTGACAATTTCAGTCTCACCAATCGATTGGTGTTGGGAACCAATCGATTAAACTAGTCTTAATCGATCAACAGATCGATTACGGCTGACTGTAATCGATCAGATGATCGATTACGCGAGCTTCTGTGCACGGAAAAAGATCCACCAATCGATTGGCTACTGCCCCAATCGATCACCTGATCGATTGAGAGTTTCTGAAATCTGAAAACAATTTCAGATTCGAATTTCAGAAACTCCTAAATATTTCTACAAAATTCGAAAAATCCTAAAATTTCGTGTAGACATTATTTATACCATATACTATCAAGGAAAAATAATTTTCTATGAAAATAACCTTCTTTTTCAAAGATTGACACAAAATTAGAAAACATTGAAACATTTCAATGTTTTACTCTATTTTGTATCCATTTCATCAATGATGAGTGCTATCAAAAGATAGTCTTCACCAAGGTTTTCCAAGATAGTTTTAAAATGTTTTTCAAAAATAATATCCAACCATGTTTCTTGGGCTAAATGCACATGACTTATACATTAGCTTTCCCAATGATTGGAGTTCATTGAACTTCATGATTTGATGATACTAAAACTCAATAGGATGCATATAAATCAACACTTTGAGTTTTGTTCATCTTCCTAACATCTCACTTGTTTTAATGTGTCTTTAAAACACACACAAGTCACCTTATAGTCTTAGTGAGATGTGAAAGTCATGTTCTTCCTAATCTTAGGGTTCATGCATTTCTACCTAGGCATTATAAACCTTGATCATCCACCTTGGATGCCAATTAATGCCAATGTCCTTAATTTCAATTAAAATTGACTAACTGCATGATTATGACTATGACATGCATCATATTAGGTTTTTCAAAAGAAATTATAGCTAAATGATGCATGAATGACATGACATATAATATTCTCATAATAAAATATGAGATATGGATTATGATGTCATGGCATGTGATAGGGCATCCAAAACATGGCATATAAGCATAAAAGAAAAATACCTAGATTTCCTATCTAAGTATCAATAACTCATCGCTAAGCCATTGATAATCCTAAATTTGCCCTAATTTCCAAGATAAAGCCAAAACTCCCCAACTTAGCCTATCTTTGGATTCTAACCAAGTTGTGCCAACTTTATCAAGATTAATCTTCAAAAATATAGTTTGGCACATATTTACTCCTCCTAGAGTAAATAAATGAATCCTTCATTTTCAAGGGTAATAATTCCTTGAAAATGTCCCAAAGTGTCAACTTCATCAAGGTTGGATTAACTACCCTTCCAATTAGAGTTGACACTCCCTAGACCTATCTAGGGTGTGGCGAACACACTCTTAGGAACCCAAAACCTATTGGTGCTCCTTGGGCGTTCTAGGTATTCACTAGGGATGACTTCCCTTGATACCTTCTTGAAGACTTTCTTAGGCTTCTCCGAAGCCTTAGTCACCTTTGTCTTGTCTTGGTCAACTCTAGGGATGGCTTCCCTTGCGACCTTGACTTGACTCCTAGACCTAGATTTAGTTCCATATTTATATGGAACTCTATGATAGGATGGACCATCATCCTTAGTCTTAGGTTTGTACCCCAAACCTCTCTTGCTCCTAGAGGGTTCTTGATTTCCTAAATCTAGGTTTTGATCCTTAGATCCCTTAAATAGATTTTCTATTCGTTTGATGGATTTTTCTAATTTATCAAATTTTGACCTCAAAACTTGATTTTCAATCATTACCTCCTCAAGGCTTGGTTTTCTAATATAGCCTTGGTAATTTTTCTTTTTGGCCTTGGATTGGGTAGGTCTATCCTTAGATGATCTAAAATCTTCCCTATCCTTGGTTGTGGTAGACCTAGCATGAAAGGCTCTATATTTTTCTTTTGGTTTCTCATACCTCCTATTTTCATGATAAATAGCATTGAAATGATAATAATTATTTTTAGCATGCATATTATCATGATTTAAATAAGTACCATTACCTAATGGTACCTTAGTGTTATTCTTGGAGGCTCCCCCTTGACTTGAGCTCCTCCTTTTAGCCTTGGTGGAATTCTTCCCCTTTGGACATTGATTTCGATAATGTCCCTTTTCTTTGCATGAGAAGCACACAATGTGCTTCTTATCCTTCTTTGCCACGGGGCCGACCTCCTTTGGCTTCTCTTTGGTCTTGGGTGCCACTAGCACCTTCTTCTTGACCAATTTTGGACACTTACTCTTATAGTGTCCTCTTTCCCTACACTCAAAACAAATGATATGATTTTTATTCTTACAACTTGAAATTTTTATACCTTTGCTTGTAGGGGTATGACATGACTCTTCACTTGATCCGGAAGTAGATACTTCTTTTTCTTCCGGAGTTAATGACCTTTGCTCCCCCTCAATCCTAGAGGTGGAGGCTTCTTCTTTTTCCTCCTCTTCTTCATTGACCTCAGATGAAGATGTTGACGCTTTTCTTTGATCCGATGCCAATGGAACATTTTGCTCCTCTTCAACCCTTGAAGTGGAGGCTTCTTGAGCTTCGTCTTCGGATGTTGAGCACCTCTCAACTTCCGAGTCCTCTTCACTTGATGAATCTCCCTCTTCGGATTTTTCTTGACTTGGTACAGTGGAGGGATCTTCATGAAGCCTTGCCAATGTGCTCCAAAGCTCTTTGGCGTCTTTGAATTCTCCAATCTTGTCCAAGATGGTGCTTGGCAATAGGTTGACCAATAACTTGGTCACTTTGTTGTTGGCCTCGCATCTCTTGATTTGCTCCTCATTCCATTTGCTTTTCTTGAGGAGCTTTCCTTTTGTGCTTGTTGGAGCTTCAAAACCCTCCATTAGAGAAAACCATTGCTCTATCTCCATCATGAAGAAATTTTCAATCTTTGACTTCCAAAGATTGAAATTTGCCTTGTCGAATGGTGGAGGTGCCCTTGTGTCATAGCCAAACTCCATTTTTGAAGTTGAACCCTTTTGATGATGATTTCTTGAAATTAGGGTTTCTTCCAACTTCTTCTTCTTCCTCTAGCTTTTGCCCTCTTGGCGATGAGTCCAATGAAGAGCAACCTTGCTCTGATACCACTTGTTGGGACCGATTGGCGAGCTAGAGGGGGGGGGTGATTAGCTCCGATTTGCTTGTAGATGATTTGTCGCGGCGGAAGACTCGCGCAAACGCTAACACAAAGGATTTACTTGGTATCCACCCCGGTCGGGTGACTAATCCAAGGATCCACTCTCCTCACACTCTCATGCACTATGAAAGTCTCCTTCTTGAGGTGGAGAAACCTCTTACAAGCTTGTTACAAAGATACAACAAGAACAAAGCAAATACAAGATAAAATCTTACAAGATTTACAAATAAGCTCACACTTTGCTTTCCTTGCTATCTTCAAGCTTGTGATTGCCTCTTGGACCTTGGAAATGCAGCAGCAACGAGCTCCAAGGCTTCCCTTGAAATGACAATGTAGTTGAAGAAGAAGAGGAGAAGTTCTTAAGCCACAGACCTGCGCGAAAACCCTTATACCCGACGCCTAGGGTTTGGTAATCGATTTGTCAATCGATTACCACGTAGGATTTAGCCGTTCAACGGCTAGTTTTCAAACGGTAATCGATTAGCCAATCGATTACCCGTGCCCTGAATCGATTACCCAATCGATTCAGAGCTTCTCTGTTCTCTCGCGCAAACTCTGTGATCGATTACCCCAATCGATCAAGAGACACCTTAATCGATTGACCAATCGATTAAAGAAGGCTGAATCGATTACCCAATCGATTCAGTTACCTTCTATCCTCTTGCATAAACTTCCCTAATCAATTCAGCTACCCAATCGATCACCCAATTGATTGAGTCCAACCTAACTTGTCTCCACAAGTCTAGGATCCCCTACCAAGTGTCCGGTCAACCCCGTTGACCAACTTGGATTTCTCCTGCCTAGCTCCCAGCTCGGACTTACCCTGGTTCCCAACCAGATTCGCCTAACCCTCGAGTTAGGTCTAGTCTCTCGGTAGACTTCCACCTTGCCAGCATGCGATCTCCCCGATCCATCTGGACTTCACCTAGTCCCACTAGGTGTGCCTAGTCCCACTAGGTCTTTTGCCTTGCCAGCGTACGATCTCCCCGATCCACCTGGACTTCACCTAGTCAAGTCTCCAGTCAACCTTGACCCACTTGACACCATACGACATTCAAACATAATTATCAAATTCAATCATCAATGTCAAACATCGAAACATACACCTCAAGCTCACCCGAGCTTGCTAGACTCAAGCTCACCTGAGCTTTGTCAAACTAGGTCAACCCTGACCTAACCAAGATTGCACCAACAATCTCCCCCTTTTTGATGTTGAGTCAAAATCTAATCTAGCGGACATTTTCACCAAACCACTCCCCGAATGTGAATTTAGTTTTTTAAGGAGGGAGTTGGGGATGTGTCGTGCACAATAGGATCATAGTAAAAACCCTTCATGGTCATTCCTAATTGCTGGGCAACTTGGGGACATCTCAAAATGTATAATGCAACTTGGGGACATCTCAAACTATAAGATCTAACAAAATATTTTTGTATTGCTAGAAATGGGGTGAGATGTTAGGATCAACTAAATTATTCAAAATGTATAATGCATCTATTGAATAATGAGGTTGATGAGATAATAATCATTAATTTGACCAAGTATGGGGAAAACCAATGCATAATATATGTGTATTTGGTTGCAAGAATATTCTTGGACATTCCAATCAAGTAAAATTGGTTGGAGTATTGTTTTTGATACAAACTTGATACAAACTTGTTTTGGGATTTTAAATCCATAAGGAAACGACCTTTCACTTGATTCATGGTGTGGAGGAATAAATTTTGGTTAAGGGACTCCAATTGGTTTGTTGGTGCAGTCTGACCTGGAATGTATCAGAGTTTCAGAAACTTATCTGAAATCTGATCGGTCCATCGACCGATCCAACACATTTCTGTATGACGCATAATCACGTGTGATCGGTTCATAGATCGATCAGGAATCACCCTGATTGGTCATGGTGACCGATCAGGAATCGGTTTGATCGATCCACAGACCGATCAGAACTATCTCTGTATCGAACAGAAACTTCCCTGATCGGTCACCGATCAGGATACTCCCTGATCATTCAAGATAACCGATCAGGACTTTCTCTGATCGGTCCACAGACCGATCAGAACTCTCTCTGATCGGTCAAGATGACCGATCAAGAGTCTCTCTAATCGATTTGGATATCGCCTGATCGGTTCGGATACTATTTGATCGATCAACCGTTCGATCCAATGCATTAAATCAAGTTGGTAGATCGGTCCACCAACCACATTAACCCTCGTTTCCCATAACCCTCTTCCAACCCTAGCTGCCGACCTTCTTCTCCACAGCATCTTCTTCTTCCTTCTCCATCGAGACTTCTTCTCCTTCTTGTCTCTCCAGCGTTTCCGGCAAGATTGTACTGTGAAGTTCTTCCTCAGCCAACAACAACATGCCACCCAAGTAATACTTTCAACTAATCTTAATCTTCTTCTCATTTGCAACCTGTTAGTAATACATGTGTTATTTTGGATTTACTAACGGTTTTTGTTGTGGTGCCATGACCTTCACCCTTAATCCACCTTGTGTTTCTCTAATCTCTATTAGGAAATCCTCAAAATCTAAGGCTGGTGAGGGTACCTCCAAATCAAAATCGCCTTCCATATCTAAACCTTCTCACCAATCCTCTCGACCTCAGCCTTCTTCAAGTCAGAGATTTCCTAACGCTTCATTTGAACAAGCCAAGCCTATCAAAATCGAACCTTTAAGCTACTTCCGCGTCGATCGGTTGACAAATCCTATGTTTATGATTACTATCCATCTGTGAGACAAATAATTGAATTTTATGATCTTGAGTCACTTGTTTTTCTCGAACGGAACATCAATTCCCACCTGGTTTCCGAGTTCTATAACAATCTTCAAGGTGATGGCGGTATGAGGTGTACAACTCGAGTGGCCAAGACGAATCTGGATTTCACTTACTCTATTTTTTCTAAGTATCTAGCTTGTCGTCGATCAACAAACTTCTATCCCATATACTCTACTCTTCTAGATCCTTTACCGCCTCCATTCGAAGGTGTCATCTCTGATTTCATATATGAGTATTTTTTCGGACACCCCAAACCTGATAGGCTTGATGAACTTGCTAGTGAGTTTCCTACCTTCGTTGCACTTCGTCTCTCTGCTACTGATTATGTCTTGTTCAAGATCATCACCAATTGCCTCTTACCTATCACTTCTAAACCCCTAGCTGAGATCCGTCCCTACCACTGTTTGATGCTATACGGGATGCATCGCCACCTTGATTTTGATATCATGGCGAGCATTTCCTACTCAATTATTTCCTATAGTGAGCCCGGGCATCGTACCGTGTATATGCCTTTTGGCCACATCATCACTGACTGGCTCGAGTCAGTTGGTATTGATGTGTCAAAAGGAAGGTCTGTGTCAATGGTTAAGTAAGACTGTTGACTTGGAAAACGTGTGTTTTCCAAGTCTGGGATCATTGCTGATGTTCGAGGGATACGGTGGAAGGACGGCAGGGGACTTGGGGAGTTACCACGGGCACCACTTGTTCAAGTTGCTGCTGGTCCCGCTGGATATAGTGTACCTGCGGCAGAGGATGACGACGTGGCAGAGCCTGATTTACGATGGCAGATAGTTGAGCTTGAGCAGACCATGGATCGTAGATTTCATATGTTGGAGCTCGAGCAGCAGGCGATGCAGTCTGATATCTCTATGATCGCTCGTGTACAGCCAGAGATGCGTGTCGATCAGCAGGGGATGGTTGCTAAGCTACGCTCGTGGATGCCAGGTTATCCACCCTCGCAGACCTTTCCCGGGTATCAGCCATCGAGCAACACAGCTCCGGGGAGTTTTCTGCCATCTACTGACACTGATATACCTGCATTTGATCTGATGCAGTTTGATGTCCCACGTGCTTCCGATGATCAGGACTGATGTACTTTGATGTCGGCTTTGACTTATGACTGTTGTTGATATTTTCTTCTGACTATGTGACATTATGCTATGCTTGGCTTGGTGTTTATTTCAGTCATCGGCTATATTCTGTTTTTACTCCTTACTCCATTACTTAGTGTCATATGATGCATATACGTATTTTGCCATGATATATTTCTATTATATGTCTTTCATATGTCATTCAACTATTACTCTTCGTTTCTTTTGGTATTGGGGAGAGACCCTTGTTTCAGGGGGAGATTTTAAACTTAATAACCAGTCTACACCCTTTTCAGTGTTTGACAAAGGGGGATTGGATGGTTAGTTAAGTTTAGGATTTGTTTTCTTTACCTGTTAACGAACTTAACTATTGTAGGGGGAGGATTCTGATTCCCTTGCGATAATAAACTTGACTCTTATTTTCACCTAATACCTAAACATAAATCGTGTTGTCAAACAACAAAAAGGGGGAGATTGTTGATGCAGTCTGACCTAATTTTTGTTTTGATGTTGACACCGATTTAAGTTCGGTTGAGTGAGAATTGAGATCAGATAATTAAGTTCGAATTAAGTGTTCTGGTCAGAGAGGGCTCGGTAGCTCGTTCTCTGGACCGAGATGAGTCGGAGAGGGCTCCGTAGCTCGTTCTCCGGGCTCTGGTCAGAGAGGGCTCGGTAGCTCGTTCTTTGGACCGGGATGAGTCGGAGAGGGCTGGGTAGCTCGTTCTCTGGACTCTAGTCAGAGAGGGCTCAGTAGCTCGTTCTCTGGACCGAGATGAGTCGGAGAGGGCTCGGTAGCTCGTTCTCCGAACTTTGGCCAGAGAGGGCTCAGTAGCATGTTCTCTAGACCGGGATAAGTCGGAGTGGGCTCGGTAGCTCATTCTCCGGACCAGACTGTGTCAGAGAGGGCAAGGGAGCCTGCTCTTTGGACTCAGGGTCTAAATGATTGGCTAGATCGGTCTGAAATCCGATTAGGAAGTTGACACAAACTCTCTTGATAGTAGATCGGTCACAAGACCGATCCAGGATGTCTGATTGGTCTGTTGACCGGTCCAGAAAGCTTCTGAGGAAACAGAAGGTTGTCTGAACGGTCTGGTGACCGATCAGAAAACATTTTATGTGGTCATAGAAAGATTGTGATTGATCACAAGAAGCTCTGATCGGTCAGTGCGACCGATCATAACCGGCCTGGACCAATCAGGATGGATCCTGATCGGTCAGGCAATTGCCAGATCGGTCAGCTTGACCGATCAAATACTTCCATGATCGGTCACCTTGACCGATCAGGTGCTTTGACTGGAAATTTCAGTGAGTTTAGTGATCGGTCTGGAGACTGATCCCCTGGTCTCTGATCGGTCAGTGAGACCGATCAGAACATCACTGGATCAATCAGGGTAGAGTCTGATGGGTCAGGAGGGTATCTGATCGGTCAAGGTGTTGCCAGATCGGTTAGCTTGACCGATCAAATACTTCCATGATCGGTCACCTTGACCGATCAGGTGCTTTGACTGGAAATTTCAGTGAGTTTAGTTATCGGTATGGAGACTGATCCCCTGGTCTCTGATCGGTCAGTGAGACCGATTAGAACATCACTGGATCAATCAGGGTAGAGTCTGATAGGTCAGGAGGGTATCTGATCGGTCAAGGTGACTGATCAACACCTCTGAACTTTTATTCAAATTGCTGTCAGCGCAGTTCTGATTTCTGATTTGGTTCGCTAATGAATCTGTAAGTTTGCGGATGACACAGAGCTTTGAAATTCAAATGAAGGAGCAAGAAGAAGGGTCAAGGGTGACTTTCCCTGGTGCTATTTTGTTTGATACATATTTGCAGGTTCAACGACACTGACTTGAAGCTTCAGCTGAAGAGGATGACTTCAGTCTGCTGAGAGCTCAGAAGGGGTCAGTGGGTGACTGACCTGAAGCTTCAGCTGAAGAGGATGACTTCAGTATGCTGAGAGCTCAGAATGGGTCAATGGGTGACGACACCTGTAGGTGTGCAGAAGAAAAGGTTAAGAAGAAGAAGTTGTCAAAGCAAAGAAGAAGAAGAACAACGAAGCGAAGGGTTTTGCTGTTGAGTTGTTTGTGTTCTCTGTGATTTGCTTCTTGCTTGATCTTTCTGCTTACTACTGTGCTTGTGCTTACATCTGTTGTGTAAGCTTCCTTCTCTAGTCTCCTGTGCTTCACTTGATATACTTCTGAGACATTTGTGGAAAGGTTACTCCAACGAGAAGGAGGAAGTTTTTATTCAGATTCATTCCGGGGCCTGATCTGCCGAAGATCAAGGGATCCCTCACATCACGGGCACGCTAAGGAGTAGGGGCAAGTTATCTCAGAACCTTGTAAACACTGTGTTAGCCTCTGTTTTGTTTTCTTTCTGCTTTGTTTGTTTTTTGCTGCTAATCTAATTGTAGGAAGAAACGAGTTTTGGTGAGTGACTATTCACACCGACCCTCTCTAGCCATCCCAAGATCCTAACAATGGAGACTCTAGGGATCTCCTCCCGTGCAGGAGCCCCTTGATGCGAGGCGGCTTGCTCGACTTGGTGCTGCTCAAGTGCTTCTTTGATGGCGTTGGCCACCAAGCGATCCAGTTCATCCCTCGTCGGGACAATGGATTGTCCCTCCGACCCTGCCATCGATGCTCCTTCTGGTGCTTTACTGGATTCCCAAAGACGATGCTAAACTTGTTCCGGAAGGAATCGACGTCGACAACAAGTCACCGGAGTTCAACCCACGTAGATGTTGACGATAGGGGTGGAACTCCATGCCCTACGAGATCAACATGAGCGTTTGGGGAACACGCCAGAGGTTGTCCGGTGGAGCCCACTCCGACGCTCAAGTCAGTGCGTCGATGGAGAAGAGTAGAAGACAGAAAAATGCACGAGTAGTAGCGAATGCACCCCCCCTTTACTGGAGGGATTGACATACCTTTTATACTTGCGACGGCTGCCTGGTGCATCCCATGATCTGTGCCACGTCCCCCCTTCGTCGGTTACAGGATTGTTTTTGAAACGGTCCACGCCGTCATTAAGTGTGACTCGTTGCGATATTTAAGTGTCATGATGACTCCGCGATAGTGGGAGTGCTTATCCACAGATCCGAGAAAAAGGGGGGGGGTCGTTACTTGAGGTCGAATGCTGCTTGGGTTTCGTTTCCCTGAGGTGATCTCGGGGTCTTCTGGCCCGGGAGGTCGCAGGCGCTCCGCTTCCCCGAGGCTGTCTCGGGACCTGACATCCCGGGGTGATCCCGGGAGGGATTTTTTGATCTGATTTTCAGGGCGTGTTTACCGCAGGGGCCCTAGAGGTTCCTCTTCCTGAGAGGGTCCGGGGAGCTCTGAAAGGGAATAATTCGGACTCGCCACATCTTGTCACCTAGCTTTTTCAATTTATGTGTCATGTCAAGGATAATTCAACCCCATCAGAATCGTATTTAAAATTATCGGATTCGAACTAAAATTAATATTTGATAATTTTTTCGAACC
The DNA here is from genome assembly GCA_024364735.1 of Boesenbergia rotunda. Classification (NCBI taxonomy): domain Eukaryota; kingdom Viridiplantae; phylum Streptophyta; class Magnoliopsida; order Zingiberales; family Zingiberaceae; genus Boesenbergia; species Boesenbergia rotunda. The sequence continues at coordinate 259,500 of JAGFNQ010001066.1, forward strand.
GAATTTGAATCGATATTTTGAATCGATATTTTGTTTGATTATTAAGTTGCTCGTGATATTAGAATTCTATTAGAAGCTCGAAAATATAAATATTATGGACTTGAACTCGCTTAAAATAAAATTTGAATTCAATTAGATTTGCTCTAATCTTGATTTGGGCAAAATCGAACTAGAGTTGAAAAGAACTCAGATTCGAGTTCCATTTGAATTATTCGATTTTAATTTGTGTATATTTTAATTAATATTGTATAAAAAAAATATGTATATGTCTATAATACCTAATAAATATCTTTATTAATTGATCGAGGTTTAATAGACCGTGTTTGACGTGCATGATCTTTTCTCTAATGAACTATTATATTTTTTTTTCTCAAACGAGCTCATTTAATAATTTTATCTATTTTTTAATTTTCAACTGTATGTATTAGTTTTTTATGTCCCGTGTCCTTGTTAATTCATACAAGAATCATTATGAGAATATAAATCAGAGATTATTAGTCTGGATATTATAATTAGTATGCGGAAGGATGAATATACTAGTTTTATTAAATTTTAATCCTCCAATCTCAAGATGACAATATCTACGTAATAACTATCAGTCCATCTCGTAAAAATATTCCGATCATATCCGAAAAAATAATTAACGAGGTTTTTTTAATCTCGGGCGACCGATCCGTCTCACGAAAGTTTCCCACTAGCCGCCGAGGTAAATCAGGAAACGCTCACAGTGGACTGTCTGGAAGCTCAACGTCCCATGGTTCGCGTCCTATTTGGAGGAAAATCATAATGATTGAGGTGACAAATAAATGAGCTATGATAGAGAGCGTGAAATTATAACGTGAAACTCAACGTGAATGACGTGACACTTTTCGTATACATGTCCGATTACCGCTTGGATACCAACGGTGACTTTTAGCCGCTGCCCCGAATAAAACTATAACCGGGGGCACGGTAAAACCGTCAAAGATCGTTGTAATTAGGGTACCATATCATTCGCGTTCAATTTCATGTTAAAAATTTCATGTTATCTAAAATTATGGGATGAGTTATACAAAGTGCATGATTTTACGCTTTATCAGCTGCTAAGATTTGGACCTAAGATCTCATATAACAATTAATTATCTTATTTACCATTTCAATTATACTTGAGGGAGCCTCCCAACCATGCTACGATATTACAGAGACATGCGATCGAGAAAAAAAAACTTCTCATCTATTGGTCGATTTAAACTCAGATTCAATTTGTCTGTTGTCTGGTTCATCATTTTCGATCGACTTTAAACTCATCTTATAATTTATTTGTCCTCGGACCTATGATGTAACGGTAGGATGATTAATTATTATCCTAGATATCTACAGTTCAATCCTAAATTACGGTGTATTTTATAAAAAATTTTCATCCAAATGAGACGTAAATTCTATGAAAAATCTACCCCTAATATTTTCTGATTTATCCTATTGATCGATAAAAATTTTTAGTAGAATCAAATCCATAATTCTAAATTCCTCTACTTTTAGTCCTACATTTTTTTTTATCTTATAATTTATTTCCTTTAACCTAACACGTGAATAGAATATGAATAAATATAATCATCCATTACTATAATTATTATAATACAATGCTTGCTCTAACTTAGGGATTAAACAAAATAAGTTATGAGTTGCTTTTATAACAGAGATAATAATATATTTTTATGTTTTGATGCGATATTGACGTGAGATATAGAGAAAAAAAACTCATTTAAAACTTCGAGGGAGATGTGTATCATTTCAGACTAAATCAAAATTTCTCATGATTTTATAAGTTAATTTTATGATAAATCATATATACAAATTGCCTGGCACCTTCCACGAAGAAACGGATTTAACAAAATATAAATATGTATAATAATTAATTGATCAAGTAAAGTCCCAGCCTAACCACATGGTCAGTCCGAACGTCAGCACAAACTCGCGGTCCCACTGGCACAAAATGGATCCGGTTCCGGTTCCGGTTCGTGTTGATGCGGAGACCTCGATGCTGCGGATACCGCTGGCGCTTACCAAAACCCGGAGTTGACACCCCGCCGCCGCCGTCGTCGTCGTCGTCGTCGTCGCCGCCTCTCCTGCGATTTTAACCTCCTTTCGGTAGAATCTCGGCAGCGGTATCACCGGAAGATCTAAAAAATGGCCAGCCTCTTTCCTTTCTCCGTTGTTGGTCTCGGATTCCTCTTCCTCGCCGCCCTCGAGTGCCTATCCGCTGCCTCCGCCCCCTCGTTCCTCCACCCTAGCCTCATCCGACTCCGATTCCTGGCCTCCCTCACCCTGTCTTGTCTGTCCATGCTCTCCTGTCTTATTTCCTCCTTCCTCTCCTCCACCACCGCCACCGATCCCCTTGGCGCCGCCCTCCCCCTCTCCTCCCTCGGCGCCGTCACCCCTTTCCTTTTGTACTCTTTCGCTGGACTTCTCTCCCTTTCCTCATCCGTCACCCCCTTCGCTTCCTTTCCCACTTCCCTGCTCGACCTTCTCCTCCTCTTCTCCTTCGGCCAGGAGTTCCTTCTCTATTACCTGCGCCGTAAGGACATCGACGGCATCGAGAACCGCTACTTCGACCTTCTTCTCGTCCCCATCCTCGTCTGCGCCGTGTCGACTCTCCTTGCTCTAACTCGTCCCCGCTCCCCGGCGCCCCGCGCCGGTCGTGCTGCTGGTCTCGCCCTCCAAGGAACCTGGTTCATCCAGATGGGATTTTCCTTCTTCACCAACGTCATTGCCGACGGCTGTTTCCTCCACGAGCGCGGCGGCGTTAACTATACAATAAAGTGCAAAACTCATCAGGATTACCACCGGGGAAGGGCAATCGCCACTCTCCAGTTCAATTGCCACCTCGCGTTGCTCGTCTTGGTCGGCTATGCTGTCTACGGCGTCGGGGCCGGGAGGACGGACAACGCACAGGGTTACAGGCCCTTGAGTAAGGAGATGCAAATGACGGATGCTTCGCCTTCCAATTTTACATTGGATTCAGATGAAGAGGAGGAGATTGTCAAGGCAGGCACAAGTTCTTCCAAACACCAGAACGATGTTGTATCCCCACCGTTGCGGGTAGCCGAGAGTTCTAATGGATCTAATTGACAAGGCAAACAAGGTCACGTCTTCTAATTTACCAGTTGATTCTGCCATTGCCAAAGATTGAACCTTTTTGAATTAAAATGATATCTATTTGGATGCTTCTTCTGTTGTATGATTTACTGTATTTTTGTTACGTGATCACACATGTTTTTTTTTGTTGCTTGTCGTTGTTAGTTGTATTAGTATGAAATTGAGAAACTATCATCAATATTGGTCATATTCAAATAATTAGTTCCTTCCCCACAACTCAATGATTTCCCCCCTTGATATTCTTTATCATATCACTTCTTGAATTATCAATCAGCACTAAAGACTAACATGATTTAATCAATATTAGTGATATTTGTTTGTGGAGATAACATGAAATTTGTTCTTATCGGTTTATCTGTGTTATTGAGAAATACTACTTTTTCTAATCATATTTCACTTGTTCATTCTATGCTATCAGAATATGCATAGGTATTTCCACATTCCCCAAATTTCGACATAGAGAATTTAACCAGATGCTTCCTTTTTCATTTTTAAGTTCTAATATGTACCTTATGTGAAAAGGAACAGAGATAAACGAAAGCTGTTAGACAGATTATTTCCTTTCAGAAGCTATTTGTTGAAGCATTATCTGGGAAACATCAAATTCCATATGAAAGCTGCAAATCAGCAAATGATAAGCTCAACCTGCACTTTTTTCTTCTCCTATCCATCAAATTCTGTAGTAACATAAGTTAGGACTGAAAAGTTCTGCAAAATCATCATCAATATGTCTCAAAATCATACTAAAATGTAGGTTGCTATCCTAGACGAATTTTGACAAAGACAATAGAGGGTGATTACGATTGCAACATAGTAACTATCTAATTCATTTAGGTGCGTTTTTGAGCAATTGTTGGATGATACCATATAGGAAGAACTATAGTATTTAGTGTAACATTAAGCATTCATGAGAGAGTACCAGACTAGTACTGAAAAGTAGAATCATGAGGTATATTTCCACTGGAGGGGTTTCAAGCTCCAGTGCGTGCAAAATCTACTGTCTATGTTCTATAAGATTATATCTAGCAACAGGAAAAATATGATCATATATTAGAAAAAACCTTCAGGTAGTATGATTTTTCTATGAAAAATAAAAAGTGATCATATAACTTGCTGGTAAAATCCCTTTCCCACGTAATAATAATAGTAATAAAACAAAATATAGCTATAGGATAGGCCCTTTTTGCTATCTGGAGCTACTTCAACTTTAGTTTAGTACTATAGCTTCATCTTAAACTATCTCAATGAACTTGCACGATTAACTGTATCAATGATTAGAAAGCAAGGTAACAAACAACCCAGTATAAATCATTTGCTTCTAACAGCTTGCCTAAACCTGAAAGGCAACTATGGAAGTAATTTTATTCTTAAAATTACAATTAATTCTTTAGTGTCTTGAAGAAACAAAGGTTAACTATATGATTGAGCATGAAACATGCGACGGCAACCGACTGTTCAAGGTTGAAGTAGGATGCTAGAGGATTGAATACACTTCATCTTTAGTTCCAGTGAAGGAATGCATTTTTATTTGCAAAGGTCAACTTGATCCTCTTCCTAGAGATCCCGAATGAGCGAACCCTAGGGAGTTGCCATCTCCAATTATTGTTCATGTACTATCCATACTAGATTTGATTAACTGGTACGTCATCCTACCTCTATGTTATTGATAGCTCATCTGTTTTTATTCCTGATTAACCTTCTTTCATCTCACCGTGGAGCAGGCAATGAGGGAGGCTAGACGCGATTGTTATTACGTTTTTGCATCAATTGATAGCTCATCTTCTTGTCTTAGTTGAGGGTTTCAGTGATATGTTTTGCTCCTCTCCTCAACTTGCCAATTGTTAATGTACGGTTTTAACTTGAAACCCAAACAACAAATTCGTTTTGATTTTTTTTAGTGAAATTGTAGAAGGTAACCTCTTAGTTGAATCTCGATATTTTATCATCTACGATAAATGATACATAGAAAGTTGACCTCTATGTACAATACATTTACATTAAGTGCATAAATTTTGTTAAACGTGAAAAATAGCATCCTTACAAAGAAATCACAGTTCATCTTTGCAATAGGGTTGTAATCGAGCTGAACCGAGCTCAAACTGATCCCAGCATGAGCTCGAAAAAAATAAAGAGGTTCAAGCTTGGGTTCAATTGAGCTTGACTTTGGCTTGACCATCTAGTCACATGCTCGAGCTCGGCTTGAAAAGATGGAATTAACATCAAGCTTTCGACCTAGAGCCAGACCAAAATAGCCTAAAAGATGAAATTCGAAAGGTAACTTTGCTAAAAGCCTAAAATGATAATTGAAAGTATGCATTATTTTAATTTATTTGGTTTTCTTATGATCTAAAATATTAATTAGTTGATCAATCGGATCGTATTGTATCGCGGGGCCATCTAACGTAATTTAGACCGTGCTTATTATGGCCCAAGGGAACGAGTCAAGTAAAGTCAAACTTAATCTAGTTCGGCTCGGTCTGCTGGCCGGACACAACCCTTGCGCCCGGGGCATTTGATCTAAAATTTTTAAATATATATAACATAGCTCCAGCTCTTCAAACAGTTGGAGGTGATTGAGTCTCACAGAAGAAATTTTCTATCAATCATCAAGATAAATTTGAAAGTATAAGTGACTCTTTGTTCGGTCAGCCGTGGCCAAATTGCGTACGGCCCGCCTGGCCACAACCCCTGACTGCGAGCTTGATTGGTTGTGGCCAAGCTGGTCACAGCCACCCTGGCCGCGAGCTTGGCCGACACATCTCCGTTGGCCTCAATTTGTGACCACCTTGGCCGCGAACTTGGCCAATCATGGCCAAACTACTCCTGACCCTCTGGGTCACGAACTTTACTGGAGGCCCGGAGCTTTGTAAAATAAATTGCAATATTTGATATTTTCTATGTACTCTATGTTAAGTTGGTTTATCTCCCTTAGTTGATTATAATGATCAATATATTTTTGTTTCCTATGTTCTGCAGTCCTGGTTTGTTTTATAATTAGTTGTTTAGTTTGATTTGTTTAATAATGTATGCAATTCTTTTTCTCACTAGCATATAATGTGTATGAAAAAAAAAATCCAAGTTGTACAATAAATTAGAAAATAAATTTATTAAATATTATTTTTTTACTAAAATTGAAGAGTTTGTGAATCTTGCTAAGAGCCATTCAGAATATATAAATAGTGCTGAGTTATGTTATCCGTATAATTATTAGAAATATAGAAATATAATTTTTCGTAAGGAGAATACCATGGTTTTGTTTCAAATTATTATAATTGGTATCGTTAATGAGAGCCTTATTTGTCTGATCCAATTGGAATTTCAATTACTTTTTCATATCACACAACTACTGTAGGATAATCATTAACTAATGATATTGTAATGCAATCATGGTTTACGACGTGATGAATACAATTGATAATTTAAATATAGATGAAAAACCAACACTTGAATATCAATGACTGTATGACATGTTAAAAGCTAGTGAAAAATAATTGTAGGAAAACATTCCTACTAGTCATTCTCAACTATCAACTACTTCAATGTTATTGAACATAAAGACATAACATCATTTTTTAGAAAGATGTTATGATGACATGTGCCAATTGATGTCAAAGTTGTTCTTTGCCGATAATATAATGACTGATAGCTTCTACAGTAACAAAAAATTGATTTGGGGCTTAAGTTTATTTTTAGAGAAGATTGATTGTTGTACAAATAATTACATGATATTTTGAAATGAAAATATTGAACTTTTTGAAATGAAAATATTGAAATGATCGAATGCAGAATTTGTACTCACTCTCATTATAAGTATTGTAGTCGCATACCGGGGAAGAATAAAAAAATATTCCATAGAAAGTTATGTATTACTTCCTGCTAACTGCTAGACTCAATGCTTGTATGCATTTGCCAAACAACTTGCCACTTGAGGTGACATCATGAGCTTGTGCATGAAGGAGGTATAATATGTCATCTTGGTTACTCCCCTGCATGGAAACATCTTGATACAACATTTCTCGTATTTGCAATGAAACCACGTAATGTGAGATATGAACTTTCCACAGATGAATTTCAGTCATTCGGTCAGTCGGGATAATAATATTCATCTTGGCCAGTTATATTAATACCATACAACTTACTGCCATGGATGTGTATAAAAAATGAATTCATATTTCTTACTGTACTTATTCCTGGTCCAACGAATTTGAAAGAGAAAATATATGTTTTTTTTACAACCTATAATTGCCGAGCTGAATGAATTATGGAATGTACGGTCTCCGACTTACGCAAATAAAATTAATTTTACCATGCAAGCTATCTTATTACAAATCATTTGCGATTTTCCAATGAATTCAATATTATCATGATGGAGCATGACTTGTACATTAGCATGTCTACATTGTATAAATGTGTCTGATGCATTTTCATTGCTTTGCAGTGGGAAGGTATTTTGATTTGATAATCACCGTATCAGTTGAACATCATTTCAGGCGAAATAAGAAAAATTTCATAAAAATGTTGTAGTTGAGAAACTTCCATAAAAAATCTTTTCATGTGAAGAAATCATTGACTAAATAAACAATTATATATTTCTACTACTATCTCATAGTGATTCTGATCAAATAAATAAATACATTATTAGGATGTGTAAGTATGGTAGGAAGAAAAAGAATTATTTTCTGGATGTATATTGAGACAAATTTCTTCAATAATATCTTCAACATTGTGATGAATGTATCTGAAAGAACTAAAAATACTGTAAAATCACGTGGAAAATTAAAAGAATTAGTCAGCAAACTAGAGTTATATCATGATGAAACAACCAATAAATTTTCAAAGACTTGTTATACATTGGACAAAAATGATAAGCAAGTTTTATATAGTTGGTTGAAAAAAAACAAATTCCTAAATGGGTATGTCTTAAATATAACTCGATGCGTGGATATGAACAAGTTAAAGATGTTTGGAATGAAGAGGTATGATTGTCACGTCTTCATGCAAAGACTTATTTAATAGCTTTCCATGACCTACTTCTTAAGAACATTTGACAAACATTTATAGAATTGAGTATGTTTTTTAAAAATTTGACATCAAATTGTATTATGACGGTCGATATGCTTTTGCTAGAAGTAGTACATTTATCTTATGAGACATGACTAGCTGATCTTGTGTAGTAAAAATGGATGTATCCATTTAAATAATTTTTGAGGAAATTAAAAAAATGAAATTTGTAACAAAACAAGAGTTGAGGTTAATATGTAATATATATTTGGTTGAAGAAACATCATCTTTTTGCTCATTTTATTTTGCTGTAATGTGAAAATTCGATAGTGTTCTCGAATTTCTGATGATATTCAGCCAATAGACTCAGAGATGCTTTCTATTTTTAAGTTTTCTTATTGACTGCATTTGTTTCTAGATAGTTAACTCGACAAGAATACTATTATACAAGAACATATATACTCCTAAAGTATGATGAGGTCAAATCCTACATAAAATGAGTTGACCTATCTAATCAGACATTTACCCTGTTATGTTTTTTGTTATCTTAGTTGTCTTAAAATTGCCTTTCATACAACTTGTACGAATAACAACTATAACTATAAAATCCACCAATGAGTGCAAGTGAGGTAGCTGAAAAGTTAGAGACAAAATTTGTATTATGGTTTCAAATCTATATAAGTTAGATAATTTTCTAAAAAAATTTGTCCACGTGTATTAATTCCCATCTAATTTATATTATAAATATTTTTATAGGTGAAAGACAATAGAATATCAAATGTGCAAGATAAAAGGATAATAAATCCTACATTAGGACATCTTCATAAAATAATGGTGTACTCTGATTACTATGTTAATGACTTCAAATTTCATGTGACACAATGAGATTCACACAGATTAACTTATAATTTTGGTGTTTGCCTTAAAGGATCTATCAACAATAGTAACATCGAGTTTGATTATTATGATAGACATGGCAAAATCATAAAGGTTGAATGTCCTGCATTATCTATAAAAAAAAAAACGTGTCTATTTAAATGTTCATGGTATGATCATCTTCCAAGAACATGTACCAGAATACATTCAAATTACATTTAGTTGAGGCTAATGCAAACAAAAGGTTCAACAAGTTTGAACTTTCATTTTCACGGTACAAGCAGGTAAAGTTTTCTTCTATCTTGAATACCCTACGAAGAGATGAATATCTAGTGAATGGTTGATTGTTTATCGAATGAAGCCTCGCTCAATCATAGAATGTTTAACATCAGCATTGCTCAAAACCATGATGCATTTCTAAATGATGAAGTGGAGAGATATTCAGTTGATTTATAACTTCAATCCACATTCCAATTACTTGTAGATGTTAATGTCACTTACGAGGAGATAGATAATTGAGAGATGTTCAATAGTGAGGAGGTTCTTGAACTAACATGGTCCAGTGATAAAGACTTAGAAATTATTAATGTTCATAATTCAGATTGTAATAATGATTAAATATTAACATTATTGCTCATCAAGTAAGTTATGTTTCTATCTTGTTTTTGCATATATCATTATGTTAGTAATAATATTATGATGTGTTGTAATATTATTTTTTTGATGTTATCATGTCACACCAAGCAGTCGCACCCCGAGGCTAGAATATGCTAAGGGTTGTTGGGGACTCGTAAGTATTTATGTTATTAGTAAATCAAATTCATATGTGTCTTTATTTATAACATATTTCTTATACATTAACTATTTATCCAATTTTATTGTAGAAAAAATACTTAGGTAAGAGGCTCATTTTAAAGACATTTGGAACTTTTATTATGCAAGACTGTACAAAGATATTCTATACAAGTTGAAAAAAGACACAAGGTCAATGCATTTATTATAAGAGATCTGGGTTGCATGGACTGCCACTTGGGCTATAGAAAGGTGATAGCCAAATTCTACAGTTGCTTGATCAAATAAAAATATAGAGTCTGTTGGCTCGAGCACTAGATTCAGGAAGCATACTTCTAAATCCCGATCTAATGTAGAGCATGCCATCGATTTGGCGAATTTGATTTAATGTTATATAAGCAAATTTTAATTTATTATCAAACTTGTATAAATTTAATGTTACTTTTTTTTACATGCATGAACGTACTCTACCGAGATCAACCACTTGTTTGGAGATATTTAACAAGACTCACAAGAAAAGTGAGAACACATTTGTCAATACTTGATCCTGGACCATAGCCGTAAAAATATTAACTTTATTATATGTAACTGTTAATAATAATTAGCTTTTGTAATTGTATACCAGATATTAATCATATACTTTTTTCCATAGGGAGGAAATGGTTTGTAAAGTCGCCCAGACATCTCAACCATTAGTAGAGGGAGGAGAGTCACGTGTTCTATCCACCGAGACAATAAACAGGCCCGAACCTTTTATATAAGTAGTGAGGCAAGTGACTCGGGCCCACAAATTTGAGGGGCACCAAAATATTAAAATAAAATAAAATTATATTTGATAGTTTAAATTCTTTTTAACCCTAAATCGCGTTTGCTTCTCCTCTCTGTAGATGATGGTTCGTTCTCCTCTCCGCAATGCCAAAAGTGTTGCGAGTTTCCTTTGTCGTTTCACCATGAGATTTGCCTCTGCGTCTCGACACTCCATATGGCCATGCGCCCACGCCTATCCACTCTCAAAGTCCTCTTCCGTTCTTGTTGCTTCCATCGGCGACTGCTGACTCGCCTTCTTCTGCCCACGACCCACTTGACACCTCAGAGAATTGCTTTTGCTTTCTTAGGTAAATTCAAGGACTCAATCATAAATTAGTGGTGAGAGATGCACATCAACTATTTAAATTTCCTTGATTATCTAAGACGTTTCTTTGCTACAAGTCTCAAATTAATGGTGAGAGATACACATTAACTCTTTAAATTTCCTTGATTATTTGCTGCAACTCTTATTCTGTAATAATTTATTTATTTTATTTTTATTTCATATCAAGTTTAATTTAATATATTAGAAAAGATATATTATTGTTTACTTATTTCTCATTTCGTATCATAATTTATTTATTTTTCTTTGGGCATGATAGTTTGCCAATTTCTTATTCGGTATAATATTTAATATTTTAAATTATTTTTATCCACTTTATAATTTTATTTAACTTACGGTTTGGCATGGTCAATTAGCAAGAATTATGGCTAGAAAGTTGAATAACTAAATCATTAAAACTAACTAAAGTAGAAAGATCTTAATGTAGTTTGAAGATACTGGTCCAACAAAAATATTTTTAGATGGAAAAATGTAAAGTTTTCATACATTAAATACATGGAAGAATACACTGAATATTTTCATGTATCACGAGTTAATCTATATAGGATTTTCTTTATCTTTTCTTTGGTATTGCTTGCAAGAGACTGAAATAACTCATTACTCGCACATTAGACGTTGGAACTATTTTACTTTATGAACGGTTAGTGTAGATTAACATTTAGACTTTTAGCAAACATGCCTCCTATAAGAAAATAATTATCTGGAGTAGAAAAAAATAAAGAAAAAAAATAAAAGGAAGAGGCTTTAATTCAAAGTCAAGCAGGAACTCTTAATAATTATTTCACTAACAACCAAAGATCAGAGCAAACAGAAGTAGCAGAATAATTAAATCAAGATGACACTGATAGAAAGTTAAATGATCAGGAACATAGTGAATTGGATGAACTTCACAATAAATACCCAAGACAATATGAAAATGATAAAGCCGAAATTAATATGCCTGAAAATGACAATGATGAAGATATAAATCAAGAAGTTTTGTTTCCTTTAAATGTTGATGATCTAGGAAATTGGGACAACATTCAAAATGTTAGGGGCTTTCTAGTTGAAAGAGGATCTAGAAAAGATAATTGTATTTTGTTTCCTCTTAATAACATCGGAAGACATTTTAATCTATCAGGTAATAAGAGACAATTTTCATATGGTGAAAAAAGTGGCAAAAGATGATTAATGTATTCCATTTCTGTGAACAAGATCTTCTGTTTCTGTTGCAAGTTATTCTGTTTCTGTTGCAAGTTATTCAAGACTCAAAGAACCATAATGAACCATAATCATCTGGCTGACGAAGGATACAAAGATTGGAAGAATACCAGTCGATGTCTCAATTTTCATGAAACTAGTAAAGTTCATATTGATTGCACGACTACTTGGATTGAATTGGAAAGAAGACTTCGAAAGAAAAAGAAAATTGATGAAAAAATGCAAGTAGCAATTAACAAGGAGAGAGAACATTGAAAGAAGGTATTGAGGAGAATAATTACAGTTGTGCAAAGAATTACGAAAAATAACTTGGCACATTGGGGAGATAATGAGAACCTTTATGTCAAGAATAATTGAATCTTTGTGTAGCTAATTGAAATGATTGCTGAATTTGATCTAATAATGGAGGAACACCTTCGACGTGTTCAAGAAAGGCAAATTCATTATGCTTATCTTGGACCCTAAATCCAAAATGAATTGATATAGTTGTTGGCAACAGAATTAAGAAGTTAAATTGTTGCAGAAAATAAACATGCAAAGTATTTCATTTTCATACTCGATTGCACTCCAGATGAAGTTATGAGCAGCAGATGCCCCTTGTAATTAGATGTGTGGATGATTCAGAAAATGCAATAGTGGTTGAGGAATTTTAGATTAGATTTTTGAAAGTTAATAAAACTTTAGGGTTTGGGTTTTTTACGGAACTTAAAAATATTTTGAGCAATCTCAAACTTGACATTGATAATATAAGAGATCAAGGATATGACAATGGATCTAATATGAAAGAAAAGCACAAGGGTGCATATAGTAGATTGTTTGAAATTAATCCTAGAGCTTTTTACACTCCATATGGATGTCATAGTCTTTATCTCACATTATGTGATATGGTGAAATATTGTCCTAAAGCAATGTCTTTTTTGGTGTTATATAACGTATATATTCATTATTCCCTTCTTCTACCAAGTGGTGGCAAATCTTTAATGATTAGGTGCCAGGTCTTACGGTCAAGCCATTATCACAAATCCGATAGGAAAACCATGTTGAAAGTGTGAAGGCCATAAAAGATCAAACTTCGAAAATACGAGATGCTTTAATTGATTTGGCAAATATTTCTGATGACTAAAAATAAAGAGTGAAGTTAAGGGTTTGACATTATTTGAGCTTGAGAATTTTGAGTTTGTGTCTGGAATGGTAATTTGGTATAGGTTGTTATATGAGATTAGCATTGTTAGCAAGTTTTTCCAAGCAGAAAATCTGGATATTGATGTTGCTATTAGACAATTAAAGAGACTTATTTCTGTTCTATTAGGTGGGCTTATTTGTAAGTTGCACATGTAAATATAATCTAAGCCCTTAAAGTGATTTAACTTATGTTTATTGGGTTTCGGATTATTGGATGTGGGTTCAATGTATAGAACCCTTTAGACCAATTTGTTATTATCTATGGGCTGATAACAGATTGAATTTCTATATAAAGGGGAGGTCCCCAAGAGTTTAGGGCATCCATCTTGATAGAGCTCTTAGTTCCCCATTAACCAGAGATATTTCAGTGTCGTCAACCCTAAGCCTCTTGGAAAATTCTTTTTCTTCTTTCCGCTGCATCTTCTTCCACAAGGATCAAACCGGCGACGCTGTGACAAGGACAATTGTTCTTCAATCAGGTTCCTTAGCGTTCGATTTATATTATTTTATTTTTATTATGCCATGATTCGAAGAAATAATAGATCCATGCTCATATATATCTTGTGTTTTCTCTTTCGAATTCTTATTTTATTTTTAGAATTCATGCGATTAGGAGAAAACCCAAGTTCAATGAATTTCTTCTCTCCAAGAGTTTAGAGAATCTGAATTTGATCGAGCATTAAGTGAAGTTGGACATATTACAAGTGAAATGGGAATTGAACTTGTTTTTCAAGAAAAATGCATTATTTGAAGAAAGAGACAATTTAATGAGGTCGACAGTAAAGAGATAACCCAAACCCAATTTGCTAAAGAATCTTTTCAAGTTAATTACTTCCTATTTATAATTGATCAAGCTCTTTCTTCACTTCAAATTTGGTTTGAACAATTTCAAAAATATGAAGAAACGTTTGAGTTTTTATTTAATTTGGAGAGATTGAAGTTTATTGATGATGATGATCTCTTACAATCATTTGTCAATCTACGAGATTCTTTAACACATGCTGGACACTCTTATATTGATGGGTCAGATTTATATCTAGAACTAAAATTGTTAAGATATCCATTACAAAGTGAATCAAAAAGAGTAATTGATGTGTTAAATTATTTGAAGAAAATGGATAGTTGTTATCCAAATGCTTATATCACTTATCGAATTTTGTTGACTATATCAGTTAGAGTTGCATCTGCCTAAAGGAGTTTTTCCAAGTTGAAATTGATCATAATTTATCTCCGATCAACTATGTCGCAAGAAAGAGTAAATGACTTGACTATATTATCTGTCGAGAAAAAATGGTTGAGAAAGTTGATTATGAAAATTAATCAATACTTTTGCTTCTAAAATTGCGAGACGAGCAATAATCAAGTGACTATATACTAGTATGGAACATGAATTTTGTATTTTATTTGGACCGTCTTTGATTCATTAATATTTGTTTATGATATATTATTTTGGATGATATATTTTGTTTATATTTATTTTTATAATTTATGTTACAAATATTGTCATGTTTATGTTGATTGACAAAAGGTATGAATATCAAGTTTTGAGGGCACCAATTTTAGTGCTCGCCTCAGGCCCTAAAATCACATGTTCGACATTGGCGATAAATGGCATTTATTATGATATTGTCAATGGAAAAACAAAAAACTCCATCCACTATAGCCTGGGCTCCCCGGCCAAAGCGACATTTATTATATGCATGGTGTGTATGTCTTTATGATTGTTTGTGTATGAATTGCAATAAGTTTGTGAATGTATAGTTTATTGGATTAGTTGTTTGTGTATGGATTGTAAATGCTTATATATAGTATAATGGAACTTAAACTGGGTTTGTATTGATTTTCTGATGACTGGTATTGATATGAAAAATATAAATAGGGTAATTGAAATTTGAAAAAGAATCTGTGAAAATTTTAATATATGCCACGGAACTAAAGGTTTCGTCTATAATTATCATAATCAAAACCATTATTTCTTTATGATAATCAACAACTAAATCTTAAAATTCGTTTGATCCTGACCTAGCTCACGTGTCGCTCTGTTAGGCCGCCTGGCACCATCTCAGGTTAAGTCGGGCCCATCATGTATAGGTGGACCGGTCCAGTTGGCAGGATAAGAATCCTAGAGTTCACTCTAGAGCTGTCAATTTGGGTTGGGCCCATCGGGTTGGCCCGCCCCGCCAATTAATTTAAGCGGGTTGGGTTAGAATTTAAGCAACTCAAGCCCGCCGCGGGCCAACCCGCCTAGGCCCGCGACCCGCATGGGTCGGCCCGCATGGGTCGGCCCGTAACGGGCTTGGGTTGGCCCGCGGGTTGAGAATCACATGTTAGTTAAGCTTTATGACAATTTATTATCTTTCTTTGTTATTATTTTGAAATAAAAAATAATATTTTTCATCATATGAGTACTCGTTTGTATCCATATATATTTAAAAAATATATTTTTTAATATATTTGTTTGATAAAATCTAAATATATGATTTTTTTAATTTTTTTAATTTTTTAAAAATATTTTGATGGGCCCGCGGGTTGGCTTGCCTAACCCACTGCACGTCCCGCTTTGGATTGGGTTGGGTTGGGGATTTTCCAACCCGCCTAGATGACGGGTCGACCCGCCCCGCCCCGCCAAATGGCCGACCCGCCATGGGCCGACCCGCCCCACCACGGGTTGGCCCGTTTGACAGCTCTAGTTCACTCGGTCCGGGGCACCCGATTGAGCGGGTAGTAAGGCGCAATTCGACCCGAGTCCCAGAGCTGAACGCCGAGTGTCCGACCCCGTACGACACCCAAGACACCTGTTTCTGTGGTCCCGTGCACAAGGTCCCGACAATCGAGCCTGGAGCTAGAGCTAGAGCTGTCAAACGGGCCAACCCGTGGTGGGGCGGGTCGGCCCATGGCGGGCCGGCCATTTGGCGGGGCGGGGCGGGTCGACCCGTCATCTAGGCGGGTTGGAAAATCTCCAACCCAACCCAATCCAAAGCGGGACGTGGGTTAGGCGGGCCAACCCGCGGGCCCATCAAAATATTTTTAAAAAATTAAAAAAATCATATATTTAGATTTTATCAAACAAATATATTAAAAAATATATTTTTTAAATATATATGGATACAAACGAGTACTCATATGATGAAAAATATTATTTTTTATTTCAAAATAATAACAAAGAAAGATAATAAATTGTCATAAAGCTTAACTAACATGTGATTCTCAACCCGCGGGCCAACCCAAGCCCGTTACGGGCCGACCCATGTGGGTCGCGGGCCTAGGCGGGTTGGCCCGCGGCGGGCTTGGGTTGCTTAAATTCTAACCCAACCCGCTTAAATTAATTGGCGGGGCGGGCCAACCCGACGGGCCCAACCCAAATTGACAGCTCTACCTGGAGCCTTCTAGCCACACCTCGCAGAGTCCTATGCGGCGTTCTCTCAGCCACTTGATCATGTGACTCGGGATTGGGCGGATGGATCATGCCTGAGCGCTCCCTGGCTCGGGGAGTGCCTTGTATCGCTCGGAGATATTACTTACGGGACCCGATGTCACTCGGGTCGGTCGGTCGGCGATCTATCTCAGAATATATCCTTTTCCTTATGACACTCGCTCCCTGACATTGTGCTTACGGCCGTGAAACGGGGGTCGATGCAAGCCTTATCTATTTATAGCGTACGTCGCGGATATCCCACTTACCCTGTACTTTCGTCTTACCCGGGCACCCCGCACCACACCGCCATTCGCCGTGTCAGACTGAGCAGCTCCGATCGGTGCCATCCTGTGAGCTGACAACGCCCATACCCATGTCTCATTTGGGTACAGAAGGACGACTGACGCAGATAGGAGTTGTCAGCTCCCTCGGCTATATAAGCTCCTCCACTCTTTATTCTGCAGGTATGCGCGACTGTGCTTTCGTCCACCCTTCCATTGCTTTGCTTTGTTCTTGCGGATACTGACTTGACCGTCGGAGGGCCTTGCCGGGGACTTTTCCCACCGGGTTTGCTAATGGTCATTTTTTTTTGCAGATCAGAGCCGACATCAGTAGCTCACAACACTCCGGGGACCACCTCGCTCTTGGGAGTCCACCTCATTCTACGACAGGATCATATTTGGCCCTAAAAGGAGGGACTTTCTGCCTGATCGGGAGTGCACGATGGAAGATCCCAACCGAGTAATGGTGGCCATTACGTTCGAGGAGTACGAGCTCCTGATGGCCACTCGGGCTCAGAAAACTCCTCAGAGGCCTTCGTAGGCCGGTAGCCCGGCGACCCGATTCCCCGAGCCGTCGGCGCCCGGCCACTCAGGAGGTCGGGGGAAGGTTGCCTGTCCCGAAGGGGGATCAACCCCCTTTCCCGCTGCTTTCTACCGAGGTCGGGACGACGAGGTTGGTTCAATCCCCGCTGAGCCGTCTGCATCCAGCCACACACATAGGCCGCGTCCTGATAAGGGGAAAGCCCCAGCTGACTCGCCTTTGGCTACCATGGTACGCATCCCCTTCTCCTCTCGGATCCTGGAGGACCCGGTTCCTAAGCATCTCAGGTTCTTCACCATACCCAAGTATGCTGGAACGACTGGCCCCGAGGAGCAATTGATGAAGTTCGAGAGTGCGGCCCTACTGCACCAATATCTCGAGGGCGTGAAATGCCGAGCCTTCCTAACGACGCTCTCGGGACCAGCTCATAGGTGGTTCGACCGACTCCCCAATGAGTCCGTGTCGAGCTTTGAGGAGCTTAAGAGGATATTCCTCCACATTTCGCCAGCAGTCGGAGGCACCACAAGACAAGCCTCAACCTGTTCGCCCTGAAGCAGGGCCCGAAGGAGTCCCTCCGGGCCTACATTAAGAGGTTCAATGGGGTGGCGCTAGACGTGCTGACCGCCACACCCGAGGTACTGATCATCGCCTTCTCCCAAGGACTACAGGAGGGAGACTTCTTCCGCTCACTAATACGGAAGCCACCAAAGGACTTTGACAGCTTGCTAGGAAAGGTTGTCAAGTATATCAACACGGAGGAAGCGAAGGCCGCTTGGAAGAAGGAGTCGTTCGGCACACTGACCCCCGAACCCCGCTCAGAACAGCCGATCCCCGGGCGGGCCTATCCGCAACCCACGGGGAGCAATCGATCGAGCGGGAATGGAGCGCCAGCACGTGCAGCAAGTGGCCCAGGGGTGTCTGCTGACCCGCTGGAGACCCTATTGCGCATTTCACCAGAGTCACACCCACGACACAGAGGAGTCCAAACAGGCCGGGAGAGGTTGGGTTCCTGCTCCCCGAGGACGGGGGCGCCAAGCATCTCCCGGGTGCGGCTCGGGCCGCGGAGGGTCGACCGCCGCTGAACATCCGAGGAACCCAGACGGAACCCCCTGACTGCTCGTAACCTGTTCCCGCAAGAGGACAGAGCCAAGTTCGAAGAAATGGACAAGGAGCAGGCCAATTGACTGAATGTCGTCCGAGGAGGAGTGCACGTGATCTCAGGCGAGCCTACCGAGGGAGATTCCAATCGAGCTCGGAAGGCACAGGTGCGCCGACTGGAGATTCACTAGGTCGGCACAAGCGCCGCTCAAGTGCAGGGGCCCCAAATCAGCTTCGGCCCGCAAGACCTACAGGGACTAGAGGTTCCACACGATGACGCTCTGGTCATCACGGTCATGATAGCCAACTACCAGGTCCACCGAACCATCGTGGACACGGGCAGCTCGGCCAACATACTCTACAAGAAAGCCTTCGACCAGCTACAGATCGAGCCGTCCCAGCTGGAGTTGGTGGCCACCCCACTGTTCGGGTTCACAGGGAACCAGGTGCAGCCAATCGGGCAAATTCGGCTAGCCATCTCCTTAGGCGAGGAGCCACTGAAGAGAACCAGATGGTCCACTTTTCTGTTAGTGGACGCTCCCTCGGCCTACAATGCGATCCTGGGCCGACCTGCTCTCAACGAGTTTCGGGCAGTCACCTCCACCTTCTACCTTAAGATCAAATTCCCGGTCGGCAACAAGGTCAGGGAGGTCAGAGGAGACCAGAGGGTTGCTCGCCGATGCTACGTGGATGATGTTCGGACGGAGAGCCAGAAGGCTCAACACACATCCACTAGTTGCAATATGGTGCAATCCTCTCCTTGGGTCGAGCTGCATGAAGACAAGGAGGAGGTTCAGCTGCTTCCCGACCGGGAGGAAGCCCGAGTTAAGATTGTCGCTGGGCTACCGAGCGAGCTGAAAGAGACACTTCTGGAGTGTCTAACCAGGAACCAAGACGCGTTCGCCTGGTCAGTCAAAGAACTGAAGGGTGTCCGACCGGAGGTGGCCGAGCACCACCTCCACGTATACCTTAATGCTCGGCTAGTCAAGCAGAGGAAGCGAGACTTCAGCACGGAACAAAATAAAGTGATCCAAGTTGAAATCGAGAAACTGCTGGAGGTCGAGCGCATCCGAGAAGTCCAATTCCCGGCCTGGCTGGCCAATGTAGTCTTGGTGGCTAAGCCCGACAATAAGTGGAGAGTGTGCATCGACTTCCGGGGCCTCAATTGAGCCTGCTCGAAGGATTGCTACCCTCTGCCCCGGATCAACCAAATGGTCGACTTGACAGCTGGAAGTGAGCTCATCTCCATGCTGGATGCTTACCAGGGCTATCACCAAGTGCCCTTGGCAACCAAGGATCAGGAGAATGTTAGTTTCATCACGGCTGACGGCATGTACTGCTACATGGTCATGTCGTTCGGGTTAAAGAACGCCGGAGCCACCTACCAGAGAATGATGAACAAGGTATTCCGCGCGTAGATCAGCAGGAACATTGAGGTGTACGTGGATGACATACTGATCAAGTCGAGCCGAGCGACAGACCTGGTGTCGGATGTGGAGGAGACTTGCCAGACCCTGCGCAGGTATGACCTCAAACTGAACCTGACCAAGTGTCTTTTTAGAGCTCGGAGTGGAAAATTCCTCGAATACATAGTCACCGAGAGGGGCATCGAGACCAATCCGAGCAAGGTCAAGGCTCTGCTCAACATGCCCCCACCGAGGAACCTTCGAGAGGCGCAGAGGCTCACTGGGCGGATCACATCATTATCCCGCTTCATATCTCGATCCGCCAAGCGGGGCTTACCTTTCTTCAAGACACTCCGCCGAGCCATAAAGTTTCAATGGGACGCCGACTGCAACAAAGCATTTGAGGAGTTGAAGGCGTATCTGGTCGAGTTGCCAGTGTTGGCCAAGCTAGAGGTCGGAGAGGTGTTGTCTGTGCATTTGGCTGCCTCGGCTGAGTCGGTCAGCATGGTGTTGGTTAGGCAGGAGGGGGTCGAGCAACAACCCGTGTACTTCTTCACTGACTTATTGAAGGGTGCCAAGTGCCGATATACGACACTCGAAAAATTAGTGTATGTGCTGTTGTTAGCTGCTCGAAGGCTCCGACCCTATTTTCTGGCGCACCCAATCGTGGTCCTGACCAATAGCAACCTGGGGCGAGTAGCTTCAAACCCTGAGGAATTCGGCCGACTGATTAAGTGGATGACTGAGCTATGTGAGTATGACATCCAGTATCAAGCTCGGTCGGCCATCAAGGCACAAGCCTTGGTTGATTTCTTAAGTGTGTTGCACTTGGATGAGGTTGAAGAAGCTTGGAAAGTTTATGTGGATGACTCGTCGGCTCGGCAGGGTATTGGGATTGGCATCCTGATGGTTTCACCAAAGGGAGAACAATTGCATTTATCAGTCCGACTGGAATACCGGGCAATAAACAATGAAGCCGAGTATTAAGCCTCATAGCTGGACTACAAGTTGCCAAGCATGTAGGCGCCGCTCGGGTAATAATATACTCGGACTCTCAGTTAGCCACCCAACAGCTCGTCGGGCGGTTCAAAGTCAATTGCGAGCGCTCGAAAGCCTTTTTGGAAGCCTACGAGAAGTTAAAAGCTGGATTCCAGGAGGTCCAGCTACAGAATATCCCGAGAGAAAGTAACCTACGGGCAGATGAGTTAGCCAAATTGGCTAGCTCGGTAGGCTCTTGGGTGCTTCCCCAGCCAAGCAGTCAAGCGATGATGGTGATGCATATAGAGCAGCAGGCTGAGCTGGAGCTCGAGACGAACTGGAGAGCGTCGCTCGTCGCCTACCTAACAAGAGGGGCCATCCCGACCGACCGAGAGGAGGCCCGACTCCTGAGGAAGTAGGCAACCCAATACTCCCTGGTCGGGGATGCACTATATAAAAGAGCTTTCGTCCGACCCCTACTTAAATGCTTGGGTGAGGAAGATGCCGACTATGTGCTGAGAGAGATACACATGGCAGTCTATGGGAGCCATGTGTTGGTGCAGGAAGCACCATATCGAACCTTGTTTTGATATTGGCAAAGGATTCAAAGTTAAGTATTGTGTGTGATCTAATGTTGTTACTCAAGTGTGCAGAGACAAAGCCCTAGCGAAGGACTGCCAGTATCCAAGCCCTAGCGAAGGACTGCTAGGCAACTGGCGAAGGACTGCCAGTATCCAAGCCCTAGCGAAGGACTGCTAGGCAACTGGCGAAGGACTGCCAGTATCCAAGCCCTAGCGAAGGATTGCTAGGCGCCAGGCGAAGGACAGCTTGGGACTGAAGCCCTAGCGAAGGAATTGTTGGAGCAATCGGCCCTAAGATGGTCCGGTGTGACCATGAGTTTTGATGTTTGTGCAAAGGGTTTAAGTTAGGTTTACTCTTGTATTTGATATGCGTATGTTGAGTGTGCAGGTTGTACAGGTTACGCATATAGACATGATTGGACGACCTCAGTACGGTGAAGGATAGCATGGAGGCCAGCTGGAGGCTGGCGTGCACATTTGAGGGACCATGGAGTGCAGGGACGATGAGTTGATGGGCGCAGAATTCGAGGCGTACGTGAAGGGTGGCATGGAGGCAAGCTGGAGGCTTGCGTGCGCATCCGAGGGACGAGGGCCGAAGATGAAGAGGGCGCGAAGGCAACAGTCGAGGCTGCGGAGGAGGAGTCAGTCGAGTCGTGAGGGTATGAGTGCAGAGTGATTGTACTCGGGAAATCCTAGGGGTTGAGTACGGAGTGGAATGTACTCAGGAAGGGTAACCTTAGGTGGGTTAGGGGCAGTCGATTGAGGGAACTCACAGAAAGGTCTCAGCCTGGGACTGGTAGGTGGCTGGTGAGCTGGCTAAAATTCGAACGTTGGGGTGTAACGGTCGAATTTGGCTGGCACCAGTCGACTGCCCTAGGGGCAGTCGACTGGTAGCAAGAAATCAGCCCCGAGTCCTATTTAAAGAGGACGACGTGGTGGCTGAGCTTCTTGACGAAACCTGCTTGGGTAAAGCCGGTTAGTAGTCTACTGTGTTCACAAAGCGTCCAAGGTGTTGTGGTGAGGTTTCTCCACCCACAAGGAGCGACACGTGATAGCCGGAGATTATACGGGGAGTGATCCACCGACGGATTGTTGGATTAGTCACCCGGCCGGGGTGGATACCAACTAAATCAGGTTGTTAGCGTTGTTTTTGTTTGTTTTTGTATATTCCGCTGTGCTACTAACAACGCAGGAACAAGGGGGTTCGGAAAATCGCTATTCACCCCCCCTCTAGCGGACGTACACGATCTAACAGGAATGCTAGGCTCCGGGCAAAGGACAGCTCGGTATCCAAGACCTGGCAAAGGACCGCCAGGCAAAAGTCCAACCAAAGGAGCGGTTGGCTTCAGGTATATTCTCCCGAGAGGAGTAGGTGAGGACGCGTTCCCCGTCGAGGGAACAATAGGCGTCGGTTCGACCTAGGGTTCCATTTTGGAAGCCCAAAGTGAGAACCAAGACAGCTAAGGCTGTATAAATAAATATTTTATTACTTTATTGTGTTTTGGACTAACCCTGGATGCAGGACCGAAGGAACGTGTGTCTGCAGCTCAGAGAGCCTCAAAGGAATGAGGCAATAGCTGACCTGGGCGCCCGGAGTGTCCCGGGCGCCCCCAAGGTGAACACCAAACACAACAAATGCAAAGTGGCTTCGACAGTACAACTCCCGGGCGCACCTGTGCTCCCGGGCGCCCCTGTGCTCCCGGGCGCCCCCGCTGCTCCCGGGCGCCCCCAGCGTCCCGGGCGCCCCCATGCGCAAGCCTCGATCCAGAAGCCTTCGAAGCCAAGCAGATAACACTTTGACCCGGTCAATCCGGGCGCCCCGGTCAAAGCGGATCCCGAAGATAAGGGGATCAGACGCTGACCGAGATTGAACCGGATCGAAGGACACGTGGGGGGGAGCCCCTGACATCCCGGGCGCCCCCAGGCCCTATATAAAGGGCCCTCGACCAAGGCTTCAAGACACAACTCCTGATCAACTCTTCTACGCTCTTCTGCACTCGCGCTTCGCCCCGGAATCCTTCCAACTCGAGCCGACGACGTCCCGCTGCTCCGAAAAAGTCGATCTACCCCGGACGTCGGTAAAAGAGCTAGTTAAAAGTTTACTGCACTTATTTTTGTAATCAAATTTTGTAAACTGTTTGCACCGTATATAGAATTGTCCAAAGTAAACGGTCAACGACCGTGAGCCTTGGAGTAGGAGTCGACACAGGCTCCGAACCAAGTAAAATCGATTGTGTCTGTGTGTTTTTAATTTTAATCTTCCGCTACGCATTCTCTTTTTAAATCCGAACGATTTCCGATATTCACCCCCCCTCTATCGGTTCTCTCGATCCAACACCATGCAGGAGCTCTGGCCATGGCCCGGAAGGCGCTACTAGTCGGATATTACTGGTTGACCCTGCAGAAGGATGTAGACCGAATGGTCTCAACCTGCTTATCTTGCTTAAAGCACCATAATCACCCTCACCGACCAGTAGAAATGATGAAGGCATCGGTGGTCTCCTGCCCATTTGACCAATGGGGCATGGACATAGTGGGGTTATTCCCGACCGCTATGGCTTAGAAAAGGTTCTTGCTGGTGGCGGTCGATTACTTCTCCAAGTGGATAGAAGTCAAGGCCTTGACACGTATCACAGAGCAGGCAATGATCAAGTTTCTGTGGCAAAACATCTTGTGCCGGTATGGGATTTCCCACAAGCTTGTCTCGGACAACGAAAGACAATTTCAAGGTCGGAATACAAGAATGATGCTCGGCCTACGGTATTCAGCAGGCCTTCACTTCCGTGGCGTACCCGCAGAGCAACGACCAGGCTGAAGTGGCCAATCAGGAAATCTTGAGGGGATTGAAGACTAAGCTCGACCACGCAGGTGGCACCTGGGTCGACGAGTTGCCGAGCGTCTTGTGGGCTCAGCGTACTACGCCGAGGGAAACCACAGGCCACACACCCTTCCAGATGATCTACGGGAGTGAGGCTGTAGTGCCTTTGGAGGTCGGGTGCAAGTCTGACCGGCGGAAGACCTACAATGAAGATAACTCGGAAAGAAGGCACCTAGAGCTAGACCTGGTCGAGGAAATCAGAGAGAAAGCAGCCGCGCGGATGTTTGCCTACCGCCAAAGAATGAAGCAAAGGTACAATCGCAAGGTGTTGCCAAGGGCATTCCAGGTCGACGATCGCGTATGGAAAAAGATAAAACCAGTCGGGGATGTCAGCAAGCTGGAAGCTCAATGAGGAGGACCCTTCAAGGTCGTCCAGAAGTTGGCTTTAGGAGTATACTACCTAGAGAACGAGCAGGGAAAAAAGTTGGACTGACCCTGAAGTGCTATTCATCTCCAACCATATCGAAAGACAGAATGAGAGCCTGCAAGGCAACTGTACTTCGTAACTCTATAATCATAGCGGAAAAATGAGATTCTCGGTCAACTTGCAGGCGCCCCAGACTCTCGCCTCCGAGCGAGTTATAAGCGGGCATGCTCCCGTGCACCCCTCGGCTCGGTTTCTGGTCCAGACGCGTGGTGACCCGCGCTCCCTGGGATTTCGCAGACCGAGTGTCCAAACTCTCGCCTCTGAGAGAGTTATAAGCGGGCATGCTCCCGTATGTTAGGGATCGGTAGAGCTAGAGGGGGGGGTGAATAGCTCGCTTTAGTTGATTCTTTTTCCTCCAAGCAGAAATCAAAAGCCCCACACCACCAAATCCAATGCTAACACTTGTATTCACTTGGTCTCCACCTCCTTGAGGTGACTAATCCAAGGGTCCACACCAGCGATCGCAAATTTCACTATCAAACCTCCTTCTTGGAACAACCCCGAGGGTGGAGAAACCCTTTTACAACACCCTTGAAAACTTTCACAAAGAACAACACAAGGAAGAAGAAGAGAAAGAAGTATTACACAATAGGCTTGCTTCTCCTTCCTTTGATTGCTTGATGAAGGTGTTGGAAACTTGAGCTTGAACAAACAGCTTGAAGCACCAAAACCCTAGCTCAAATCGCAATGGAACAGTTAACCCGTTTGAGCATGATTTTCCGCTTATAACGGTCTTCTTTTGCTTCCTGAATCGATTGGTGAGAAGCCCCAATCGATTACCAAGTAACCGTTGAACAGTACGGATGTCGGATGAATGGCTGAGATTACGCCATTTGAACTTGAATCGATTGGCTGATCGATTTGTACCTTGAATCGATTGAATGATCGATTACGGAGTGTTCTGGCTGCGCACAGACTAGCTGGTAATCGATTCACCAATCGATTACAGGGCATCTGAATCGATTGACTGATCGATTACGAAGCATTCTGCCTACGCGCAGAATAACTCGTAATCGATTCACCAATCGATTACAGGGCTTCTGAATCGATTGAATGATCGATCACAAAGCATTCTGCTTGCGAACAGAGTTACTCGTAATCGATTCACTAATCGATTACAGAGCCTTCTGGTTCAGCCAGAAACGCCCTGAATCGATTCACCAATTGATTAGTTACTTGCTAATCGATTGGCTGATCGATTGATACGCTCAACTCCGGCCTTCACACCTAGAGTTCACGCCTAAATCGATCAAGGACCTTCCGTTGGATCCGATTACCTTGTGCCAGCGAAACCTCTCGTTTCCTGGACTTCACGCCTAGAGTCTCCTCAACTCCGGGTCTTCATGCCAAGAGTTCCGTCCCCGACCATCCCTTGGACTTCTTGCCTGGAGCTTCCTCAACTCCGGGTCTTCATGCCAAGAATTCGATCCCCGACCATTCCTTTGACTTCTTGCACTACTGCACACTAAATCTCAATGTTAGATCCAATGTATTAGCTTAAACTTAAATAACTGTCAATCATCGAAACCTCTCATTTAGGGCATGATTGCATCTACACCGTACACCCCTCAACTCGGCTCCCGGTCCGGACATGTGGCGACCCACGCTCCCTGGGATTTCACCGACCGAGTGTCCAGACTCTCGCCTCCGAGCGAGTTATAAGCGGGCATACTTCCGCGCACCCCTCGGCTTGGCTCCCGATCCGGACGCGTAGCGACCCACGCTCCCTGGGATTTAGCCGATCGAGTGTCCATACTCTTGCCTCTGAGCAAGTTATAAGCGGGTATGCTCCCGCGCACCCCTCGACTCGGCCCCCAGTCCAGACTCATGGTGACCCACACTCCCTGAGATTTAGCCGACCGAGTGTCCAGACTCTCACTTCCGAGCGAGTTATAAGTGGGCATGCTCCCACGCACACCTTGGCTCGGCTCCCAGACCGGACGCATGGCTACCCACGCTCCTTGGGATTTTAGCCGACCGAGTGTCCGGACTCTCGCCCCTGAGCGAGTTATAAGTGAGCATGCTCCCACGCACCCCTTGGTTCGGCTCCCAGCCCGGACGCGTGGCGACCCACGCTCCCTGGGATTTAGTCGACCGAGTGTCCAGACTATCGCCACCGAGCGAGTTATAAGTGGGCATGCTCCTACGCACCCCTCGGC
Source organism: Boesenbergia rotunda (assembly GCA_024364735.1). Taxonomy (NCBI): domain Eukaryota; kingdom Viridiplantae; phylum Streptophyta; class Magnoliopsida; order Zingiberales; family Zingiberaceae; genus Boesenbergia; species Boesenbergia rotunda. Next base: position 286,600 of record JAGFNQ010001066.1, read on the forward strand.
TCGGCCCCCAGTCCGGACATGTGGCGACCCACGCTCCTTGGGATTTAGCCGATCGAGTGTCCAGACTCTCATTTTATAGTGAGTTATAAGTGGGCATGCTCCCGCGTACCCCTCGACTCGACTCCTAGTCCGAACGCGTGGCGATCCACGCACTCTGGGATTTAGCCAACCGAGTGTCCAAACTCTCGCCCCTGAGCGAGTTATAAGCGGGCATGCTCCCGCGGTCCCCTTGGCTCGGCCCCCCGTCCAGACACGTGGCGACCTACGCTCCCCGGGATTTAGTCGACTCAGCATCCCAGCTCTAAGCCTTCTGAGCAAACATCATTATACTTGGCCCGACCCCTCGACCGGATTCGTGGCGACCCACGCTCCCCGAGATCAAGCCGATCAAGCGCACTAGCCTTGCGCCCCGAGCAAGCAACATTATACTTGGACGCACACTTTGTGATCCCCGTTACTTAAACATAAGTCAACCATGAATGACTAAGTCCCCCAAGCGGGTATACGACTTAAGGGCTAGTCCTTAGCCGTAACCTAATCGAGGTCTCACGTTCTTTGGCCGAGTTAGCCGAGTCGACTTAACGAAGGATGGAATAAGGAGTGGGCTCGCATATCTAGTCGAGTTACCGTCACTCAGAACCAAAAAATAACAAACACATTTGACAAGGCATAAACGAAAGGGATTTTTCATTAAAAGTAGATGCATTACAAAACTGATGCAAGCCTCTACAGAAAGAAAGAAACGAAATGCAAAGACCCCGACCTCACTCGAAGGGTCGGAACACCTCCTCCATCCGCTGGGTCAGCCCGGACAATTTGACGGTGCTGACTAGGAGATCGGGCGGAAGGTGCCCGCCCTGCTTAAGTTGCTCGATGGTGCTGAGCATCTGCTGCTTAAGCATCAGGCGCAGCCTCCCCGCTAGTTGCTGGCTGAACTCCTATACTCAACTCTTCGGGCGTTCCACCGATCCGCCTCCCTCGCCTTGTAGACCCGGAGTTCCTCGAGCTCCGACCCAGCGACCTCCAACTCCGACTGGGCAACCTCCCAACCAGCCTGCTGCCCCTTGAGTTGGCTGAGTTCCGCCGACTGGGCATTCAACTCCTCGTCCCGTGTAGTCAGCTGGGCCGCCAGGGCTTCAGTCTTCTCTCCGTGGGCTGCCAGTTCCCACTCCTTGGTGGCCAGGTCGGCGCGCAGAACTGAGGCCGATTGGGACACCTCGAGGAGTTCTTCCTTGACCTTAGCCAGCTCATCCCGGGCTTGACGTTCGAGGACCCAGGCCTTGCGTTCTGTGTGCTCCAAATTGGAGACTTGGTGATGTGCCTGGGCCACAACCGTGTCAGCCGAGTCGAGCTGCGCCCGTATGTTCTCGAGCTGCTCCTCCGAGTGAGCTAGGCGATCTTGCACGGCCAAAACCTTAGCTCGCAGTCCGCTCACAGTCTCCTCGTTGGAGACCAGCTGCGCGTGCAGGAGCTGAGTCTCCAGCCTTGCCACCCTGCACTCCGCTTGGTGCCGAGCCCGGGTGTGAACTATGAAGGACACGACTAGGCTATAGGCCAAGCCAAAGAGCTGCAAATAATAAACAGATCTCAGTATCAAGTCAAGAATAAGCAAAAGGAAAAAAAAATACAAGTGTAAATTAGACATACCTGGCTGGCTTCCGATAGGAAGGCGTTGGCTCGGCTGGTCGGGCCCCGAAAGTTAGCCTCTCGAAGGCCTTGGTAGGAGTGGTCGCACAGGGGACCATACAGGTGGACCTCCTGGGACCTCTTGGCAAGCTCGTCGATCGACCTCTCGTAGCCCATGGCGGAGACGGCGCGTGAGGGCATGACCAGGTGCAGTGGTCGGATGCTTGTTTCTTCAGTGGGTGGGGGGGGGGGGGGGGATCCCCCTGGGTCGGCGGCACCGGGGCACTTGAAGTACCCATCCGACTTTGAGTTGGGGTAGGGGTTGGGGGTCGGGTCGCCGCCTTCTTCTTCTTATCCGACCGGGAACTGGTGGAGGCTTCGGCTATGGGGCCGTCGGAGATGCAACCTCTGAGTCGGCTGATCGGTCCCTTCGGCGCCTTGAGACCAGAGGCTGGTCCTCCACCTCTATCGGTTGGGAGCCCATAGCCAGTGTCGCTCTGTTGCCCGATGGAGAAGACACATTGATAGTAGCCTCCGTGGGCGGCGGTGCCTCTCGCTGCGTCAGCTGCTCGCCGACCCGAGATTCTAGTTCGACGTTGTCCATACCGAACCCTTCTTCGAGAACAGCCGCCCGTATCATATTCGCTGCAAAATAATGGAGGTTTAGTTAGCTAAAAGTATCAAAAGGATAGAAGGGAAGGCTTACCGAGTGATCGAGGCTGGCGATAGGGCACTTGACTAAGCCCGAACACGTACAAGATACCCTCGCTGAGTAGATGGACTCCATGGAAATGTCGGCCCCCGATTTTGGACAGGGCCGACTGATAATAGGGAAGGGTTCGATAATTTTTGGGGAGAGGGGGAGATGGAGGCAGGTCAGAGATCTAGGTGGTGGGCCAGCTCGCGGCCGGGGTGGTATTTATAAAAAAGAAATGCTCCTTCCAACCCTTATTCGAGGTGGGGAGCTTGGATAGAAAGGAGGTCTTAGCTCGGGCCTGAAAAAAGAAGTCGCCCGACTCTTGCTTCTTGGGGTAGAAGAAGTAGAAAAAGTACTCGGGCTCGAGGGGGATATTGTACAAGGTAAATATAACTACCGAAGCGCACATCAGGCGAACGACGTTTGGGGCAAGTTGGGAGAGAGGGATTTGAAAAAAGCGACAGATAGAAGAAATAAATGGGTGGATCAGGAAGCGTAGCCGGGCCTGAAGGTGATCTTGAGAGATGGTTATATAACTAAGGGGGCGGTCTCGGGACGGTCGATCGGGTCGGGCAGTTGAAGGCGGTAGTCAGAAGAGATTTGGTAGTCGGCTCGGATTTGTTCAAGATCATGGTGGTGGAGCTCGGACACCATGGTAGTGTACCACGGGTCCGAGGGGGAAGAAGGAGAATCCATGGTCAAAAGAGAAGAAGGAACCGAGTGAAAATGAAAAGAAAGAGCCGAGTGAAAAGGAAAAAGAAAAGAAAGAGCTGAGTGGAAAGGAAAAGGAGAGGAACTGACCGAGAGAAAAGGGGGTCGCCGGAGAAGAAGATCGGAAGATTGGAGTCACCGGAGCTTGCCGGAACCCTAGTAGAGCGCACGGGAGCAGCAGGACGGTATCGAAGTAAAAAAACGATGGTAAAACTGCTGAGGGTAGAGGCCTATTTATAGGGCCGAGCGATCAAGGACGGTCGTCCGATGGCGATCTGGTGAAAAGGCGAGAATAAACCAAGGTCGTCCTATCAAACTCGGGGTAACTCCCGAGGCTCGGCGATGCATGTGCGAGCCACCCATTCGCTGTGTCAGGCGACGGTCACTTCGTCGCCCGGGAAACCAGTAGCTAGCAAACACGTGGCTCGGTAGTTAATATGGTAATTAATGCGTGGGATTCGAATCGGCTCGGCGAGAGGTGAGGACAAGATGGACACAAGGCACACGACGACCAGATGGGATAGGGCCAGCCTGCCGGTGGGCGATCGGGCAGTCGGCTACGGAAACCGCTCAGGCAGACAACCCGCTCGGAGGTGCCAGGCTCGTTCTAAACTAGTGGTCCAGTCAGTCGGACTCGACGTCTCCTTCGACTAGACTCGAAGGGGATGCTTATGATCCCGACCTAGCTCACGTGCTGCTCGGTCGGCCCGCCTGACACCGCCTCAGGCTAAGTCGGGCCCGCCATGTACCGGTGGACCGGTCCAGCTGGTAGGGTAAGAATCCCAGGGTTCACTCGGGCCGAGGCACCCGATTGAGCAGGTAGTAAGGCGCACTCCGACCCGAGACCCCGAGCCGGACGCCGAGTGTCCGACCCCGTTCGACACCCAAGACACCTGTTTTTGTGGTCTCGAGCACAAGGTCCCGACGGCCGAGCCTGGAGCCTTGTGGCCACACCTTGCAGAGTCCTAGGCGGCGTTCTCTCAGCCACTTGATCATGTGACTCGGGATTGGGTGGATGGATCACGTCTGAGCGCTCCCTGACTCGGGGAGTGCCTTGTGTCGCTCGGAGATATTACTTACGGGACCCGATGTCACTCAGGTCGGCCGGTCGACGATCTACCTCAGAATCTGTCTTTTCCTTAGGACACTCGCTCCCTGACATCGTACTAATGGTCGTGGTACGGGGGTCGGCGCAAGCCTTACCTATTTATAACGCACATCACGGATATCCCGCTTACCTTGTACTTTCGTCCTACCCGAGCACCCCCCCCCCCACCCCACCGCCATTCTCCGTGTCAGACTGAGCGGCTCCGATCGGCGCCATTCTGTGAGCTGACAACGCCCATACGCTTGTCTCATTCGGGTACGGAAGGACGGCTGACGCAGACAGGAGTTGTCAGCTCTCTCAGTTATATAAGCTCCTCCACTCTTCATTCCGCAGGTATATGCGACTGTGCTTTCGTCCACCCTTCTATTGCTTTCCTTTGTTCTTGCGGATACTGAGTTGGCCGTCGGAGGGCCTTGTCGGAGAATTTTCCCGGCGGGTTTACTAACGGTCATTTTTTTGCAAATCGGAGCCGGCATCAACAGCTCGTAGCACTCGGGCGACCACCTCGCTCTTGGGAGTCCACCTCACTCTTCCACAAAATCATCGTTACTAATTACATATTGGAATTTTTAACTTCGTTGCTAATTAACGACGGAAACTTAATTTCCGTAACTAATTAACATAATGGAAACGATGGAAACGTAAATTATGTCGCTATGATTAGCGACGAAATGCCAATTTAGTTGTTAATATTAGTGATGAAATTTAAAATAGTAAAAATCGTTAGGCGGTAGTCGGACGGAAGACTACCGCCTAACACTTAGGAGGCGCCTCGGCGGCGCTAGGCGGCGCCAAGATGGGGGTGCTATCTAGTGCTAATTAGGCGGCGCTAAAATGGGGTGCCCGTCTAATGCCTAGGCGGAGCTAAAGTAGGGTGTCCGCTTAGGCGGCATCTAGGCCTAATTTTACAACAGATATGAAAACTACATTTTCGTCTCTAATTTTAGCCAATAAATTTTATTTTGTCTCTAATTCGTAAATTCTGTTATCCAAACGGTCTATGATATAATATCTTTCACTTATTATATTTTTATCGTAATTCTCTCACGAAACCCGATTAACGATGGAAATATCAGTCGTTAATATGAGTTTTTTTTTAATTATTTTTTAAAATTATTGTAGGGGTAGGGTGTGCTTAACTTATTGTAGTGTAAAGTGTGCTTAACTTGGCACGGTGTGTAACCACCGTCTGCCTATTTCAAACAAGAAAAATGATATGTAATAAAAATTTTTAGCATGAAATCCAACATAAATGATGTGGCGTTCTAATTATAGCGATCCTCGACGGGTTCACTATGCCTCCCAGGTTATAGTTTGGTTCGGGCGGCGGCGGCCGGAGGCCGCCGTTGGTGTCCAAGTGGCAATTGGATGCGTATATAAAAAGTGCCACGTCATTCATGTTGGGTTTCATGCTAGAAATTCTTATTGCGTATCATTGCTCTTCAAACAATACCTCGAATGTACAGGTGACATTGATGTCAGGCCGTTGAAAAGCTTGCTTATATTACTCGAGTTTGTCCCACATTCTTTCGACGCACGATAAAAGGATAAAGAACCTGGGGTTCCGGAGTGATTAGTGTATGAGAGTGTTACATAAGAGAATCTGAGTTCGAGTTGCGCGAGGCGCATTGGAATAAAAATCTGAGCGTTTGGTGTATCAATTCTCGGCCCAACTGTACACTAATTATTCCGGAGATCATGATTTACCTCCTTCGTTATGGTCTTGGGACGGGTGCGACGGGAACGCTGAGGGCGAGCGATTTCGCTTTTTACACGATAAAAGGACAACAATCCAGAGCCGAGGGGGAACGCCGAAGCCTGATGCAAGGAAGCACAATGGTTTCCGAGGGAAGCCAGCTCCAGATTCCGAGTGTCGACTTCCGTGGGCTGTCGCCGAGCAGCCCCCGCGGCGGGCGCTGGGACGCTGCTCGTGAGCAGCAGAGCAGGCGATGTCTGTGAGAAAATAAATAAATAATCCTGACATTTTCATATTTTAATTCTGATAATTTTTATTACTTAGTCTTGGATTAGATGACTTAGTCTTGGATTAGCTTTTCCTATTTTAATAGGATAACTAGAGAATTAGTCTCCCTATTTTTATTCCTATTTTATTGGGATAAGCCATGACTATGTCTTATTCATGGTGTATTTAAAGGGTCCTAGAGACATGTGAAACAGGGTCTCAGTTTTATTGTAAGTTTGTTTCTTCCAGAAAATAAATTCGTTCGTTCTTCTTTCGTTCTTTCGGGTTTTTCGTTTTTTTTGTTCCTCTTGCATTGGTGTGGTTCTTGGGTGCGCTATTCTTTGATCTGGGCCAACAATTGGTATCAGAGCTTTGGTAGTATAGAGCAGTCAAGAATCCTCGCTTCCACAAAAATGTCTAGCATCGTAGCGAAGGAGAACGGCGGAGTGTCGTTTCCCTATCCGATGCTAAACCCTCACAATTATACTGTGTGGGCAATAAAGACAGAGGCAATTCTCGATGCCCAGGGAGTCTGGGAGGCAGTGGAGTCAGAGAAAGAAGCCCAGGTGGATGCAAAGAAGGACAAAAAGGCACGTGCATACATCATGCAATGTGTCCCCGAAGATATTCTTCTCCAAATCGCAACAAAGAAGACGGCGAAAGAAGTCTGGGACAGCCTCAAGATGAGGTACCTTGGTAGTGATCGGGTGAAGAAGGCTCGCGTACAAACGTTGAAGAGCGAGTTTGACGCCCTTCAGATGAAGGAGACCGAGACAATTGATGAGTTTGCTGGCAAACTCAGCGCTATGAGCAGCAAGTTCTCCACTCTTGGTGCCACGCTTGAAGATTCCTCGCTGGTAAAAAAGTTGCTCGATTCTGTCCCTGATAAATTCTTCCCTATTGTTGCCGGTATTGAGCAGTTCCACGACCTTGAGACTATGCCATTTGAGGAGACTATCGGACGACTGAAGGCATACGAGGAACGAACACAGCGATTACGAGGCAATACCAACGGCACTGAAGGTGAACTCCTACTTACTCATGCCGAATGGCAAAAGCGACAAAAAGGGAGCAACGTGGACACTCCGTCAGAAGGCAAGGGGCGTGGGTCCAGCCGCCCTAATCGTGGCAAGTGGCGTGGGCGAGGGCGCGGTCGTGGCCGTGGTACGCAGCGACAAGACAGTGCAGGAGGCACTAGCAGCAACAACAATAATACTCGTGACAAGAAACACATAAAGTGTTTCAATTGCGAGAAGATGGGGCATTATGCGTCCGAATGCTACAGCAAGCGTCGAGATGATGAGGCTCACCTCACTTGCGCCACCAAGGAAGAGCCAGCACTGATGATGACCGTGTCCCATGAGGAGTTTCACGCAAGGTGTGAGCGGCAAGATATCATTTTGCTCAGTGAAGAAAGGTTCCTACCAGAGATGTATCGCAGCGTGAAGAAAGGAGAAGATAAAGACGTTTGGTACCTTGACAACGGTGCCAGCAACCACATGACGGGCCATCGCGAGAAGTTTCAAGAACTAGACGAAACCATCACCGGGAGGGTGAGGTTTGGCGATGGATCAACCATAGAGATCATGGGCAAAGGGACGGTTGTGTTTGAATGCAAGAACGGCGATCAGAAGGCTCTCTATGAGGTATACTACATTCCAAAACTTTGTAGTAATATCATCAGTCTTGGTCAATTGACAGAAACTGGGAACGAGGTGCACATGGAAGGAGATACCATGAAGGTGATTGATGAGAGCAGGAAGCTCTTGATGCTGGTAAAGCGAACACAAAATCGCTTGTACAAGATAACCTTGAAGACATTCAAGCAAGTCTGTCTCCTAGCAAGCCTAGAAGACCCAACTTGGTTGTGGCATGCAAGGCTCGGGCATGTCAATTTCCATGACCTGAAGCTATTGGGGGAGAAGAAATTGGCGGTTGATATGCCACTACTGCCCCAACCGAACAAGCTTTGCGAGGTGTGTGTGATCGCCAAGCATGCAAGGTTGCCGTTCCCATACCAAGCAAATTTTAGAGCAAAGAAGCCGTTAGAACTTCTCCATGCGGATATTTGCGGGCCAATCTCACCATGTACACTTGCCGGTAACAAGTATTTTCTTCTAATTGTAGATGATTTCACTAGGTGGATGTGGGTGTTTGCATTGGCAGCAAAGAGTGATGCATTCCAGGCATTCCAGAAGTTCAAATTCCTGATAGAGAACAAGACTGAGTACAAGATCAGAACACTCCGGACAGATCGAGGCGGCGAGTTTCTATCCACGGAGTTTACTCGATTCTGTGAAAATGAAGGAATCGAGCGGCACCTCACGGCTCCCTACACTCCTCAACAGAATGGTGTCGTCGAGCGCCGCAACCGCACTGTGATGGCCATGGCAAGATCACTCCTCAAGAGTACAAATATGCCCGCAAGATTCTGGGGAGAGGCGGTTAGGCATGCTGTCTATTTGCTGAACCGTCTCCCAACTAAGGCGCTAGAAGAACGCACTCCATTTGAAGCTTGGATGGAGAGAAAGCCAAATCTTGCTCACCTGAGAGTGTTCGGTTGTGTTGCATATGTGAAAAACACAACCCCTCATCTGAAGAAACTTGACGATAGAAGCTCACCCATGGTATACTTGAGTGTCGAAGAAGGTTGCAAAGCACATCGGTTATTTGATCCAAGCCATGGCAAGCTACAAGTAAGTAGAGATGTCATATTTCAAGAAAATTCTGAATGGACATGGAATGCAGGTGCTGACAATAACTTGCCGAGTTTTATGATGCTGGATCCGCTTTACTCCGACGAGGCGATTGTTGCAGCAGACATTGAGGCAGGGGTGGAAAATGTCGTACCATCAGCAGCATCAAGTCCATCTACTCCATCATCGAACTCAAGTCCATCTACACCATCATCGAACTCGAGTCCATCTACACCATCATCGAGCGCCCATGCAACTACCTCGCCTCTGGAAACAAACACGCCCGATTCTTATGAAGGGCCAGTCCGCTATAGGTCCCTTGCCGATATCTACGCCAACACTGAGGAAATGGTTGGTATTGCTGAAGAAGAGGAAGAGCAGATGATGGTATTGTCTGATGAGCCAACAAGTTATCAAGAAGCTGCAACTGAGGCTTGCTGGTACGAAGCAATGGAGGAAGAACTGAGATCTATCGAGAAGAACAAGACTTGGACCCTAACCGAGCTCCCATTAGGCCGCAAACCTATCGGTCTAAAGTGGGTCTTCAAATTAAAGAAAGATTCAGCAGGGAAAGTCGTCAAGCATAAAGCAAGATTAGTGGCTAAAGGATATGTACAAAGACAAGGCATCGACTTCGAAGAGGTATTTGCACCTGTCGCTAGACTTGACACTATTCGAGTTATTCTTGCACTTGCAGCAAATCAAAGCTGGGAGGTACACCATCTAGATGTGAAGACGGCATTTCTTAACGGAGAGTTGGAAGAAGAAATATATGTCAACCAACCGGAAGGGTTTGAGGTACATAATCAAAAACATATGGTGTACAAGTTATCTAAAGCTCTTTATGGACTGCGGCAGGCCCCACGAGCTTGGAACATACGGCTAAACAGGAGTCTGGAAGAGCTCGGTTTCAAAAAATGTACTCAAGAGCATGCAGTGTATACAAGAGGTGAAGGAGGAGCAACTATACTTGTTGGAGTGTATGTCGACGATCTCATCGTGACAGGAAGTAGCACAGAAAAAATCAACAAGTTCAAACAACAAATGATGGCAGAATTTGAGATGAGTGATTTGAGCCTTCTCTCTTACTACTTAGGGATTGAAGTGGAGCAACAGAAGAGCCGAATTTTAATTAAACAATCAGCTTATGCCAAGAAGATTCTATCTCAGTTCAAGATGGCAGACTGTAATGCCACAAAACATCCAATGGAACCCAAGGCACAGCTGCATAAAGACTTGGAAGGGACTCCAATTAACGCCACGGAGTATAGGCGCATCATTGGGTGTTTGAGATATTTGTTACACACACGGCCGGACCTATCATATTCTGTCGGAATGGCGAGCAGATACATGGAGAGGCCTACAATCATGCATCAAAAGGTGGTCAAACAGATTCTCAGGTATTTAAAAGGTACAATCTATTATGGACTTGTTTACATAAAGGGACCCCAGGAAATTGATGTATTCGGCTACTCAGATAGTGATTTAGCCGATGATCTTGATGGAAGGAAAAGCACAAGTGGGATGACTTTTTATTTTAATGAAAGCTTGGTGTCTTGGAATTCACAGAAGCAGAAGACAGTGGCCCTTTCATCTTGTGAGGCAGAGTTCATGGCAGCCACAACTGCGGCCTGCCATGCCTTGTGGTTAAGGAGCCTTGCCAGCGAATTAACCGGTGTAAAGCCAAAGCCGGTAACTTTGTTTGTTGACAACAAATCTGCTATAGCTCTCATGAAGAATCCGGTATTCCATGGTCGAAGCAAACACATAGATACAAGATTTCATTTTATCAGAGAATGTGTTGAGAAAGGACAGATTGTGATTGAATTCATTAATACCGGAGAACAACGAGCCGATATATTAACTAAAGCATTGCCAGGAGTGAAGTTAGCTGCCATGAGACAACTACTAGGCGTCCGTGATTTACAGCCATGTCAGGATTAGGGGGAGCAATGTGAGAAAATAAATAAATAATCCTGACATTTTCATATTTTAATTCTGATAATTTTTATTACTTAGTCTTGGATTAGATGACTTAGTCTTGGATTAGCTTTTCCTATTTTAATAGGATAACTAGAGAATTAGTCTCCCTATTTTTATTCCTATTTTATTGGGATAAGCCATGACTATGTCTTATTCATGGTGTATTTAAAGGGTCCTAGAGACATGTGAAACAGGGTCTCAGTTTTATTGTAAGTTTGTTTCTTCCAGAAAATAAATTCGTTCGTTCTTCTTTCGTTCTTTCGGGTTTTTCGTTTTTTTTGTTCCTCTTGCATTGGTGTGGTTCTTGGGTGCGCTATTCTTTGATCTGGGCCAACAATGTCTGCCCTGGAGTCCTTCGGCTGCTTTGAGGCCATCTACGACGCGGTGAGCGAGGGCGCCAAGGACCAACTTTTCCGCAGTGTGTTGCCTGAGCTGTTCAAACTTCCAAGGGAGGTCAAGATCAGGAACGAGTCCGTCGGAATGCCATTCCACGGCTACATCTCCCAGATTCCCAATTTGGCCTACGATAGCTTGCGTATCGAGGACTCCCCCAGCCTCATCAGTGTCCAGCAGTTCACCTCCCTCATGTGGCCTGACGGGAATCCCACCTTCAGGTACCAGCCTGATCACCATTATTCCAATTGGCAAAATCCTAATAGTTTTGTTTATTTATGAAGCAACGCTGTCTGGGCAGCTGCTAAGCAAGTCCAGGAGTTGGAGCTGATGGTCGTGAGGATGATCCTACAAAGTATGGACGTGGAAAAGCATTATGATTCTCTGGTGGAAGCACTCACTCACGGCGTTCGGTTGTCAGAGTATGGAATTCCATTCGATCAAGAAACAAAGGTCGCATTGAGTGCACATGTCGATGCCAACATGCTCACTGTAGTCTGCCAGTATCAAGTAGACGGCCTGGAGGTTCAGACAAAGGATGGGGAATGGATTCGGGTGGTGTCCCAGCCAAACTCCTTCAGTGTCTTGCTTGGGGAATCATTTCGGGTACGCAAATTTCATGATTACCACAGAATTAAGAAGGATTCAGTACTTGGTTTTTCCTAATACGTGCATGTGAATTAATGTATATATAGGCTTGGAGCAACGGGAGGTTGCGTGCTCCTCTTCATCGTGTGAGAGTTACTGGCCAAGCAACAAGATACTCTTTGATTTTCAGTAGTCGGCCGAAGGATGAGATCCTGTTTCAGGCACCGAAAGAGATGATGGATGAAGAGCATCCTTTACGTTTTAGGCCTTTCAAATATCCGGATTACATACGCTTCCGCTTCTCGGTTAATGAAGGTGGCCCAAAGCATGAAGAAGATCCATTGCAAGCTTACGTCGGAGTAGTCGAGGGGCAACTTAACGATGCTTGAATGTCGTCTGCTGTATAATATATAATTTGAAATAAATTTACGCTTATTTCCTGTGGATTCCGTCTCTTTCGTTTCTGTTGACGGGTGGCTCGATCGTATTTTAGCGGAGGTCGATATGAAGTATGTCGTGGAAGAGAGGAGCACGGCCGGAAATGGCCTGGCCATATCGGCTCTGGAGGCGTGACGCTGCCAGGCATGAGACTGCCTATCGGGCACGGCTTGGCTGCGTCTGGTTTTGGAGACACGCTCAAGCATGAGCGTGCCCATCGGACACAATTAGGCCGTGTCCAGGATCTGATGAGCGACGCGATTAGATAGGAGTGTCAAAATCCGATTCGACGAGTCAATCCGAAAAATTTCAGACTCGAGTTTGGAATTTTTTTAGTTAGGGTCGGGTTGGAGTTTTCAGATTGAAAATTTTCGGATCGATTCAGATTCACCCGAATTTAGGGTTTAGTGGACAAACTTTATTTTAAAAATTAATATGTTTTTTAGATTAATATCAATGCTAGTATGATAATAATAGAGTATTTAAATAAAAACGAAGAATTATAAAAAAAATCGTAAAAAATTATATTTTGAATCAGTTTATTTAAGTTATTTGGGTCGGATTCGGATTGGTTGGGTTTCGAGGTGTATTCGAGTTCAGGTCGGATTTAAGTTAAGATTAAAAAAAAAACTCAACTCGACCTGAACCCAATTCGATCTATCTGAATTGACATCCCTACGGTCATACATGACCCCGCCATGTCTCGTCGGGGAACCAGTGAAAAACATGAAAAATGTTTTTTTATATATTTTTTTTGGCTGAAATATCATTTAAGAGTTTAGATACTACATGTATGACATTTTATATATTGGGTACGAATTGAGAGAATTTTAATAAAATTTTGATTGTTTTCATGCAATAGATATGCTGCTGAAGAATGATGCTGCTGAATCACAATAATTCTTCGTTGTTTCTTTCTGACATTTTCTTATTATTGCTGTATCTCCTTTCATCTCTCCTCTTGGATTAGGAGAGGTTATTGCCCACGGCGCAACCATTTCAATCATAAAATTCACTTTTAACAAATAGAATTGTGAGGGAGAAAAATAGAGGGAAATGTGAAATTAATAGGCTAAAGCATGTTATCTTTGGTCGAGGATAGTCTCACAGTTCGTAAAGAAATTAAATCCGAAATATAATTCACAGTCGCTAAGATAATTTACCAGTTCTATTATCCTCGCTTGTGCTTTTCTTTAAAAAAAAACAAAAATATATTTACATTACGCCGCCACGTGTCTATCTTAATTAAAGCACCACCCAAAAAGTCAACTTCAATTAATGAATTTAGAAGGAAAAAAACTCCTGGTTTCTATGGCCTGGTCAACACGATTCCAGTGAAAGGTACGGCGATCGGGGAATCTAGTAATACAGAGAAATGTAATGCTTAACAATTGCGTTGACTTACGCAACCAACTAAGTACTCTATCTACCTACGGAAATTTCAAAAGTCTTCCAAATTAGTATTATTATTCAAAGATATTGAAAAACAAGCCCTAGCCCCTAGGTTGGCTAATTCTTTCCAACCAGCTGAAATCTCTTAATTGCCCATGAAAAAGAATAAGTAAGACAAATTGACCAAAATTCAATGGACCATTCTAGCTTTGGTCGAGATTATAGCTTCATAGATTGACCTTATGAAATCTAACATTTTTTACGGGATTAGCATGTCTTGATGCTACAAAAATACTTTCGGGGCTATGATGCAGCGGTAGAGTAACTAATCGTCGTCTCAAGTATTCACAATTCGATCCCCAACTATGACGTATTTGTAGGAATTTTTTCTCCAAATGGAGCGTGAATCCTGGGACGTTCGGCTTCTAGAACGCTCACCGTGAGCGTTTCCCGATTTACCCTGGCGGCTGATGAGAAATTTCCGTGAGACAGGGCCGATCGTTCGAGGTTAAAAAAATTTCGTTAATCGTTTTTTTAATGTTGCAAAAATCATAATATGCCTATTCTTGCTCGACTATATATGATTCCAACAAAATATATACTTATGAGTTAAGGTAAAGTTATATGAAGCATTAAGTCATTGGTGCCTCCATTACTAATAGAAATTTAGGGGACATTTGTTTTACTTTATTTTTTTTTATTTTTTAAAAAATTATATTTTCTTAATTTTTTAAAAAATAATTTTCTTTTATTCTTTAGTTTTACAGAAAAACAAAGCTAGAAAATGCAAACCAAACACATTTTCCAAAAAATTACATTTTCTACCGAAAATGAAAATAAAAAATAAACCTACTAAACATCTCCTAATATTAATTCTGTATTTTCCATCGGCAAGCTTTACTTGTTCTTTCAGCTACTGAAGAAGAGGAGCCTCAACCCAACAAGCAAAAACTATTTCATATAAGATTTTACAGAAACAAAGACATGTAAAAACACATAGCATGAAACCGGTCCTTGCTCGTGGTGGATGGAACTTGGAAGTAATAGCAATATACACTGGACGCTATGTATTAATTATTATACTGATAGAACTTTGTCAAAAGATGAAGGTTTTGTTATTGTTGTTGTTGTTGACCATGGAATCTGCCATCTTGAGGTTCTTGGCTATCAGCTTCTGAGCTCTCTTGCTTCTGATCTCCACCCTCATGCTGTCTGTCTTGTCCATTTTGCCGTAGATTGGCTTCTTATCCCCCTTCAGTGACTTGATCTTTGATTTGAGGCTGCCCACAAGCCTTTCTAATTGCTGGCTCATCATCACCATCTTCTCCCTCTACCTTGTGCCACAATTAAGATTCAAAAATAATCAAACACTTAATAATTAATCGAGCACAGAAAAATATGTAAATGAAGCGCAGAGAGAGAGAGAGAGAGAGAGACCTGAAGCAAGGAGCAAGAAGAGATGAGAAAGGAGATGATGAAGGCCAGAGCTTAGTGGTGGCTGTTATATACAAATGTGTGGCTTGTGATGATACCACCCTCATTTTCCTGCACATTAAAATGACCTCCTCACTTTTATTTTGTGGTTAATTATTAGGGTAAAATAGAGACCTTGAGATGGATTTTGTTTTTTTAACTTCTGCCTTTTTAAAATTAAAGACTAAAAGTGTGTTTGGAGAAACAAAATTTATTTAGCTCACCGGAGTTTGAATATTAGCTCGTAATTTTTCTTCCTCGGGTGGTTGATGCCATCGATTATGATTTCAATGGCTAAGAGATGAGTCTTTACGGCGTTCCGTCCTTAATTGATTAGAGAATAACATATTTATTATAATAGGAAAGAAAATTCTGATGGCGTTTACCCTTAGATAAATCCCCCCCCCTCCAATTTTTTAATTATTTAACGATCAACTATAAATTAATTTCATAATTTATAATTCAATTGATAAGAGAATGACAGATTTATTATAATACGATAGAAAATTTAGATAACATATGTCCTAAGGAAAAAAAAATTATTCAATTTTTTAGTTATTTGAAAGGACACGTATTCTTCAGGTCTCAAACTTTAAATTAACGATTCTGATACCAAATTTTTGAAAAGATTTTTATGATCCCAAAATTGGGTATTTACAATTTTTAATCACAAATTTTAAAAGTAAAAATTTTAAGATCATGGAATGGGAGGCACCTCAAGTTAATTTTTTTTAAAAAAAATATGATTGAACACTATAACCTAATTGGTAAGCTAAATCTTAATAATTTTTTATTTTTAATTTTGTTAGCTTTAATACTATAATTCAAATGGAAAAGTAACTTTAAATTCAAATAAAAATATAACGTTAACATTAAGATTAAAAAAATAATTTCAAAATTTAGCATCCTGTTTAATATCAAATTTAATATTCAAATATATTTTATTCATTATTTGACGATCCATTATTTATTATTTTTATAATTTATTATTATTCGTATAATTTGAGGACGAATTAACAGATAGGACGGAGTGCCGGGGGCAACTGCTCTCCTATTGGTGGCTCGGTCTGAACCGGACCTATTGGGTTTTCTTCGCCGGGCTCGGGTAAGTGTGCGACCCTTTCGTCCCTTCTCCCCCGAAATCCTTCGCGTTCTACTGAATTTTCGAGAGTGCTCCTCATGGCGGCGGTCTCCCCTTCTTCTTCCCAAACCCTAGACTCAAACTCCGACGCCGGCAACCAACCGTCCTCTGCCTCGTCCGGTTCGGCTCCTGCCCCTCTCCCTCCATCCGCTTCGATTCTCGCTCCTGATGAAAATCCCGCCTCCAACACTCCGAACTCAATCCCTAATCCGGCGCCGTTAGCTCCGCCTCCTCCGCCTGTCCCCTCCTTCGTGCCCTCCTTCCGGCCTCTTGGGGCTTCTCCTGCTCCTCAGTATTCTGGGGCGAATAACCCCATGGCGCAGAACCCTGCTTTCCTCGCGCCGATGGGGCAGGCCCCCAGCATCCATCCGCCTGGCGTCTCCACCTCTGCCTCGGCCATGCTTCCTGGAGCGCCTCCTGGCGCAGTTCTGCCTCTGCGGCCTGGTATGCTCTATCAAATTGCTCCTGGGCAGCCTCCAGCCCCGATGCCGTATGCTCAAGTTGGAAATGGTTATATGGCTGTGCCTCCTCAGGGTCCGATGGCGATGCCTCCTCCGGGTGGGTTGTCTTATCGTCTCAGTGCACATCTTGTTTTTTTTTCTTCTTTTTGTAAGATGGATTGCTGTATTCAGTTACGGCCTCGCGTTGCTTATGTCACGTTGATTTGCCTATATCTGCCTGTTGGTAGTGTTCCTATTATTTCGTACAGTTCGCTTTTCAGATATTTTCCCCTTGATAATTCATAATCAGTACTTAAAATTTTAGCACTTCTAATTATCGTGGCGCATTGTTGGAGGGGGATGATTTCAGGTCTTCACTTTCGCTTGATCTCAGATATCTTTTTCTGTAGTGCGAACGATATAAATTGTTAGGTGATATGCTAGTGTTAATTGATTATTGCGCTTAGTGAGGTCATTAATGTAGACAAGTATATTGGAGATGGAAAAGAAGAGAACCTATAGGTAGGTTAGAAATGGATTCATTTAATACCAATGACCTGATATTTTCTCCTACAGCCCAATCCAATGGTTAAAGGTGAAATGATCGTCAGGCTTCCTCTTCCAGTTCTTAGAAGATGACTTCCAGTTACGTTGGTATGCTTAAATTTGTCTAATTATGTTGGATTCATACCACCAGTTTGTGTATTAAGTATTGCTGCCAAGTTGGTAATTAGGTCAGATACAGAAACAACAACTTTTGGTTAGTGATTGTGCTTTTTCATGTTACATACAATCACTTTGTTGGATGAATCTCCCTTGCGCTTGACATGGATTTAAATCTGACATCAGTGGATCATGTTAGCTTCTGGGTGCTGGTTGCATCATTTTTACTAAGGTACTATGATCTTCTTCATGTTTTTTGTGTTGTTGTCATTCTTGAGATTTTTTGGGTGCTCAAGTGCCATTCCTTTTTCTTAAAAAATCCAGTTTTCATTGTTATTAAGTAGGATAAGTTGTAGTGATAAATTTTAGCGCTTTCAAATTGAATAGCACATTGACTTGATCCTGAGCTCAGCCAATTTAATTCATGGTGTAACTTCTGAAGTTTATATGGGAGGATATGGATAAGGTAAGCTAAATTTCACATATCTCAGTTTTCATGAAACAATTTCTGTTTTATTCGAATGTTCCCCCAGGTTTTCCACACAGCTGCTGGTATTTGCTATCTTTGTGGTGAGATCCCTTTAATGTTTTTATCGTGTGGTAAAATACTTTAATTTCTATTGATAATTTTACTTGGATTATAAGATAGCATGCTATGAGTTTGATTAACTTTGTTCACAAGTTAAGGGTACTATTTGACATGTTGGCATAGATATTGTTTGTTATTCTACAGGAATGCCCCGCTATCCAGCTCCTTATCCGATGATTCGCCCTATGTTTCCTCCACGTCCATTTCCCCCGACTGGTGTGATTCCACCGATGCCCAGGCCTCCAATTCCAGGTATCTGGGGGCTACCACCAGTAACCACTCCTATTGTCAGGCCTATTGTTCCAGTTGTTACACCAATGGAGAAGCCACAAACTACTGTTTATGTTGGCAAGATTGCAGCCACAGTAGAAAATGAATTTCTCCTTTCAATTCTCACAGTAAGTTTACTGAACATATATATTTTTTTTCAACTTATAGACTACAGGATTATTTATATTTGAATTTTGAAAGTCAGTTTGTTATGCCTCTTTTAAAAATTTTCTATTTCTTTTTTTTTCAAGCTTTGTGGACCTGTAAAGAGTTGGAAAAGGGCTCAAGATCCTTCTGATGGTACACCTAAGGCCTTTGGATTTTGTGAATTTGAGTCCGCAGAAGGAGTTCTTCGATCTTTACGCTTACTGAGCAAGTTGAATATAGATGGGCAAGAATTGATGGTACGAATGTACGATCTGCTAGATATACGTTTGTTTTTTGT
Organism: Boesenbergia rotunda; assembly: GCA_024364735.1. Taxonomy (NCBI): domain Eukaryota; kingdom Viridiplantae; phylum Streptophyta; class Magnoliopsida; order Zingiberales; family Zingiberaceae; genus Boesenbergia; species Boesenbergia rotunda. Next base: position 305,216 of record JAGFNQ010001066.1, read on the forward strand.
CATAAGTAAACATTGGAATGTCTCAAGGTCTTTTATCCTCATGCAAATTGTGCTATATGTATATTTACTCCCCAACATATTTAATACATTTATTAGGACTATTCTTATTTCCCCTTCACCTTTGCTCATGGTTTAAAATGTCAACCTATGCCGAGCTTTCAGTTCTGGACCGGAACAATCCATTTCGGTTGCATCGTCGTGCCACATAGTTTCGGTATTTTTAAATATAAAATATATTAATTAAAAATAAAAAATTAATCTAAATATTGAAAAATAAAAAAATATATTTATGTTAAATTAATGGGATAATTTTATGATGCTTTAATTAAACTTCTCTAAATTATCTCAATTATAATTATGAGTTAATTAAAATTATTAACCTAAATTATTTAATTAAACCTAAGTTAAAACCTTTGGTTGCATTGTTCCGCCACCTGTTTCATGCCACGACGATCGGCGTCCGAATGTGTTGCAGGGCTAGCGCTACACCTCCGGACGCGTAACCGGCATCCTTCGAGCCAGTGCGACACGTCCGGAGGCATCGCTGTCCGGCAAGGTCAGCGTGATGCATCCATACTTGTTGCTAGGCTAGTGCGATGCGTGCAGAGGCGTTGCTGGTACATGCGTGCCCGCGAGCTTTGGGGTGCACCGGCACTTGAGGCATGCTTGTGTCGGTCCGCGGGTAGAACGAAATAGTATCGGGCAACATGGAATGATATTTTAAACTATGCTTTTGCTATGTGAAATTCCAAGAAAAATAATTATTGTTGAGTTGGAAAGAGTTGTATGCCTGTGGTACTTTCCTTTTGTTTTGATTTCATTGATTATCAGTTGCTTTTAGGCATAGATTTCTGGGAGTTCAGTTCTGAAATTAAGAAAATGGTACTTATCTGATACCTACGATCTGTTTCTTAAGGAGTTGCTATTGACCACAGCTGTTTGATCTTATGGGTGAAAGGGAAGTCAGTTTGGTGGACCTATTTTCCTTCCAACTAGGAGGAAGAGGCTTTTTCTTCAAATCTTATATTCGTCTGCATTCTGTACTTAATACTTCCCTGCTAAGCTCTTCCAACTAAACAACTAGAGAGAAGCAAACTGGCATGGACAATGTCATGGTTTCATATTAATCTCTGAATGGGAATATTGTTTTCTTTTTTTTCCCTCCTAAATGTTCTAGATACAAGTTACATTTTGAAATTATGTTTGAAATTTATTGATCTTTGAGTGTGAAATTTCTAATTTCTAATTCTTTAAGCTGACTTTAGGAATTTAAATATATTTTTTCCTGCTCAAATAGTGCGCAATTGGTGGTTTCATCTAATGCTTTCTCATATCTGTTCAGTTGAACATTAACCAAGCTACTAGGGAATATCTTGAGCGTTATGTTGAAAAGAAAGCTGAAACAGAGAAGCAGAAAGAAGCTGAAACTGGAGATCCTGCAAATGAAAGGGATAGTGAAGAAAGTATTGAAAAGCAAGGGCAGTCTACAAAGCCAATGGAAGAAGGAACCAAAAAAGATTCTGAAGATAAAGAAAACCACGTGGGAAACAAGAGTTTTGGTCTAGTGACAGACGAAGATCGTGAGTTTGATGCAGTTGCTCTAGAAAAGCTTACAGGAATGTTAGAAGACAGATTAAAGAACAAGCCGTTGCCTCCACCTATGCCTGTGGATGGATCTGTTAAATCCACTTCTGACACACCTTCCAAATCGAAGGATGGGGATTCTGATGTCGATATAATGAAAAGTGGTACGATAAGTTCCCAAACTACATAACTTTTGATGCTTTCTATCTTATTGTTCTGGCTAATGTTTACTGAAGAACTTTCATGCAGATGCTGCTGAAGAAAAAAACGACGATGACACTATGAGTGAAAACAAACCAGCAACTGAAAGTGACAAGCCTGAGACTCCTGATAGATCAAAGCGGCATGATAGTAGGAGCCGAGAACGAGAAAGGGAACGTGACCTGAAACGGGGAAAAGAAAGGGAGCTTGAGAGAGCTGAACGGGAACGAGAAAGAGAGAGAGTTAGGAGAGACAGGGTAAGGGAAATGAAATTAAGGGAAGTAGAGCGGTTGTACAAGGATCGGCTTAAAGAATGGGAAGCTAGAGAACGAGAGAAAGAATACCAGCGACAATATGAAAAGGAACGGGAGAAAGAAGGAGAGCGGGAACGGTGGAAAGAGATAGTGCGGCAGGAAGATGAAAGTAGTGGTGATGATGGTGATGACTCGAGAAAAAGAAGGCGTAGAACTAGTTTACTTGAGGAAAGGAGAAGAAAAAGGCAACATGAAAAGGAAGAGGATTTTGAAGACAGATTGAAAGAAGAGGAAGAAATTGCTGAAGCCAAGAGGAGGGCAACAGAGGAACAACCTAAACTGGTGGCAAAGCAACTAAAAGTTGAATCAAAGTCACTTGATCAGGTTACTCAGGATGACGAAAATGCTGTGCAAGAAGATGAGAATTTTGAACGAAAGCAAATTGCGTCCAGTCGTGCTAATGATGTTTCTAGAAATGGTCTTAATCATGGTAAACTTTTAATTCCTTTGTTTACTACGGGTTCATTTTAAACGTAAGCATGCCATTTATAACAAATGTTTTAATTTTACTACAACAGCTGATGGCATTTCTAGAAACAGCAGCGGCGATGATCTGAATATGATGGTGCCAATTGCAGTTTCAGACAAAAAACTGAACAATAATGCTCCAGCTCGGAAGCTTGGATTTGGGCTAATCGGCTCAGGAAAACGTACAACTGTCCCTTCAGTTTTCCATGAAGAAGATGATGAGGATTTGGATGAGAAAAAAATGAGACCTCTTGTGCCAATCGATTATTCAACTGAAGAATTACAGGTTGTCCAGGCAAATGCCTCTGGATCACAACCAAATTTGGCTGCTGCTGCTGAATTTGCCAAGCGCATATCTGGTGCCAACCCAAAAGATGAGAAAGCTGTAGATAGGGAAAGGAGCAGACGTTCTAGTGGCAAACATAATTTGAGGGATCGAGATTGGAATGATGATGAGAGTAGCCGTTCAAAAGACGAAAGTAGGGAGAAGATGCATGATAGGAATATTGATCGGGAAAAAAGCAGAGAAGATAAACCAAAAACTGAAAATAAGAAATTATTGGATGCCAAGCAATTGATTGATATGATTCCAAAAACAAAGGAAGAACTGTTTGTCTATGAAATTAACTGGGATGTTTATGACAAGGTAATGCTTTCTTTTATGAATTTTAATATATGATAGTTTTATGGATTCAAATGGTTTTTTGTAGTATTGAATGCCATAGGGTAGTCTACTAAGCTGTTGAATTTGTTTCAATGCTATTCTGCTAAATGAGATATAGTTCCTTGAAGATTCATAAAAAGAGTTGCATTTTTGCTGGCATATAGTTGCTTTTTTGTCTTCTACCATGCTCTCTGCTATTGATAAATGTATACCTTGTCCTTTGCAGCATCAATTGCATGAGAGGATGAGACCTTGGATCTCAAAGAAGATAACTGAGTTCCTCGGAGAAGAGGAGGCCACTTTGGTGGACTACATTGTTTCCTGTATTAAAGATCACGTACAAGCATCCACGATGCTAGAAATGCTCCAGTCTATATTAGATGACGAGGCAGAAATGTTTGTCCTCAAAACGTGGAGGATGCTGATTTTTGAAATTAAGAAAGTTGAAATAGGCTTATCAATGAAATCAAAGTCCTAGGCTCCATTTTTTAAAAAAGAATTTCTCTCGTCTTATCATGTCTTCAAATTTCCTTTTATGCCAAAGGTCAGTGACTGTATTAGGACAATATTTTGAGAGACCTTGTTATTTGGTATGAATTAATTGTAGCCAATTAAGCATGAGGATTATATGTGATATTTTTTGTTAAATTTTATCTATATTTGTGGCAAGTGAGATTTATGTGTTTTGATTGTCTTGTACTTCATTATGCAGTTGTGTTTTGCTGCATTAAAATCAGCCATACTATCGATCATGTGTCAGCATGTCTTTTAAATAATCAACTTAGCTTTTGTATGCCGTTGATGTGCCCCTTTTTCTGAATAGTAACGCCTTGTTGTTGTACGCTATTTGTGTTTCTTTCAGTTCTAGAATACGATTATGATCAGAACTGTTTCTTCATTGAGCTTGATATTTCTACAAAGTGCCTACATTTTGGTTACGGATCTGTGTCTTCTGTTTGTTTTTAAGGTTCAATTCTGTATCGCGAAGCATATTTCATTGAAGAAGAATAAAACTACAATATGCACCGTAAAAATGCATTGGCGGTAATGCTTTTCATGGTTAATCTCGATCGATTCAGTTACATAAAATAAAGTGTTAGTTTGTTTTGAAATTGGAACAAAATGTAAAATAACAAATTCCCCAACTTACAAATAAACAGTTAATCACTGGCATTTCAAGTCCAACGTTTTAAATGCCGAGTCCCCGGGCTACGATGCTATGGTTAAGCACCTTAGATTTTTTTTTTTTTAATGAGATGACAAATCTAAAAATTCTGGTCATTTGGATGAGTCATCATGAGTACTTTCTGATTTATTTTTATGATGAAATTTTTACGGGTCAGATGATTACCTTTACTTTCTGAATTGATCGATTAAATAACGATATCCGGGTTGTAAAAAAAAAACACTTTAAATGCTGAGTAATATTCTTCAATATATTCGCCGTCCACTTCTTGAATCCAACTATTCAAAAACGTCGTCATCATCATTCATCACTTCGTGGCCACTTGTCAGCAAAATGAATAAGAAATTAATCGCTAGAATTGTACTTGCTGTCTTGTTATTACAAGTTGCTATCCACCAAGCAACTTCTGTTGTTGTAACTTTAATCATGTGAACTCTTTGTTGGAATAAACGAGGAAGAAATCCTCGAAATCGGATCTCCATCTTCTCTCCACCCTTAAAGATCCCCTCATGGTAAGGTAAACCCATTAGTCATGCTGATCGATATATTGAATGCTGCAGAAAGATGAAGGCACGGATGAAGATCTTCATGTTCATTTGGTTTAAGCCAACTCAGAAACCAGCTGACTTTCTATTTTCCTTACAAAATTAAGGACAAAAACAACCCAAAACGTGATACGGGCATCTAAAAGTCAAATGCTCTAGCAATCTACTACCTTCTCCAAATTGGACAACATGCATGAAGCATGGATTCCTAGCTCATTCATGATCTCTCCATGAATGCACTCAGCTGAGCTGCATTCAGTAAACAGCAGGAATTTCACAATCCTCTCCTCGAACTATAGCATCATATCAGAAAGTTTGTTTATGAATCGACTCGATCAGATTCCAAATTTCTAAAAACATATTTAGACATTTTGATTATTTCATCATTGTGTTTGATGCAAACATCTAACTATCTAAGCAACTTTAGTTGGAGGAGAAGGGGCAGAGGATGTCAACAATCGTAAGATATTGGTAAACTGTCTTATTTAGTCATAGTTCAACTTACAACTAATTATAATTGTTTTTATTGCTCTCTATCCATTAAAAATAATCCTTCACAACTTGAAAAGATTGAATAATTAAATATATACATGTTTATTTATTTGCAAAATGATTCATAAATATATTTATATCAGAATTTAAGGAGAAAATAATTCAATCTTATTTTATACTTTTCAAATAGTGAGAAATTAATTTTTTACTACTACACATCTAAGAAGCAAAAATATGTAATTTAAATTAATAAGCCATGGTCCAAAAGTTGTACACCACATGCCAAGTGGAATTGTAAATTAACTTTATTTAATAAATATTTTCCTTTAATTTTTTAAATGCTTTTTAATATTTAATAAGATGTTTTGATAAGTACCCTTACTTTAATTTTCACTTAATTATTGATTGGATAATTTTTAAAATGGCCTTTAATATTTAGTAGTTTTTATAAAATGATTTAAATTTTTTATTAATGTCATCATCAACCTCTGTCTAACGGCACCGTCATCCACCGTTATGGGATTACCAACCATCGGCGGTGTGATGACATCTGGCCGTTGTCAGGCTTTAACCTCCGCTCTCCGTATAACGCCGTACTGCCTCACATGCTAAACAAGATAAGGGGCAATTCCGTCATAGAACTACGACTTTCTCTATAAAATCGAACCCTTTCGGCCTTCGATGCCCCCAACTTTACGAGATGAAGCAGTAGTTTTACTGAAATACCCATTTCAGGGAAACTCCAGCCTCGGCCGGCGGATTCCCTCGCTCCTCTGAGCATCTGCGTCCGATTCTCTTTCTTCTCCCCGATCTGAGGCGTTCTCCGGCGGGCCTCCGCCGGAAGGAAGTGGTGGTGGAGACTCTTTTTCTTCCTCTCTTTGCTCTTGTTTGTTTCAAATCGTCGTCGCTGCATGATGGGATTTTCTCTCACCCCGATGAAATCTTCGACTCGTCTTCTGTGGAGTACCAGTTTCTTCCGCCACAAGACCGTCTCCGTCGTCGCTTTATTCTTCTTATAGACTGATCAACCTATCCCCTTCGATCGATCGCCGGATCAAGAAACGAGGGAGAATAGTACATACTTTTAGCCAGCCGCGAGTGAAGGGGAAGGGATACCTTCTCTGGGATATAGATCTGGACGTCGACCATAAGATTCGAGTGATGGGGATGGATTCCGGATGTCTGATCTTCGATTCCTCTTTCTCTTCCGCTTCTTCTTCCTCTCCGGGCAGCCGCTTGATACTCTTAGGCAGCGCGAACTCGGGCACTGGAGGTAATAACTACTATCGATCCTTTGATGAATTGGCTTTAGATTTGGGTTCCAGTACAAACTGACCAGTTTTTTTTTGTGTTGGTCGGCTGTGGTAGGGATGGCGGAGGAGGGCAGAGCGAACAAGCGCCGCCCGTTCTTCACGTCGCCGGATGAGATTTACGAGGAGTACTATGAGGTGCTTCCGCCGGAGAAGAAGCGCCGCCTCACCTCGGAGCAGGTAAACACTAAATTCCCATGAAAGAAAAAAAAATCTGCTTTCTCTAAATTACTCCATCGATAAGCGGGATTCGTAACAAGGGTGGATAAACGTATTGGTGGTTAGAATCATTGATCAACCCAGCTGATCAAAGAAAGAAAACAAAAATAATTGAGACGAAATCATTGCCCATGAGACAAAACGAATTCTTAAATCGAAGATAAAAGAGATAACAGTCAATACTTCATGAACCAATTCTGAATTTTGCTGAAAAATTATGTTTTTTACTAGATTGGGGAAGTTCGTTTGGGCGTTTGACTTCTGTACATAGTAGTGATATATAAACGATGGGGATCAAGTAGTTTTACTTCAATTATACATAAGAATTTGCAATTCTTTATTTGATAAACATATATATAAATCAAGTTGATGTAGTTTTGAAGTGAAATAGATACAAATGTTGGAGCGGAGCTTCGAGGAGGAGGACAAGCTAGAGCCGGAACGCAAGAGCGAGCTGGCTAAGAAATTGGGGTTGCCACCGAGGCAGGTGGCTGTGTGGTTCCAGAACCGCCGTGCCCGGTGGAAGAACCAACAAGTGGAGCGTGACTTCGGCCGTCTCAAGGCCTCCTATGACGCACTCCTCCTTGACCACGATGCCCTTCTCGAGGACAACAACCGCTTGCGTTCACAGGTGAACCGCCTCCCTCTCTTCCTGCATCAGTTTCATTTCCTTATCTAAATATTTTATTGATCGAGCTACTCCAATTTGCTAACTTGGTAAAATGTCAAATTGTCAATACTTCTCGTATTAAAAAATAATAATGAAATACTAAGTCAACTGCTCACCCGAGCATGATTCATTGAATTGTGTTAGCTTCACTATTTATCATATATCTAGGTGCTATTTAGTCGTGCAACCGTGTCACTAATCCTGTAGGTCGTAGACTTAACGTTTGTATGATGCAGAGCCTCTGTAGTCTCGTCCATATGATCACATTCTCTAGTCCCTTTCATAATAAGAACACGGGGTGGGGTTTTCATAGAATGACACTGAAATTTCCCTTATTTTGTCATCTTAATTAGCCACTGCGTTTTGTATTTTCAATTGAGAATAAAATATTATATACATTAGGTCAATTTGCTTGGTTGTTTTGCCCACATATTAATTAGAAATTTTTTGTTAATCATACTTGTGTGGATTAATTCAAACAGTTGAATTGAGAACTGAAAGCCAATAGGGTTAATATCATACTTGTTAATCATACTAATTAAGAAGTCAACCTATATAATACTAGAATGCTTAAAATTTTTGAAGTTAAAATGATTTGTAGGAACAATTTGATCTGCTTGGTTGCCATCTGAATCAATAGGTCTTGGATGAAATAGGAAGACAAAGTGTCACAATTAGAGGAGAATCAGCATTTGACGCTCTCTATTGGCAGCATTTCAATATTGCGTTTCATGGAAAATAATTATAAGAAAATATTCTAGGTTTTTGTTCAATAATCTTCCTTTTTTCCTTTTATACTTTTTGTCTGGCGATCACCAGTTATGGTTTCTTTGCAAAAAATGACCGAAACACCTGTCACTATGGGATGGTTGGTAGTTGAGGATGATGGTTTTAGCTTGAACTACCAATTGAGAAAATCTGGCCTTTGACTTTATCCACCCAGTAGTTGCGTCTTACAGGTCAACTTATTGTTAGAAAAGCTGCAAGCAAATGAACAGGGAGCAGTATCTGGAGTCACTAGTCTCACTCCGGATGATCAGGCAGCATCTAGTGGTAAGATAGTCGCCCTGAACCTGACCATCCAGCAGAAGGTGGACGATCTATTGAGCACAGGCAGCGGCGGACATGATGCATGGATGAAGTAGATGCTCATCACTTGCTGGTGGACGGCCGGCAGCCTTTAATCCTCCCTGAGAGCTACCACTGCACGGGACTGCGTGAGACCGGTCTACATTCTGATCAGGACGACGTGAGCGATGGGGGCTGCAACTACTATCCCGGCGGTGCCGTCACAGAGTATCAGAAGCAGGAGGAAGTCCAGCTGGAGCATTGGTTGGATTGTGTGGAAAGCATTCTCCTCCCTTGAGAAGCTCCAACGATCAAGTTGACGTTTAGCAGTCGAAAGCACGAGATATATATCTATGAGTGGATGATGTTTTTGAACGTGTGCAGTAAGTCCTATGTATGTTGGATTGCTTGGGAATCAAACTGTTTGCTTTCTCTGTTGATTGTATTTATCCGGGAAAATAAAATTGTTTACAACAAAATCTGCAAACCGCATAGGAATAAAAATCCTGTCATCGATTACAATAGTTTTGCAACTTGGCCTTCCCTAAAGCACAATGTTTACAAACAAAATCTCCTAACCGATGGAGCCATATTTACATTGGTGTTTATGTTTTTTTTACAAACACATGATATTTACAGCAAAAAGATTGAAATGATCCATAACAACCATTCCCTGCAAGGAGGATTTGAACCTTAATTAGGAAGGTCACAAAGCCATACTAACTTCTCCAATTGCTATGCTTTCGATATGAACTTCTTTCCTTCCAAGATACCATCAAGCAAATGCTATCCAATTGCTTCACGATTCTATTACTTTCACATTAAACGTCGTCATTTGCATTTTTTTTCTTTCTTTCTCACACCTCGTCAGGCCAAGCTATCAATTAGTATTACAGTCAGGTGCATCAAAGAGAAGAAAGCCATTCCTCCATACGCTTGTTGCCATCTGCTTCAATAAAACTAGAAGCAGGTTAGTAAGTGGCACATAGAATATTCAAGAGAGTTTGTCTTGTATATATCAATGCATCCTAAAAGAAGGAAACGAAGTTGCTGCTGTAAAGCAAATTCGATAACTAGTGAGAGCAGTACAATTTAACTACTCCAAGCAACAAGAAAATAGTCATTTCCATTTCCCACCAAATTTCAATCAGGATTCCACTGTTATAAACAATTTAGGCTGCAAGTGCCATGACTCGCTTAGATGAAAAAACAAATGCGTGTAGCCCAACTACTTACTAATAACTCGCTCGTCTAAGTTTATAGCTTAGCTCACAACCTCCCTCAAGGACTAAACTCTACAACAAGGCGTTTGAAGAAACAAGCTAGAAGCCTAGGAACAATAACATAACCAACCATAACTGAGACCACAGTGTTGGTCAAACATACAAACGACATTAATAAACTTAGAACAAGCGATCCAAACAATAGCATTTTCGTGAGTACAAACATGCATATCAAGTTATGAACATGCTAAACTTATGACCCCAATGAATTCTCTAGTATTTTCTTGCCATATTATATCAAGCCGTAACCAAAACAAGCCAAGAGTTGATGTTTGGCATCGAGAACTAACAAAATTTAGGAAAACTTGACTGATGCGGCCAACATAACATGGTAAAAAAGGAAAGTTGAATCCATCAAGCATGATGCACTAGAAAAGTACGACATAAGTTGAATCCATCAACCAAACTGGAAGACTCCTTCAAGCAATATGATTAAAGAACCATGGATACCAAAGAAGATACAACTATTTTTTTCACCTGAAAGATCATCATCCATATGGCCGAGGGCACCAAGGACATGAGTTATGGAGTTTTTTGCCTGCTCATTGCGGCCGCGTCCATAACACCGCACCAAGACCGCAAAGCTGTTCTGAGCTTCTGAGTCGCTCTCAAATTCGCGTCCATGAGGTTCCAACCAACCAATCGACCAGTCAGAATCATCAGACTCCGACCCTGACATGCATCCACCATCCGAGGGAACAAGAACAGTGTCATACTCCTTGTCTATCCGCCTGTCTTCGTGGCTTTGCAACCTTTTCTTATTTCTTCTCCAATTCGGCATTGGCCTGTGTTCTGGTGGAAACTTCAAGCAATCCGACTCCTTGAATCCTGAAGGAAAATCAGGAGGGATGACTGCCGAATTGGGAGAATAATCATCATCTTTCTCGCCCCAAATCCATAAAGAGAAACGTGGGAAAGCCATACCCTGACTTAACTCGTCCTATTGCTGACAGAGTAAATCGTACTTCAGCAAATAAAAGTGAAAATTATTAGCTTTCAGTCCAACTCCCAATCATAACATCACTTCAATTCTTCAAAGAAATGAATGCCAAGAATACCAATCAGAAGAAATATACCTGTGAATCGCAATAAAGGCCGATAAATCAAATCGCTAGGTGAGAAACAAGAAATCCAAATAATAATAATAAAGAAGCTCCTGCCTGATGTTTCACAGCTGACGAATTGAATGCATCGGCGGCCCTCAGAATATCGGCGACCGACATTCAAGAGGGAGCGAAGAGAGAGAGACGGCGAGACCCAGCGGTGAGGTGGGATAAGTTTATAGCTCTCCGGACGCATATCGAAGACATGCGGCCGTTGTACTAATTAATCTGCGGGCAGTCATCAGACCGGCCACGCGTCCTGAGGGGATCGCGAGGCCATCCGTCGGGTGGACCGGATCTTCGGTCAGAGTGGCGCATACAAACTCCTATGCGACGGCCGTCCGTCAAAAATCGGTTTCGTGACGGCGGATCCAGCACCATTCAACCGGGGACACGAATTCTAATGGGTGCCACGGCAAGTAAACCGGCGGCGAACGGTTTTCCGTCCAATCATTGGAGATCGTTGCGGGGCACGGAACTGCCACGTGTGACTCGCAACTCATGCCAATCCAAAATCAACATCCCCTTTCGACTTACCCAAGATTAGGTACGCTTGGTTCACCACGCCTTTCTTTAAACCATGACGGCAATGGACTTCGCCATGGGTCCTTTTCGATGATGACAGGTGTCTGCGCGGGTACGTGAGCGGATTTGTTTATGTTACAGTTTATATGTTTATTTTTTTTTAAAAATATAAATTTTAAAAAATATATTTGATTTATATTTTTCAATCTTATTTTTAAAAAAATATAATATTTTTTGAAAAATTAGAGAATAAAATAAAATTATTTTCTAAAAAATAAAAAATATGATTTTTTAAAAAATAAAAATAAAAAATAAAACAAACTAAATACCTCTTTAATTTCGCCACCGATAAATCTCACCATTATCCTTAATTCTTTTGAGTTTTATGTTAGGACGATCATCCTAACTTCTTTGAACACGGGCTGATTGATATACATAAAAATTCAGCCTAATAGTCATCTTTATGAAATCTTAATATATCGCAACTAAATCTCCAACTTTAAATCCTAAGCTATCGCTAGAGAATCTGATCATAACATTCTTTCCCTTGGAAGATTGCCCTCACATTTATATGGATGATTATTTTAGAGATCAATTCTCAAAACATATAAAATATTTTAAATGTTTAATCTTTTTCATATAAAATCCTCATTCAAAAGACGAATGACATTATAATAGGATAAAATACTCTTTATAAGTAATTTCTCGACAATAATAAATGATCTGGGATGAAACATTATCACTCCTTAATCTTAATCATTGGCCTGGTTTTGGTTCTAAATTAAACAGCCTCCCACAGTTTTTCATCCATTTTCTTTATTTTTTCTCCGTAAATATCCAAATCAGTAACTTGTGGTAATAAATGTTATTTTAAAAAGATTGTGTTTGCTTACAAGTAATGCAATTTCAGTTGATATGTTAACCTCATCAATGACACAGCATTCATCCCAAATATTGTTCATGACGCCTGCCTACCTTCTTTTCTTTTCTTTGTTCTGATTCCTACGATTGATCTCACAAAACGAGTAGAAGTCCAAAGTCAGATGATTTCTCGAGTGCCACGAACTCTGCTGACTTGACTCTGACCTGCGATAAGATGGTCGTTAGCAAATTCGTCAGAGATTTTCCCCGGTCAGACCCTCTGACGGTCAAGTCAGTATCTGCAGGTATATAGTAGAGCAAAGGAAATGCAAGAGAGTAGAGTAGAGTGTAATTACGCATACCTGCAGAATAAGGAGGGAGGGACTTATATAGCCGGGGGAGCTGACAACCCCTGTCCGTGTCGACGAGACAGGGGTATAGTGTCTGTCAGTTCGTAGGAGAGCACCTGGAGATATCGCGGCATGAAGCGGAGTGCTCGGATGGTACAATCGTACCGAGTCAGCGAGATAACCGCGAGGTGCGTCATAAATGGGTAAGACATGTATTACCCCGATGTCAGGGTTGTACCCCGGATGTACTGATGTGGGGCGGCGTAGGGGAGAGCTGGTCCGGAGACCGAGTACCGACCGGCGGGTCCGAGTGTTATGGACCAGGTCGGGTCATGTCCAGGGAGCGTGGGCCGCACAGCGTCCGACTGGGAGCTGAGAGACCTGAGGTACGCCTGAGTCGGGGGTTTGTTGAGTTATGTCTGTCTTGCCATGTTTCGGGTCTATTAGTTATCCGGTCGATGGAGGGCTGAGGACTGAACTGCCTGATCCAGACCTGGGTCGGGAAAATGGGCTTGGGGGACCGAGTTAGGGGCGCTTGGGCTCGACCTACCCGCTCCTGCCCGGGGTCGGTCGGTTAGTACTTCGGGAGGGTTCTTGGTTCGGGAACTCCCGGGTTAGGCCTTCGTCGGCCCTTCCACTAGGTCTTCGTGGCGCCAGGCTGGCTGCCGAGCTGGCCGAGCTATCCGTAAGTAAGGCCGGGATCAACGATCGAGAAGAGCTTTCTGAATCTGTAAAAGACAAAGAAAACTGATACGAAATGAATCAAATTTTCATTTAATTCAATTTATTGTCTAGCTTCTCTGTAGTGATCTAAAGAAACCTAGCTCAATTTAAAGATCACTGAAGGAAACAAATGGTGACAAAATGAATGATGCCGTCGAAACACATGTAGTATCAATTTGAAAAATCTTTCTTTCTGGATCCTTTCATTTCATAATTCATAATCCTCACGTTTCAAACTAAATAAAAAAGAAAAAAAAAGGAAAAGATTTGATCTATCTGCTACATTTTAAACATCTGAGAATCCTTTTTTCAGCAACGCCAATAGCATCTCATTCCAGGTATCGATAGGACCCGGCAAGCACCAGTGCACGCAGTCATTAAACCCTCTGTTCCAGTCGTTGTCCCAGTGCGACCCTGGGTGCCCATCTGCCCTCACCAACATGGCTTTGGTCACGTCTAGAACCCCAAACCATTTCGTCTTCACCATCCTGAAGCTCTCCACCTCCTCCACCTGAGCATTTCTGACGTCCCAGTCGGTGCCACTCAACCTGACAGCAGTTTCATTCAATGGTCGGTCCTGTTGCAATATCCTCCAGTGTTCCATGCACCGTGCTCAAAGTGTGCAGGTGCGAAGGTCCTCACCAAAGTTACCAGACCTTCGCACTCCTCGCACCTGTCGATGGACTGGAGAGCCGTCCTGAAGGCCCTTCTGATGGCGAAGCTGAAGTCGTAGTTGGTCAGGTTCGCCTGGCCGCAGTAGGTACACCCTATGATCTTGCCGTTTTCATACAGGTAAAGGTTTCTGAAGAACCAGTGTCCAGTGGAGATGATCAGGTAGTTTACCAATGGAAGCTTTGCCGTCCAGTTAGTGTCAGCCCTGTCCAGGTGCAGATCAAAATCCCCAGTCCCTTTTCCATTGACCACTCTCTCTTGTTCTTGCACTAAAAATCTCGTCCACAAGAGCATGAGGGTGAAATCATAGGATGGGAAGTACCAATTCCTGATCTGATCTTCTTCTTTGTCACCTTTTAGATTGAGTGGATCCTCAACCTGTTTATCAGAACAAAATTATTACTCAGATAATTAGTTTCAAGGATCAGATAAATTAAACAATTGATACAGATATATACTCGCCTGAGACAAGAGGCAGACGAGTGAGTCCTTCTGGTTCCGGCCGACGGAGTCGCTGGCAAACGCCATCGTCTTTCCTCTCACCGCCTCCAGGAACGCCACCGGGTCGAACCGCCGGAGATCGCACTCCGCCGGCTTCCACCGCCAATTCACAAAGTCCTGATCCTTCCCGTACTTGTCGCAGTTCTGCGACTCCGGCAGTATCCGGCACGACCGGTTGGTGTAACCCGGACCGCCGTGATCCCTCACCCACTTCCCGTCGAACAAATCGCAATCGTCGTCTGAAGATCAAGAAACAAAGCTCAAGACCGGATCCTGCAATCGTTCATATATGCATGGGGGAAAAAACACAAAACCATGCACGTACTGGCGATGATTTGGTCGGCGGCCGGGTGCCACAGTTTGAAGCTTACGTCGTAGATGACCGTCAAGGGATTGGAGGAGAAGAGGGAGGAGAGGAAGAGGAGGATGGAGAAAGAGACGATTAAGCTCAGGAACGACCTGGTCTTCATCGAGCCCATGTTTGATTCCTCGTCGTTCGTTTGTCAGGCTCTTTTGCCCTGTTCATATGGCGCAGGACGCATTGAAATATTACCGGGCAAAGGGTTGAAGGTTTGTATGTCAAGGAAGATCTTTTAGGTTGGGGAATACATTCTTTACAATCTTGTCTCGCAGAGATTAAATTTAGGAAATCAAATATAACTTCCTGCAAATTTTATTGTTTTATTTTAATTGGTAGCTAAACTTAAAACCCGTCTTTAATGGTGATAAATTTGGACAGGAAAATTACAGACTGGATCCTCTATCCCACAAAGCCTCCTGTCCCGCCTGTCCCACTCTCCGATGACGGCCGGCGAGTCGTCTGATCGCCGATCAGACACTATTGATAGATTTTGATCGTGGTACCGAATCAAATTATATCCTGGAAGAACGGTAAATCGGTCGGAATCGCTGCAATAGTAATCTCGTCGGATTCGACGGTGAATCCGGCGATATCGCAATTACGACGATCCCGACGGATTCACCGTATCCCCCAGGTGATGTCCGATCGGTGATCGAACGACTCGTCGTCCGTTATCGGAGATTGGGACAGACGAGACAGAGAGCTTTTGTGAGATAGAGGATCTGCTCTCGGCAAATTATGGTCCTTTGAAAGAAAAAAAAAGAGGCAGCAAATTGATGTCCTAACAAATTACAATGATTTAAATATTTACTTATTACCTTTTTAAGATTATGGGGCTAAACTTATTATTAAATATATATGTATAGCAAAAAAAGATCAGTCATTACTATTAGTTTAAGAATTTTTGTGGCCACTTAAAGTACAAAATTATGATATATAATCATCATCAAAATAATTTGGCCAAGCTAACTTGAAATATTAAAGTGTTTTGACCAAAATTTAGTTTGATGATTAAAACACATTAAACTTAAAATCATTGATAAAGATGAGAAGGATTATCAAGTGGATAGTAGTAAGGATGTAATAAGAATTACCTGGGGCTATGATACAGTGGTCAGGTGCCCATGTGACTCCAAGCATCCATGATTCGATTAATTCCTAATTATGACGTATTGTAGGATATTGTTCTCTAGGATAACAAACTTGAGATGTTGAGTTTGTTGGATTGTCGGTTATGAGTACTTTCGGATTTATTCTGATGAAAAATGAAAAGTTTTTGTAAGCCGGATTGGTCATTATCAATATTAATTGGCCCGATGGGTTAGATACCCGATTATACCTAATAAAAACAAAAGAAAAAAATAGAGAGGATGCAATAAAAATCATATGTTATAAGTTTAAGTGTTTTTTTTAATCTTAAGATGTGGTGGTGCCAAAAAAAAACTCAAAACTGTCCAAAAAATCTATGAAAAGATTAGTAAGAATACAATGATTAATTTATATGATAGTATTTTAAATTATTTTAAGCCATCAAGATATTTTAACCAAGACAACTTAATTAGAGCTCAAAATAATGAATACAAAATATAAACATTATTAATTAGAAGACTAATAAAAAAAGTAATGATTTTCATATGACATGATTTTGAATTAGTTATTGAGATATTTTAAACAAAATATATTAACGACGAAAAGGGCTCAAAATAATAGAAAATTAAAAATACTATTAGAAAACTATTAAAGATATAATGGTGCCCATATATGACATGATTTTAAGTTACCCTTTTTTTAAATCATTGCCAATATACCTTATAGTTAAAAAAGACTCAAAATCATAAATTAATACTAAAAACACTATCAATAGTTTTTTTTAGCCATCCGAAACATCGTGATACACCAAAAGAATACAAAATCATGTAGAAAGATAAGAAATACGTTTGTTTAAGAGACTAGTAGAAATACAATAATAACATAATTTTCGATGGATTAAACCAAAATTATCATCTCAAATAGACCTCTTCCTTCTTCTCAATGTTGATAGATTACATGATGATTATCTTCTAAAGAAATTTTTCATTCTTCCAAATCATTCAATCAATATTTTTCTATATCTTCTCAAGAAGTCTTTCATTCTTTCAAATTATTCGATCAATATTTTTCTTTAATGTTGGTTTGATTTCTAAGTCATTCAAATGTATACATAAAAAAGGAAAGAACTTGTAATGTTTTAGAATGACAGTAAAAAAAAATCAAAAATTTAGCTTTCTCTTAATCTTCTTCCTTCTCTATATATACTCTCTAGGATAGAAAGTTTTTTTTTTTTTTCAAAATTATCAAATCATTGAAATTTCAATTTAGGAAAGTATTTCAAAAGCGCCAAGTGCTCAAAGAGTGTGGGAGATTCTACAAACAACTTAGTCTAGCCAAGACAAAGTGAAAAAGGTTTGCTTACAATTTCTACGAGCAGATTTTGAAAAATTAGAGATGAAAAATAATGAAAAGTTTCAGAGTACTTCACACGAATCGTGTGAATCGGTTCCATTGTGAATCAAATGGCATCCATTAAATATGGCAAATTTATGGTTAAAAATTATTAAACCTTGAGGGGTTAAATTGATTAAAACCGAACTTGGAGGTGTAGTTGTGGCAAATCAAAACTGAGAGGGCGTAATCTGCATAAAACCCAAACTTAAGGGAGTGCATGTAGTATACCGAAATGTCGGTGTAAGCCCTAAGAGCTAATCAAGAGTTGATTGACTTAGGTCATAAAGTATCATATTTATTAATAAAGATAAAGTTTTGATTATTATATTTATTTCATGCTTGTGCCAGCTGAATAAATATAATAATGCCCTTGAATAATATATTCTAATCTATAACACATCAATTGGTTGAATTAATTGTGAGAGACTATAGAGAAGACTACTCTTAACTATTCTTAGTCAAACATTAATATAGAAGGGCAATATTAATGCGTTGAGACTAGCATATAGGTCAATTGATGACTTGATTTCACAAGTCATGGATATGGATATCACGTTGACACATGAGTATATATTAGAGAATATGTATATTGAATTAACCCGCATGAGAAAGTTTCATGGATCGTTATATGAGTGTTATAAACTCTCATAGTGACTATTGGTATGAATAGTCCTTCGATCTAAAATTATTACGGTTCCCTACATAAGGAGTTGTATACTTTAGTATCGTCAAACGTCACCCGTAATAGGGTAGATTATAAAGTCGATCACTGGGTATGTAACAAATTATGCGGAGGGATGTGAGTGATGTAGATGAGATCTATCCCTTTCATATGACGGGAGTGATATCTTTGGGCCCCTTGATCGAGTAGGACTACTAAAATGCATGATCATATTCAAATGAGTCAATATAAGATATTAAGCTCATTTGGTTGAGTAAGTCTACCTGGGATTAAGAAATACAAAGATTGATAAGGGGATGATACAGTGTATGCCTCATTGATCAATTTATATTTCAATGATAGAAGGACAAAGTCATACATTATAATAGACACAGAAAGGTTAGGTTGGATCTCGACTTTCTCGTCACTTGGGTAGCAATGATGTATTGCTAGATGTCGTTCATTTTTTATGTGTCTAAAGCGGTTTAGATACATTACCAACGTTACGAAAACATATTGGGTCACACACAAAGAGCACGATGTTTCGGAGATAATTTATTTTTAGTTTGACTAAAATGTGATTCGAAATTAGATTAATTGAGTTAGACTCAAATAAATCCAATTGGATTATGAGATCGAGTCTAATCTGAGTTAGACTCATTTAGATTAGAGTCAATCACTTAAAAGGGATTAGTGTTCATTAGCAAGGTTTAATGAACATTATTAAAGAGATCAAACAAAAGGTTAAAAAAATACCAAGAGGCTTTAGTATTTATTGAGATTAATGGACATTAATAGGTGAGAAGACCAAAAGCTAAAGACCTTTTGTATTCTAAAACTTGACTATAAAAGGGTCATGTTGGTGAAATAAAGAGGTTGTTCTTCCTCTTCTTCTTTTTGGCTGAAACACACAAGGTGTATTTTGGTTCTCTTGTCTTGTGAACAATCCAAGTTGCTAGCACAACTAAGGTAGTTCATCTTCGAGATCGAGATCGTGTTTGTGTCGATACTATTAGAGACACGACTATCCTGATCAAGCAAAGATCTGGCAAACTAAGGACTAGCGAGATAAGCTAAGGGCACGCATCAAAGGTACAACTCTTTAGATAGAATTTTGTACAGATTTTTTGCATGGATCGCTCGAAGGGATCCAATTTTCCATTGCGATTTTGTTATTTTTCACATAGAGATCCCTACATGAAATTGGTGGACTAAGTTGCAAAAAGACAACCCACTCCTCTTCTGTTCGGTTTCATCGTCGAACCCTAAACCTTGCCATCGCCGATTACATCTTTCTTCTTCCTCCTTCCTCCCTCCATCGCTCTCGTCACCCTCCCCAGATGGTGGCAAGGATCAACCTCTGGTGAAGGAATCAATTTGCTGTTTTGAGGTGGAAATCCTCGATTCGGTAATGGGTGTATGGAAGCGGAGATCCAAGAGGATTCACAACTGACGCTAGAGTTGGAGCAGCTTAGGTTCAAGATCTCTGCCTTAGAATCTAGTAATTTGGATAAAGAACAAGAATTGACGAGCAAAGATGAGCAGATTACTTATTTGGAAAATATTATGAAAGAGAAGTCATTGACCATAGCATCATTGCGGAGTGACAGTGAATCAAGCTAAAAAAAAGATCTAGATACAAAGGAGATTTTTAAAAAGGCCCAAGCTCTAGTTGATGAGCTTGAGGAGCAGGTGGGAAAAACTCACAGCTGAAATCAAGTTACAAAATTCAAAGAGTGATTCTTTGAGTGCTTGGGCCAATGAAGCTGAAATGAAAGTGAAAGATCTCAGTTGAAGTTGGAAAATCTTCAGAAGACAAACAATGAGCAAAACCATAGAATTCAGAAAACTGAGCATGCTCTTCAGGTGGCAGAGGAAGAGTTTATAAGATTACACTTGGAAGCAACAACTAAGAACACAGGCTCATTGAGCATGGTTTCCTCCTTGGTTTCTACTCATTTCAGATACTATGAGGAACTTGCAACAATTCACTAGAAGGAGCGTAGACAACCTGCCCTAGATGTCTTGCTTCAAAAGGTATCAGAGAAATTGAATTATGCACAAAAATTGATGGAACCTCATTTTGAAACTGCCAAAAACTACATGGGTTCCAGCCATTAAAGAGAAATGGTTGTTTCTTATGTTGCAACTATGTCAAGTAAAACAGTGAACATTTATCACAAATCTAAGTGTACCATATCCAGCCATGTAGTCAAAGTACAAGAATTTTCAGATCCTTATTTCCAGTCTGCCAAGAGATTTTCTCAACCATATATAGACCGAGTTGCTACTATTACCAAACCACATGTTAAAAACGTGTGAGTTGCTTTGAGTCCTATAGTGACCATGTAATTCATGCTTATGGAAAGTTTCTCAAATAGCAACAACTTATCACTTGGAGGGCATTGATTTAGTTTGGATATCTGAACAAGAAATTCTCTTCAGATACGATTTCTTACTGAAGGCGGATACTTCTTACTTATACTTTATAGTTATTGATCTTAAATACATGATTATTTTATTATTGAGTAGACTGCTTTATCTTAACTTAATTCTACTCGTATTTTCCTGCTTGATACTTTTGATGCTTGACTCTTGAGATATTCAAAATTTTATCTATACAGTCTCAGCTATTGTTTTCTGATATAAAGAGTACCGCTTGTAGGCGAATACTTTATAACTATTATGTGACCTATCTAGGGTACGGTTGACATTAGATATACCCTACCTAGTAGATTAGTTACATGTTTAATTATCAGGATATTAATTGGATACATGTGTATTGCGTTTGTTGCATGGTTGTTGACCTAGTTGCGCATCATATTGAATTGTTTGTATGCTGATGACCACTGACTCACTTGTGTTTGAGACAGGTCATCAGTCATATTTCTTGTTGTGCTATGCTCAGCTAGACTTGTGTGCAACAGTTGATACTTCCTAAGTGCTAGAGGTTCGCACAGGTACTTTTGGGGTTTTATAGTCACAGGTGTCGAGCTTTTTATGCATAGCCACAGGTGTTAGATTTTTCTGCATAGCCACCAGTGTTGGGCTTTTCATCCATAGACACAGGTGTTGGCTTTTCTGCATAGGCATAGTGTTGAACTTTTCTGCATAGCCACAGGTATTGGACGCTTGTATTTGTCCACCATCTACCAGTGTAGTGGTAGTTGGAGTGTGTACAAATCAGGTTATTGCATCATGTGCATGTGATGTAGTGTGCATTTTATTTGTGTTTGCTACATTTGTTTGAGCTATGATTGTTGCATTTGATTGACATGCATATACGGTTGTTATTTGTATTAGTTGTATGATCTGGATCTGCTCATTAGGATGAGGAGCTTACTGTTATATTATGAGGATTTTCTTATCATGCCCTGGTCTGTTATATTGATTTCAGGTATATTTATTCATACAGTTGCATTTGATTTTTGCTCTATATTCCGGAGACTGTACACATTTGTTCCTTTCACTTTTGATATATCCTGTTTATTATCATGCATTTATCCATCCTTATACCCACAGAGTTCGAGCTCGGACTCACCACCCCTTACTTTTTTGCTGTTTTAGGTAGTTGATAGTTGCAATTTATACTGTCAGGAGATGACCCATCTACTAGTCCCTTAGCATCCTATTTTTCATTATTAGACATATATTTATTTTCGGCGGACATGTCAATATTTTTATTTCTTTAGAGGGCTGATATTTATTTTTGTTAGACTTTCATTTTGTTGCATTTATTATATAGAGTTTATTATGCTTAGTATTGTTGAGGCAATCTGTGGTCCGGAGTAACCAAGTGTTTTGGTGATTGGGCAAAGGGTTTAAGTTAGGTTTATCCTTGTGTTCTTATATGTATATGTTGAGTGTGCAGGTTGTACAGGTTACACATATGGACTTGACTGGACGACCTCGGTACGGTGAAGGGTGGCATGGAGACAAGCTGGAGGCTTGTGTGCACCCGAGGGACCTTAGAGAGTAGGGACGATGAGTTGAGGGGCGCGGACTTCGAGGCATGCGTGAAGGATGGTATGGAGGCAAGCTGGAGGCTTGCATTCATCCGAGGGACGGGAGCCGAAGATGAAGAGGGCGCGAAAGCAACAGTCGAGGCTATTGTGGAGGAGTTAGTCGAGTCGTGAGGGTACGAGTGTTGTGGGATTGTACTCGGGAAAGTCCTAGGGTTCGAGTGCGGAGTGGAATGTACTCGGGAAGGTAAACCCTAGGTGAGTGAGAACTCACAGAAGGGTTCTAGCCTGGGACCAGTCGACTGCCCTGGGGGCAGTCGACTGGTAGGTGGCTGGTGAGTTGGCTGAGAATTCGAACGATGGGGTGCAACGGTCAAATTTTAGTGGCACTAGTCGACTGCCCCGGGGGCAGTCGACTGGTGGCGAGGGTTTCAGCCCGAGTCCTATTTAAAGAGGACTTCGTTGTGGCTGAGATTCTTGACGAGTTTGGTCTTGGTTAAGGGCCAAACAGTAGTTTTTGTGCTCAGAGGTTCTCAAGGTATTGTGGTGAGATTTCTCCACCCACAAGGAGTGACGAGAGCTAGCCGGAGGTTATTCGAGGAGTGATCCACCGACGGATTCTTAGATTAGTCACCCGGTCGGGGTGGATACCAAGTAAATCCTCGTGTTAGCATTGGTTAGTATTTGTTTGATTATTTTTATTGTATATTCCGCTGTGCAAACTAACCGTGTAGGAAGAAAAGGGGTTCGAAATGCTATTCACCCCCCTCTAGCGCACCGAAACGATCCTAAGAAGTATTTATTATATTATCATTAACTGCATTGTTATGATGCTTTTATTATTTTATTTACTGTTATGATTATGTGGTAGCCAACCATGTTGGCTAAGCTTTATATTTGGGTTGAGATGTATGTATTAAGTTTCAGATTGTCCTTCATATAGGGGAGGTGTTGTCCGATTTTCTATTGGACTTGCACCTCACTGGGGGTGTGACAAAATGAAGAAATCATGGAGACCCAGAGAGGGTGGTGGAGAAAATCTTGCGAAGCCTATCAAGTAAATTTGGCCATGTTGTAGTTGCTATTGAAGAATCACAAAATCTTTCACTATTGCAAGGAAGATTGGTAGCTCATGAGGTTAGAATCCTTCAATGAAGTCCTCTTATTTCTTCTTCAAATCAAGTTTTGCAATTCTAGTTCATATCCACAGGAGGTTATGACTCTTATCATGGATGTGGAGGAGATTGGAATCAAAGAAGAGATGGAAGATTTTCTTACCAATAGTCACAAAAAAGGAAACGTAGAGTCTCAAAAAGAGGAGAAATAATTTTCTTATAATTTTCAAAGAGGAAGAGGACGTGAGAATTATAAAGGTACAAAACGTTATATTGAATGCCATTATTATCATAATCTAGGACATAACATAAATGATTGTTGGAAAAAATATCCAGAGAACAAAAATTGAAGCTGACTTGGTACATGAAAATGAACCTCAAAATTCTGAAACTTTACTAATTGCTTGGATGGAAATATTAAAAATATTTGGTATTGGGATAGTGGTGCAAGTCAGCATATGACTGGTAATAAATACTTATCTTCAACCCTAACAGAAGCTAACCGTTGGCATAACTATTGGAGATACTAAGTCCTACAAAACTGAAGGAGTAGGAGAAATATCTTTCAAAATAAAGTCTAGAAAAATTGACAAAATGTATAAGGTATTTTATGTTCCCGATTTACAAAGTAATGTACTTAGTGTTGTCATTTATTAGAAAAAGTTTTAATATTCATTTTGCTGATACGTATTGCACCATGAAGAAGCAAAATAAGAATTTGGCAAAGATGGCTCAAATAATTTATTTCCCCTCAACTTGATATTAAAAATGCTACTTGTTATCTTACTGCTAATGAAAAAAAATTTCAAGTCATGGTATGACAGATTTGGGCACCTAAATTTTTAGTGCTTGAAGGAGTTATCAAGCAATAATATTGTTCGAGGACTTTGTAAAATTGATGAGATAAGTGAAGTTTATGAAGAATATCTGCTTGGAAAGCAATTTGAGAGACATTCCCATCTAAAGCTAAGTAGGATTCACATTCACCATTGGAACTTGTCCACACGGATCTTTGTGGGCCCATGTGTGTACCATCTCTCAGACGTAACTTATACTTATTATATTTGTTGATGATTACACTAGAAAAACTTGGACAGGTTTTGTTAAAGAAAAATCAGAAGCTCTTTCTTGCTTTAGAGTCTTCAAAAGTCAAGTGGAAAAATTTTATAACTATCAAAAAAAAATTGAGAAGCAATCCAGCAGGTGAATTTCTATTTTCTTTATTTGAAGAATTTTATCAAAACCATAATATTAGACATGAATTGACAGCTCAGTATATGCCACAACAAAATGGTATTGCGGAATGGTAAAATAGGACAATCATAGACATGGTAAGATACATGTTGAAGAAGAAAAATTTATCAGCTGAAATTTGGGCTGAAGCAGCTTCTTATGTTGTCTACCTAATCAACAGATCACTGAGAAAAATGTTATAGAATTCTACTCTAAATGAGGCATGGTATGAAAAGAAACCAAATATTACTCATTTAAAAACTTTGGTTGTGTTGTAAATTCAATATTCCTAATACTTTAAGAACTAAACTTGAAGTGCATTTTTATTGGATACAGGGAAAGAAGCAATGCTTACAACCTTTACAAACCAAAAACAAAAAAATTTGGATTAGCTGGGACGTCCGCTTTGACAAAAAAGCTTCTTATGTTTTCTCAGATATGACAGGTTTATCAAGTTGGAAAATTATTGAATTTGAAGATGATTCTTCATAACTACAACCTGATATTCCTGAAAAAAAAATATATTTCTTCACCATCGCAAAGAAGAACAAGAAGTTTGAGAGATATTTATGATGAGACTGAAGAGAAAAATGTGACAGATCATGTCTTTTTTTTTTGCATTCTTTGTAGGAGAAGATTAAATCACATATGAAGAAGCATCAAAGGAAAAGAAATCAATTCATGCTATGAATGAAGAAATAAGTTCCATCAAGAAAAACGGTATACGAGAGCTCACTACTTTTCACCATACAAATCTTCGATTGGTGTAAAATGGATCTTTAAGACTAAAACCAATCCAGATGGCTCTATCAATAAATACAAAGCAAAATTAGTTGCAAAGGAATACAAACAAAGTGAAGGTGAAGATTACAATGAGGTATTTACTTTTGTTTCTAGACTTGATACAGTTCGATTAATTATTGCACTTGCTGCTCAAAATGATTGAAAATTATTACAAATGGATATCAAATTGGATTTCTTAAATGGTTTTCTTTAAGAAGAAACTTATCTTGAACAACCACAAGGTTTTATGAAAAAAGGTGAAGAAGATAAAGTATATAAGCTCATAAAGGCATTATATGAGTTCAAACAATTGCCTCATGCATGGTATAGCAGAATTAATGATTATTTTATCAAATATGATTTTGAAAGATATTCATTTGAGTATACTCTTTATATCAAAAAAAATTCTAAAGGTGATATTATGCTTGTGAATCTCTATGTGGATGACTTTATTTTCACTGGAAATTGTAGGTGATGGTACAGTCAACAAGAGGAGGGGGGGGGGGGGTGAATTGCCCTTCAAAATAAAGGAAGACAAATCTTTTGTTGCGCTTTAACAAAGATAAGGATTAATTACCACAAATAAATAACATAAACAAAATAATTGAACAAAAAGGAAAAGAGGCACAACCAATTTACTTGGTTTGCAACCAGGATGGTTACTAATCCAAGGCGAATCAAAGCTCATTCTCCAAATGTACTCCTTGGGGCGGGGAAGTCTCTTACACAAACTAGAACTCAGAAAGCAAAGGAAAACAAAAATGAAATTCATGTATAATGAATTGCTTGAATGTAACTGAGCTCTGGAGGTCTATTTATAACCCCAGTGAAGTTTATCCAATCATTGATGTGGCCTACACGTGCGTTCGAGTGCTTAGGGGCTCTTGACACGTGGCCCAGGGGTTATCCGCTTCACAACGTTCGCGAGCGGTTACTTCTGGATCAATATTGGCTTCTCGGGCGCCTGTATGCACTGGGGCGCCCTGGAACACGGGCATCCGAGAACACGGGCGCCCTAGTGCATAGGGGCGCCTGGGAACATGGGTGCCCGAGTACGTAGAGGCGTCCGAGTTGACTTTGGTCAGCACTGTGCTGACCAGTCTCTAGTGGGTCTTCATGGATGATCTCGGGCCTTCCGGAGTAAGGCTCACCCGAACCTTCCTCCAGTCTTCTCCTCAAGCGTGCTTCCACCCGGCTTCTCGTCCCTAGGACGTCGCGCACGTCCTTCTCGCTCCACCGACGTACTCTTCCGTAGACCTCCGCGTCCCTCGAATGTACTGAGTCCGTCGGTTCCCTTTCAGTGTCATTCTTCTCGACCGTTGTGTCTTCCGCTCGACTTTCTACGCTCCTAAGCTCCTGCACACTTAGACACAGGGAGCAAACACAACAGGACCTAACTTGACTGATTGACCACATTCCACATCAAAACTTACCTGGGTATTTACATAAATAATCTAAATATATTGACAAATTTTTAGAACTCTTTGATGAGTGAGTTCGAAATGATAGATTTTGATGAGCTGCATCATTTTTTGGCATTAATGTCCAACCATTATGAGAGGAAATTTTTATCTCATAAGGGTACTATGCAACTCAAATTCTTAAGAGGTTCAGATGGAAAATGCAAGTCTAATGTCAACTCCATGCATCATGGGTTTGAAGATAAGTAAGCATGGTGAAGGAAAGATGGCGAATCCAATCATATTTCCAAGCCTAGTTGGGAATTTGATATTTCTCATTGCCACTAGACCTGACATTATGTACATAGTAAGTTTGATTAGTAGGATTATGGAAAAACCTTATTCAAATTATTGGGAGGCGACAAAAAGAGTTGTTAAATCCAAAAATTTTAAAGGGGCAAAGAGCTTAAAAAACATAAATTAAGAGTAAAGGTTGGAATACCCAGACGTTGGGGGCCATTTAGCAAAATGTCACAATTAATATATATAAACTTTTGTTTTGTTTTTATTTTTCTGAAATTCCTTCCCTAAATTCCTCTCGTCTCATATGCCACACAACAATGCCCTCCTCGTGAACCGCTACTGCCTCTCTCGGCGTCGACTCCCTCTCTTTCTCTTCATTTCACAAACCACCGCTGAGCGCAACCCCTCATCGCGAGTTCTTTCCTCTCCCTCGTCGATCGCCACCCCTCTCCTTCTCATTGTCGTCGATCTCCCAAAAGTGCAGACCCCGCTGTGACGCCGCGCTGCCCGATTGTCGTCCCTTCTTCCTTTTTGATCCACTGGCGGCATCCTCCATTGGGTAAGATATTTGACTCCCCCTCCCCGAATTAATCCTTGTCGCAGCTCATGATCTCCAATGGGTTGTGTCCTACTGCACTCTCAAGGATAGATCGTGGGTTTTGGTTTTTCTTTGCGATCTTTGATCTATCGATTCCAAAGCAGGGGAGCGTCACCGTTGAAATCTCAGGTTAGATTTGTGTAGTTATTGTACTTGAAATGAATTACATCAGTGAAAATGTAGTCGTGTTGCTGATTGAATTGTTGAACTTGGATTTGGTTATGTTTCAGTTTAGGTTTGAACTTGTGTTGTGAATTGTCGTGAACTGTCTGTGAGGTCGAGAATTTTTTGTTGTTGTTTCTAGAGTTTGGACAACAGAACTGTTGATCCTCTATTGCCTTGTCGTGAGCTATTAGAGGGCTTAGGTTTTGATAAGGGATATGATGCATGGGTAGTTGAGTTGAGTTGCGTGGATATCTTCCTTCATCGAATTGAAACAATGGCATGTTAACAAGAAAGATTAGATTAAGAGTAATGATTGGTCATATTCAATTTAACTAAGAAAGTAGAATTAATTCGAAATCATCATTAGTTGAGATTAATTAATGATCGAAGCGATTAGGGTTCATCCTAATTGATTTTTGGATTTAATTTAGCTAGATGTATATATAATTAGCTAAATTATGTATGTTAATGTAGGACCCTGATTTGGTACGAGCGTTTGAACGTGTGATCTAGTTTGATATAGACATTTAAGCGAATATTTCTTGCTTGATTCTTTAGCTCTTTTTTACCTTTAAATGCATAATTATTCTATTATCTGAGTGAGTTTATTTATCTTAGCTCTACTTTGTTTGTTTTTACTTGATACTTTTCTTTGCTTGACCTTTGAGTTAAAAATCCAAATTTTTAGTTATACAGTCTCAACACTTATTTTCTGATTCAAAGAGTACTGTTAATACGTGCGTACTTTAGAAATATCATATGATCTATCTAGGATTTGGTTGACATTAAATATATTTTACCCAGTAAATTAGTTGTATGTTGTTTATTATGATTTTGATTGGGTGTATGTGTTTCTTATTGATTTCATGATGGTTGATCTGGTTGTGTTTATGTACATTGATATCACTCACCATATTACATTGTTGCATACTGACGGTTATCGACTTCCTTATGTTAAGCCTCCGTCAGTCATATATGATCTGCTACTCAACTACTTGGGCTAGTGGTAGTTGTCAGAGTACTAGCAGTCGTCCTGTTGTGCTACACCCAACCACTCATGGGTAGTGGTAGTTGTTAGAGTTGTGGCTAACAATGATACCCCTTGTTGGTTATGAGGGATAGATAGAGTGGTTGTGCTCCCCCGTCGGGTACTAGACGGTTGTGCTCCCCTTAGTTCCGGAATTAGAGGGTATTCCTTCTTGTTCTTGGGTATTAGAGTGGTTGTGCTCCCTCTGGAATCTTTGATATAGAGCGGTTATGCTCTCTCTTTTCTTGAAATTCAGGATTGAGATTGTTCTCCTAGCATCCTACCCACTCGGCCACTCATAGGAGATGGATGTGAGAGTGCGTATAATTGTCACAACCCTTGCCTAGTCAGCTACCCAGATATGTGCGATGACTATAGATTGGTGTCTAGGGGTGACACATGTTATTGTATCATTTGCATACGATACATCTTGCATGTGTTTGAGCTGTGATTGTTGCATATAATTGACATGTATATATGGTTGTTGATTTGCATTTATTATTTGATCTATGTCTGCTTAGTAGTACGAGCAAATGATTGATGTATCATGAGGACTTCTAATCATGCCCCGCAGGTATGTTTTCGCGTTTGATTTATGCTCTATATTTCAGAGACTGTATACTTGTTTCTATCTGCTTTGATTTATCTTGTTTATACCATGTATTTCTCTATCTGCTATACCTGTAGAGTTTGAGCCCGAACTCACTACGTTTGCTTTCCTTTGTTTCAGATAGTAGATAGTTACGTCTCATGCCGTCAGGAGAGGATCCATCTGTCGTCCCTTAGTGTCAAGTATTTCTGTTTTGAGTTGTTTCATATTTTCTAGAGATGTTATTTTTATTTCGTTAGTGGACTTGTGTTTTGTGTCCGTGGACTTTCGATTGGTTGCGTTTATTATACAAAATTTATTATGCTTAGTGTCTATCGTGTGGATGATATTAACTGCGTGGTTGTGATGGTTTACTATTTCATATGTTATAATTATGAGATTGCCAGCTGTGTGAGGTTGTGCCATATCTATGTGTGAGAGGGTATGTACAAAGATTCAGATTGTTCTTCATACAGAGAGTTGTTGTCCGATTTTTGAGTAAGCATGGACCCTAAGGACGTGACAAGGGTTCTTCGATATGTTAAAGGAACTATTAATTATGACATCTTCTATAAATCACATGTGTCTTTCAAACTTGTTGGCTATACAGATAGGATCTTGGAGTAAGTATTGATGATTCTCGAAGTACTTCTGGTTATATTTTCAAACTTGGTAGTGGAGCAATCTCTTGGTGTTCAAAGAAGCAACAAATTTTAGCACTCAACTATCGAAGCAGAATACGTAGCAGGTTCTTCAGCAGGGTGTCAAACTTTATGGTTACAAAGAATTCTTGAAAGTCTCAAATGCAAGCAAAATAATCTAACGATATTTATATAGTGATAACCGTTCTACAATTTCAGTATCAAAGGATCCAATATTACATGTAAGAATAAAGCACATTCGCTTGCGATTTCATTTACTAAGAGAACTCGTTAATGAAGGTGCAATTAATCTTGAATATTGTAACAACTTGCTGATATTTTCATAAAGCCACTCGGAGGAGTTACATTTCAAGGAATATTACAGCACTAGGAGTAAGAAGCAAATTTTGATTTACGAGAGACATTGATGGATTAAATCAAAATTATCTTCCAAGAAGACCTCTTTGTTATTCTTCACATGCGGATTAAATGACGATTATCTTCCCAAGAAGTGTTTTCATTCTTCCAAGTCATTCAATCAATGTTTTTCTATATCTTCCCAAGAAATCTTGTCATTCTTCCAAGTCATTCAATCAATATTTTTCTTTAATGTTGGTTTGATTTTCAAGTCATTCAAATGTGTATAAAAAAGGAAAAACTTGTAATGTTTTAGTATGATAGTAAAAAATCAAAAACTTATGCTGCGTTTGGTATGCTTATTTTTATTTTCATTTTATGTAGAAATACGATTTTTTGAAAAACGTGTTTGGTTTGCATTTTCCACCTTGTTTTTCAAAAAAAGATACAGTGTTTTCTGGAAAACTAGAGAATGAAATAAAATCATTTTCCAAAAAATGAGAAAATATGATTTTTTGAAAAAAAGAAACAAACCAAACGCCCCAAGCGCCCCCTTAATTTCCTCTTAATCTTTTTTCCTTCTCTAAATATACTCGGCTCCTTAGAAAATCTACCTTCCATTTTGAACCCCCTTAACTATTAAGTTTTTTTAGTTAAAAACAAATTTATGAATTAAGCCATTTGGGCCCAAAACACCTTAACAACTAAAAAAACATAAGATCATTGATAAAAAAAATAAAATAAAATAAAAGCACTATGAATCAATAAAGATGGAATATTGCCCGCATTACACTAATTGAAGGTCTTTTTAATCATCAAGATGTTTTTGCTGAAAGAAACATAGTTGTAAATGGTGCAAGAGTTGAGGGAGGGGCGAGGGGATCAAAAAAAAAAAAACAAACAAACAAACAAACAAAACAAATTTTTCATGTGGTTAGGGCGAGACTAATTTGACATACATGTGGCTCAATTAGAGAAGGGTTAAGGAAGAGGTATTTTTTATGTACATATCTGATTGTCACTTGGACACCGACGGTGACCTCCGACCGCCGCCCCAAACAAATTATACTCTGAGAGATACGGTGAACCAGTCAGAAATCGTTACAATTGGAGTGTCATATTATTCTCGTTAAATTTCTAACTGTATATCATTTTTCATTTTAGTCATTGTACTTTAGCAACATACACACTTTTGGTATAGATGAAACTAAAGCTGGCCTAAAATTAATATATATGGTCAACTAGTAGAATTTATTAAAAAAAATAGATATTACTTATGCCAATAGAGACATTTTTTATTTTATAAAATTGTGATCTTCATATATCTCAATGTAAAATTTTGATTGTAATCCTAACTGATGGGTTAATAGCCCGTGACGAACATACGACATGATTGGTTGGAGCGATCTTTCTTTTAGGGTTCCAGGATCCCCTTCAGGATAGCTGTGCCCAGGATTAATAAATCTCCCAGGATCACCCCGGGAAGTCGAGACTTGGGATCACCCTAAGGCCCCCCGGGCCAGGAGTCCCCGAGATCACCTCGGGAGAGCGAAGCCCAAGTCACCTTCGATCGCAAATAACGAACCCCCTATTTGCGGATACCTGAGTAATGATCACCAGTATTTACGGGAGGATCAGGGCCCGCAATCCTCGGTCATTATCGCTCTCATCCTTACAACGGGCTAGATTCAATGAGTACGAGGACCGCTACAGGGGAGATCCCGTAACCGAAGATAGGGGGAACGCGACGAGAAACACGGAGACATGTACTATCGTCCCCGCCGCCATCAGTATAAAAGGTAGCCCAACCCCTCCGGTAAAGGGGTTATGCTCTCTTAACTCTACACATATTTCCTTTCTTGTTATCTTTACTTTCTCTCAATACACTGACTTGAGCGTCGGAGTGGGCTCCGTCGGACAATCTTCGACGTGTTCCCCTAACGTTCGTGTTGATCTTGCAGGGCACTGAGTTCCTCCCCGCCATAGCGACTTTTACGTGGGTAAAATCTCGATGACTAAACATCGTCGTAGATTCCTTCCGAAACACTAACATTTGTATCATCTTGGCCGAGCAGTAAGGCGATTTCACTAATGCTCATGAGGTGAGATTGAAACAATAGCTTTGTGTAAGACCACCCTTCGCCAATTTCTTGGTCCAGGGGAAGTTTTTCTGCCACGGATGTACCCTGATGGATATTCCTGTCAAAGATTTTCCTTCAATCAGCGAGCAATATCTAGTTATTCCTTGAAACAAGAAATAATTATTTTCCATATATTTATTCTTAAAGATAATTTTTAATAAAATTTAAAATTATGTATTACAGCAAGCAAAGTAGGCTGGACTGTCCAAAGGAAAGTCAAAGGGCTAAGTCGGTCCTAGATGAGTTAAGTGAATCAATCAGTGTGGTTGAACATGACATTAGATAAAAAGGAGATTGTAGTTGAATTTTCTATATCATACTCATAATTAAGTTGTGTCAATAAACATATAAACATATATATTACAAAAACTAGTGGATCTTTTTCAAACGACTTAAAGTCCTAATTCTAATCACACTATTCTTGGTCAAGAATCAAGAACCAAGTTTTTCCCTTTGTTATGATCAAGCCGAAATTTTCCCACTGAAGTTGTGAACTTTTTATCCCAATGTAATTATTAAATTTTTGGTGGAATAGATTCCTTCCTTCTTATTTCTTGCACTCTTCTTACCGTTCCAATCATAATCTTCTACTGTTTGAGTCAAAAGTTTACAAATGCAGACTGATTCATTATTAGATTCATTTGAAATGCTTATGTTTGGGTGCAATTTGTCCTAATAGTTCAATAATCAACTCTTTTAAAATAAATCTAACTTATGCGACTAATATTCTCTGTTAATTCTAGTGGGAATAATAAACCATATGTGGGATCGACGACCTGGAATCTGATTAACTCAGCCATGCGGATGCTTTTTGTATCAAAAGAAA
Source organism: Boesenbergia rotunda (assembly GCA_024364735.1). NCBI lineage: Eukaryota > Viridiplantae > Streptophyta > Magnoliopsida > Zingiberales > Zingiberaceae > Boesenbergia > Boesenbergia rotunda. Next base: position 338,601 of record JAGFNQ010001066.1, read on the forward strand.
ATACAACTTTTGCACTTGAAATCTCAAATCTCCATGGTGGCAACTGGCAAATGCAAGCCTGCAATAATGGTGCTTCCAAGTGCACAAAAGCTAACAGTGGATGAAATGAATGATGCATCATGGAGCCCCGAAATCATGAATCCTCTCTTAATATTGTTTTCAAAATCGAGACCGGGTCGAACGAGTTCAACCGGACCGGTTAATCAAGAACCGGAAGCCGAGTTGGACTGATCAGATTTGAGGACCAGCGCACTGCTTCACAGGCTGGTTCAAGTTTAAGAGCACTGATGTTGTTCAAACGAACTACTAAAGCTGTGTTTTGCAGACATGAAGGAAACTGAAGCCATGTCTGTGGACTGACACGGTTGGTAGTACTTGTGTTGCATTTGTCCTAAGGAGCTGATGATTTTGCCTCTTCCATCCAAACAAACGGCCGGAGAGACAATTCTACTTCTTTATTTATTTTTTTATATTCTTTCTCTATGAATGATTTCCTTTCAACATTGGGGCTCAGACAAAAGCAAAATATTCCTCAGGTCAAAATGAAATTTTCTGATCAACACAATTCAAGAATAATCCATCATCCAATGGAAAGTTTTATGCTGTGTTTACTCTTTGGTAATGGAAAAAAAAAAGAATTTAGTATATTCATCACTCGCCTGATTCATGGGCATTTTATTCAATTGAGATGTGGAATATCCTGAACCAGTCAGAATGGAACCTCACCCTGATTAAATGCTGTCCTTACATGCTCTGGAGGATAATGAGGAACAAGATGACAATTGGCACTAGGCAACAGACAAAAGAAGGGCAACAACTTGCTTGTGGTTGAACAAACCAAGTATTATATGCTTAGGATATCTTAATGTTAATTGTTAGATAAATCCAATGAACAGCGAAGATAGTGATATATTTATGTAATTTAGGTCATTCCCTACTGAGGTGAGAACTCTAACATTTCACATGGACTCTTTATGGCGTTTAGTCCGTTTGTGAACTAAATGAATGGATCTTGACACTGGACCGAAGAGTAGCGCTTTGAAGAAAAAAAAACAAAAAAAAATCCTCGAAGGGCTATCATACAAGCTAGCATTTGAAGGTTTGAAGGCATCATACCTTCAACTCTCAAGTGGTGGTTATCTACATGCAACAAGCCATCCTGTCTGCCGTGCAGTCCCCTTTTTCCTACAGAATACAAACAAGAAAATTAAAATACTGGGAGCACTCGATGGCCAAACACAACCAACAACCACTTTATAATACAGTAATACCTTATTTATTTAAAGTTTACCGTCCATAGTAATTTTTCCTTTGTCGATGAACATGATCAAATTCTGGTGCTAACATGTAAGCATGTTACAGACATTTATCTTTCAAGTGTGTGCATGACTACAGTACTAAATGTAGGGTCTGTGCATAAACTAATCAAACTGGTGCGTCGTCCATGATCACTGATTTCAAGCCCCAACATAGAGCAATCATGGACCGGAGAAAGGGGTGGTCACGTTGGACCATTTGGTTACTGCTGCTGAACTCATGTGTCCCTAGTCAGCTTAAACGGAGAGGACGACAAAACACAAATAGACAGCTACTATTGATAACTGTTACCTGAGGCTCACGGAGCCAATTTAATTAGCGCCAGAGATCAAGATAAGGTTTGTTCAAGTGAGGGCAAGCGACCATCACAGAAAGGCAGTAGCAGCCTTTGCCCATCCATATCCCATTCCATAAGCTGGCTGTAGTGAAGAAAGCAACAATGTTATATCTCTATCAGTGACAACAGTCTACTTACCTTCTCTTGGTATAACGTGGCCCTTCCCACTAACATTCACACTCCCATGGCATGAAGAATCTCACGCCCCCTGCATGCAGGAGATGTTATAATTCCTCTCCTTCATGGCCTGCAACGTATAACACGCGACTACCTGCTCTTATACTTTAATGGCCCAGTAGTGACATCATGCCACGTGGAAGGTTTCTTAAAGGCAGACGGAAGTCTTCATTATCTCACTTTGTTTTAAGAAAAAAATAGATTGAAATGCAGAATATGTACAAGAGGATATTCTATAATATCGAGTTTTGAGCCACTTTTACCTCGGTCTCTCGTTAAATAAGACAACTCGAACAAGGCAGCTGCAGTTGAATGCTCCTTTCTCTATTTCTTTCTTCCCTGCCACGCTTCTTCATTCAATCCTGTGTGCTGAATTGCCACTCAACTGCAGGGAAAGGTAATACAGAGAAGGATGGGGAATTGCCAGGCAGCGGATACGACGGCCGTGGTGATCCAGTACCCCGGTGGGAAGGTGGAGAGGCTACTCTGGCCGACGAGCGCTGCCAACGTCATGAAGAGCAACCCGGGCTACCACGTGGCTCTCGTCACCCTCTACATCCAGCCAGATGAGAGGCAGGATGGCGGCGGCGGCGGCGGCATCCGGATTACTAGGGTGAAGCTGCTAAAGCCCAAGGAAATGCTTCTGCTCGGCCAAGTATACCGGCTGATCAACTCCCAAGGTTCTTATTTCTCGTGTCTTTATTCTTCTGCCGTGCTGATTACCGTTTTCTAGTCTTCCGGGGTGAACTAACGGGCGATCTTATGTGGGGATTTTCTTGGTCAGAAGTCGCCAGAGCTCTGAGGCAAAGGCAGCACGAGAAGCTGAGGAAAAGCCAGACTGAATTGATTAGGAAACATCAACAACAGAAGCAGAACGGAGATGAAACACAGAAGCATTCACAAATAAGACATGAGGTATGAGCTACAACTGTTGCTATAAAATTATCCTTGAGTATTTCATGATATACCAACTGCTAGTGTAGAGATTTCCACTGTGACCCAATCAATCAGTCGATTGAAAAAGCAAATAAAAAACAATGAAAAACTTATCCCGGAGCTATTCATGAAATAGAAAATGGTCACTCAATCATGAAGAAAACAATTAATGAAGTGCTCAATCCAACCGATGTTAATTTGTCAACCAATCAGCAGTTTGAAGATAACAAAAAAGAAACAAACATGAATTTAACATAGGAATACAAGTCTCCCTTACTGATTTATACAAAATGTTTAGGTTGAATTCAGAAATACTACTGTCAATTCGTTTTAACACTATTTTGTTTGAATTAAACAGGAAACAAGGCAAGAAAAAGATCTACTAAAGAATACACAGATGACAATGAAAGGCAGACAATGGCGTCCTTCCTTGAAGAGCATTTCAGAAATGTCAAGCTAGTTGTGCAACAGTTTAGAAAACATATAACGAAATCTTGAAAGAATTCCCAGATAGATCTCAACCATTAGCTAATCTCGTGTGGCTGGTGTGTTCATGAATAGTTGAATGCATACTATGAAAATTTGAGTTATCGGGTAATGTTGTCAGAGAGGACCTGTCTGTGAAGATAGACTTCCAATAACAGTTGATGCATGATTCTTCAGAGTTCAGTAAGGAAAATATATGTAACCATGAACTAGAATTGATAGAGAATGTATTTGCATTTCTAGTGATACTACAAGTCGAATTTACCTGATTGAGAAATCTTAGTGGAATGAGGTAAATAATCACAAACCAATGGATAGATTGGAAGAATGCAGCCTGGGAAAGTTAAACATGGCAAAAGATGACTGTTTTTATTCTTGAAGTCAGAACCAAGTTAAATTTTACAATTACAACATTCTTGTTCATTTATCAAGAAAGCCTAAAAAATTATGTAAATGCAACGATCAGTGGGGCTGTTGCAAGTTCCATATTTCCCAATCCTGGTCGAGGCAGTTTTGTGCCCACAAGAGAGCCGCCCTTGCTGCTACAGCAGCTCCAGGAAGTTTATTCACCATTAATCCAAGCAACACGTCAGTGAAAGGTTCTACCAACAGTGTCCCAGGGCCTCCATACTCTGTTTCTAAGAAGTCTTTGAATATCTGGAAAGAGTAAACCAAATAAATGCCGGTAAGATTTTTATCTATTAAGTTGATTCTCTACCAATAAACAATTATTTTGCACACTACCAATTAAATCATATGCTGAATTTTTCTTTAATTTTCCTCAACCCTTTTTACCTTCGCTTTTTATGGTGCAACTCTTCCAACTATAGAATCTATTGGTTGTCTTTGAATGTAATAACAGCATCTTAGCCTAGTTTCTCATATTTTACCAGTACTGTAGCTACATCCAGATGCTTCTCTCCATTTCTTCTTAAGTCTAAAAGACCTATGATGATCACACAACAATCTAGATGCTTCTTTCATTTTAATCACTCCTTTATCATATTATGATACTAAAACTCTAACTTCCCTTTTCATTTTAATCACCCATTCTTTATCATATTATGATAACTAAAACCAACTTGTGAGAATTACCATATTTATCCATGTTTGAATTGACTGTGTTAGAATTTTGTATTAACCCCTTGTAAATAAGTAGCAAAACAAATTCCTCCATTCTTTGTGCATCTTCTTAATTCTCAAATTTTAACAAAAAATTTAGTTAACTTTGTAGAATGTTCATTAAACAATTTATAGGTTTCATCTTCCCTTAATTACATTATCATTAAGGGGAATGCATTAAATACTTTATATGTTTCATCTTCCCTTATTTATGATTCTTATGAGAACATTTTGACTTTCATATTTTATGCATCTAACATTGTCTAAATCTCTATTTTTCTTTCCCTAGGTTTACTAATTCAACAAATAATTGCCTTTCTTAGTTCCTAGATGATAATTGAACTGATTATACCTCTTAAATTTTGCTATACTTATAAATTATAACCCTTTTGCCTCATTTTTAGCTAAATATACCTAATTAAATTATCTTCATCTAAAAATTTGCTAATTTCTAAAATTTTTCCAATCATTCAAACATGTCTTCTTCAAATCAATAGCCTTCTGTACTTCATCACACCACTCTCAACTCCTCTACCTTTACAACCTTGCTATATTTTTTCTCTTATTTTCCATCCAAGTCCACATAACATCAATTTCATCAAACTTCATTCCAAACTTCTTTCTTCATTGTGCCTTTAAAAAATCATAATATTGTCCATAAAATTTCATCATCTACTTTGTCGAACAAATAGAAATAATTTTTTTTCTTCCTATGTTTTTAAAGTCCTATATCTAAGACCATTTCGTTGGTGTTTATTAGCTCCTTTACAATTTTATAAATAATTCAATTTACCATCCTAGTAAAGAAAGGATACATTTAACTGAAATAATTGTCCCTCTTAAAATTTCTCAAATGCTCTTTCTTCTTAAAATTACTAACATTTTTTAAATCAGAAGATGTAAAATTCAAAATTTTGCAGCCCTCTTGTTTCTTCGTCACTCCCCAAATTCAAAACCTACATTTATAATTGCATTTCCCATAGACTCCCTTCGTGAGTCCACTTAAATATCCTCCAAATATAAATTATTTCAGTGCACGGTGAGTAATTTAATCTGAATTCTGGATAACCATAGACATCAGCACACATGACAATTAGTATCTTATTTTAATCCAAGAATGAAATTTCTCACAATAAATCTATCTCCAATTTTCTTCACTTTGATAACATTTTAATTTTCATAATCTTGACCACGAGGGTATATTCTCCATTTGGAACTGGGCGACAAGGTTAAACCTTCCCAACAATACGGTCATATGATTCAATAACGTTATCTTAGTAATCCTTAATCTAGCATTGTAAAAATACATATCCAGATTATACCTATAATTTCAGCTGACAATCAATTCACCGTGTTCCTGCTATCCACGTCGTCTCTGAAGACCTCTTTGCTCTTCACAAGCTATGGAAAAACAATATCAACCACAAAAAACTTACGGCTTTGGCGAATTCAGGGATGGGATCAGGGTAGAAGTAGACGGGCTGCTGCCATGCCGCTCGCCAAGTACTGACAGCGGATGTATCGAGCGCGACATTGATCAAAGGAGAAGAAGTACGGCGTATCGGCCACCGAGGGAGGCGAGCGAGTCGTCGGATCACGAAGCGAAACCGAGAAGCTTCGGATAATGCGAACGGCAGAGATGACGAAGAATTCAACCGAAGCCCAACAGTACAACGCTTCGTCATCGAAGGTTCTTACCCAAAATGAGCCGCCTCGTTTTGGGTCAGATTAAGATTGAACCCGGCCCAATAAGATGATGTGGGCCGACGGCCAGGCTCCAGTTGAATTGATGATATACTGCAAATTTGGTTTGCCCACCACATGCATGATACAATGCCAAGTACACTTCAAAAGAACACTTACAGTCTTTTAGATCAGAAAAAAAAAGAGTAATAGCAGATAATGATTATCTTTGTTAATGTCTATTTGTATATGTGGAAATCTTAATCCAAGCTACTTTACGCAGCCTTCACCATCATTTGGAACAGAAAGTACACATGATCTAATTGCTTTCTTCCAAAGCTCCTTTCATCACCAACAATGGACTTGTCTTTGTCATCTATCACTTCTCCAAACTTGCGTTTCCCCACAGCCATTATAGCGTCTTCTCCAACTGGGCACCATCATGCCAGAAATAAAAGGAAAAGCCAAAAGAAAAAAAAAAAGGCAGGGGATGACTTTAACTAGTTGACAGGCAAACAGATGAGAGCTACTGATGATTATGACCAAGACCTTAACTTCATCCTTCTTAATGCTGGGCAGAGTCATTGCGGATATTTACTGCATGTTCACTTTGGTTATTTAGTGAAAGAACATGTATGGTTCCTTACCCTGCTTCAGAGAGTGTTGCCGCAATAAAATTCACAACGACGGGCCATCATTCATCTGCATGACTTGTGAACATTATGCTGACTTTTGGGTTCCATTATTTCAGGACCTACTTCAGCACCATGATCATGAGTAGGGGTGAGCAAAAATTCGGTTAAACCGAATTAACCGAACCGAATTAATCGAATTTTGAAATTCGGTTCGGTTAATTCGGTTTTCGGTTTTTTTTTATAATTCGGTTCGATTTTTCGGTTAAATCGGTTCGGTTTCGGTTTTGAGTTTTATAATTCGGTTAAACCGAATAAAAATATTAATTTAATTATTTTTATTTAAAAATATAATTAATTAAATAAAATCTGGTTATTTTAATTAAAAATTCGAATTAAATTTAAAATTTCGGGTAATTCGGTTAATTCGGTCGAAAACCGAATTAACCGAAATTTTTTCGGTTCGGTTTTCTCGATTTTTATCGAGAAATTCGGTCGGTTCGGTTTTTTTGAAAAAAAATCGGTTTATTCGATTTTCGGTGTATTCGGTTCGGTTTTAACCGAATACTCACCCCTAATCATGAGATTGATAGTTCTTGCAGAGAGAACAAAAGTTTGAAGCACCCTTTATCAAAACACGATAACATTTAGGTAAATATTGTTGGATATCTTAGTGTGAATGTAAAGAGAGGTGGTAGGACTTTAGTCCCACATTGAAATTTTTTAGTGAGTAGAAAGTGAGAAGGAGTATAAAGGGATTTCCTTGTGAGTGGGGCTTTAGTCCCACATTGAGAGTTTTAAGGCAAAATATTTGGTTTATATTGTATCATAAGCATGATAGTTGTGAACAAATGCTAGGGGAGAGACTCTCTCTCACGCGTGGGTGTGCACGACCCGCGCACGTCGAATGTCCGACCGGTCGGGCCAAAATTTGTCCAAGCAAATGAACCAACGTTTTGCCAAATTGATTTTTGCTCAAATGTAACTGATGCATTAATTTTGATTAATGCGAGATCAGTAACCCCCAGACGTTTGGATCTGGTCGGGTAAATGGCAGTAAATAACGATTAATTCGTCATTGAATGTTGCGGGGGTCTGAGCCTATATAAGGAGGTCGTGACCGAGAGCAAAAGGTACAGACGATACAAAAATTCTCCTCCACTCCACCTCGTTCCCGACATCCGCTGATAGCAGTCGGATACTTCCTCAGTTCGCCACGAGCAACGAGTGCTTCGTTGTGCCTGTGGTCTGCTGTTGTATCCTGAGAGACAGAAGCCCATCTGAGCCTCGAAGCACCGCCGGAGGAGGACGAATCTGTTTCAAGGAAACTGTGCTTCGCAGGTCTCAGCAAATTCCTGTTCGGTCGGGAGACGCCCGACTACCGCTCGAGAGCTCACTTGGCCATTTCGCTCAGGAGCTCACTCGGCCATTTCGCTCGGGAGCTCACTCGGCCGCTCGGGAGCTCACTTGGCCGTTTCGCTCGGGAGCTCACTCGGCCACTCGGGAGCTCACTCGGCCATTTCGCTCGGGAGCTCACTCGGCTATTTCGCTCGGGAGCTCACTCGACCACTCGGGAGCTCACTCGGCCGTTTCGCTCGGGAACTCACTCGGCCACTCGGGAGCTCACTCGACCATTTCGCTCGGGAGCTCACTCGGCAACTCGGGAATTCAGCTCGGGAGCTCGGGAATCCTGCTCGGGAGAGTGCAAACAGTAAAAGAGACAGCTCGGGCCACTCAACAGATAAGTTGAAGTTATTTCAGTAATTTCAATTTATTGTAAATTCTCCGAATATCCTTCAACAAATATTGAGAAAGAAAGGAGGTTAAGGAAAGTGTTATGATTCCTTGCTTTGTATAAGAAACAAAGTCTGGTGAATTTAGGATGGCAAAGGAAGAAAAAACGAAGAAAATCATCTATGTTTTTTCAAGATAAAAGAAAATTTTCTTCTCTTTCACTCATTTGGAAGCATGCCAGGCATGAGGGAATCTATCCATCACTTTCAATTTTAACAGCTGAAGTCATGATAATTGGAAAGGGAAAGTTCAAAGTGTAGGGCTAGTCAAGTGACACATCCTAGGTAATAAAATACACAGCATTAAACTTGAGTGATTTCTATGTAGTAGTTGAATCACCACCTTCATCATCATCCTTGACTAGTTATTGAATTTTTCATCCCATGTATGCATTATTCTTCAACAATCCAACACTTTTCCTCCTCTAAAGACTTTTGCTTGTCCGAGGCAGCTTTACAGCTGCAATATAAGATTCAAACGAATGACATAAGATCAATTTGATTTTACTTTAGTTTGAATTTTCCCGACTGATTAGAAAGCAAATCTTCACCTACTTTTTCCCACTCATTCATATAGCTCTAGCTTAAAGCTTATTCTATTGATTAAACAATTGATAAAACAATAATGATATTGTCTGGATGATGTATGAAGACAACTTCTACTGTTCCATGTTGCTCTGGTTCAAGGAAACGGTTCCCCATTGACCAGTGAACTCACAAGAAGAAGCCAGGTCGTTCTACCAGTCATAGGGATGATGCAGGAAGTCATAAAGACAAATGATGAAAATGGATAATCCAACTAGTAGCATAGAGAGAAATCAAGGAACCGTAGAACACAACTCCTAACCAAGATGTTATGTACCAATACCATGAGGATTCTCCAAAGTTTCAAGGTCCCACATATACAGTTTTGAATTGCGCACAGATATGTTTGTTTTCTTGCAGATGATGCGGATCTCACTAACACAGTCTTTGGGTTCGTTATCGACGCAGGCAATAAGGTGTAATGCCCGACATACTACCCAATTTCTTGAGCTGTGCTGGTTGGACGTATTCCGACCAACTCTCATGATTCCTCTGCCTGATCTATCTTCTTTCTCCATGCATCATGTTACCGTCCCCCACAAAGATACTGCCATTGTAGCAGAGTGATTTCATCTGCAATCACAGATTTTATGAGATAATGATTAATATCTAGAAGAGATATGGGTGATGACTCCATGTCGACTTTAACCATTTTCCTGCCAAAGGTATAAAGGAAGATTAATGGATACTTTGGTGAAGTAAAAAGATTGAGAGTACAGATTTTTTGAGTTTGCAGCTGCTTTTTGGTGTCTACCATAGCTGATGACTGATTGTATGGCTTCTTAGCTTGCATAAGAAAGTAGGAAGCAAGAGTGGTCCAGAATTCAGATCATAAAAGCTTTCAGCAGATTTAGGCTCTTCACATGCTTGTCCCTTTTTAGATGTCATAGGCTTACATTTTTGAATATCTAATGCATGCACTGATGTGTATCTTCATCCTGCAATTTTTTACTATTACTATTGAACTGCTGCTGATTCACTATGTCCTTTATTTTCACTTGGATTGAAAAGAAATATCAGTTCTTATATTGCAAAATTTAGTCAATTCATATTGCAAAATTTAGTCAATTCTTTGAATGGCCAATGGCTCATTTAAAAAAAAATGAAAGCATCTGCAGTACCTCCAGGAACACAGCCTCAAGATGACTGTCACTTCAGGCTGACAAGCATGTTGGAAGTGAAACACACACGCATCATGCATGAGACTCATAATTCACATTGCTCAAGTAGCAAGACCTAAACAAAACAACAAAAAGAAAGCTCTCATCATGCACAATGTGCTGAGGCTGAGGATGAGTCAGGGAGTTTGACCAGAAACAATGGAACAAGGTGAGATCTGGAACGTCATCAGTTACCTTGTTATCCTGCTTGGATATTGAATTTACTTTTTTTACAACAACAACCGTCAGCTGGCTCTCTTTTTTTCAATAATCAACGCACTCTCTATTTGCAACAATCCCCACAGTCATCAGAAAGGAATACAGATCTTTCACACTTGCACCACACAAAATAATGGGAGCCAACAAATGGAGCAACTATAATGACCAAAAAGAAAAGAAGAAAAATCCTAGCCTTCCACACTAGAACGGAAACAAACCAAACTCCTGCACAAAATACTACGGAATCTGCCAAACCAATATGATACTCGACCCTTATACAATACCTTGTTTTCTTATTTCCAGCAGTCATTCCACTAGCTACTCAATGGTAATTGTGTTTGTTAAGCTTCCTTCTCTTCGTTGGTTGAGATAAGGAGGAAGATGAGATCCTAGAATCCTTCTTAGATGGACTAGATACCCTGTGCTGTGACAGAATCATTGGAGACTTTCTGAGCCTTCGTTCTATAACAGCTTGTCGCATAATTCGATAGCAATTGGAGATTCTCTCCTAAAAAGACAAATTTGAAACTCTGAATTGATGTAGCCATCAATTAGTTTATGAATCAAAACTAGTGATCGTCAATATCAGTTACCTCAGTTAGTCCAGTGCACCATGATGCTGCAATTGTAGGACTGAAAACTGCTAGATCCCGAGTCCCATCCACTGCACGGATTATGGCAGCCGCAGCGAGGGCCGATGGGCAATGAGCTGTGATGTCAATCTCTGTTGCAAGTTGCAACATAGAGTTGAAAACAAAGCACTACATCTGCTAGAATTGGTATGGCAAAAACGTTTTTATTTTTAATATTACCCGGCATTGCTGCTAATACGATTTGTGTGGCTTTCGAAGCCAAGACACTTGCTCGCTTACTGGAAGAATATATCTTATAAGCAAAGAAATCAACAAAACTGAAGGGAGTCGCAGTTTGAAGCCTCCAATTTAATGCAGTGAGCACAAGAAGTTCCATGCGAAGCACAACACGAGGCTCGAATATGAACTTCGCATCCTCCACCTAAAAAATTAACAGTTGTTTATGCATGCTTGGTAAATATACAATGGTCACGGTACAGTAGCATGACTGTTCTTAATTAATTAACTACTTCAATCACCTGCAGGTCCGAAAGGGTTGGGACAAGTGTTTCCTCCATTTTTGCAGCTAGGGAGAGGCAAGCTACTGACAGAAGTTGCAGTGCCCATCCATTTTGCTGCTTTGTGATACAACCAGCATTAGATTACCCATGGAGCTAAAATGGAACAAGCAATGAGAGCCCAAGCAAGAGTTTACATTCGACCAATCATAAAATACTTCTCTCGTAATTCAGCAAACTCTGTCAGTTTTATCACTACCGCTTGCAGTTAAATGAGTCGACATTAAGATGTATTTACTTCATCATCAACAATAATCCAAATATTTTAAGAAAAAAAAAGACAGATTGGTGGCTGTCTGATTAGATGAAGATCGATCTACCTGCAAGTGGTGAGAAGCAAGGAAACGATCGACGTAGGTAACGGCGAGATACGCCGTCACTGGGCGGAACCGATAACAAGCACGCACCTGAAACCCAACGAGACGCCCGTTAACCTGACTCGGCGCATGTTAACGAGAACACAGAAGACAGTTCTAGGATGCACAATTTCGCCGGAGATATAACCTTGAGAATCCAGTCGACGGCGTCGCGCCGCGCCGCCGAGTCTAGCGATTCGGCCTCGGTCGCAGCGGACGCCGGCTCGCCCTCTACGGCGGTGGACTCGTCGGGGTAGTCGCGGTAACTGTTGAATTCGCCTGTGTCCTCCGTGCAGAGGAGGTCGAAGCAGCCGGAGGAGGCCGACGGAGAGGGCGGCATGGTGCGTGGGAGAGGAAGCCGGTTCCTTATCTCTTTTCCATCACCGCGAAGAACCAGAGCCCGGCGGAGACGAGACGGAGGAGAGACTCAAGTACTCGACACGGTAGCGAGAGCAAGACGGTAAGTATAAGTCACCAAGCGGGAGCTCAGAAGCAGATACAACGTCTACTCCCACCAAGTGTGCATTTATATAGCGGCAAAGCTACTACTCCCACCAAGTTAATTTTCCCTTAAAATCACTTAAATTCTTTTCTTTGTAACTTATAGAATATGGTGCAAGTCACTGTCGTATCTCACTCAAATTTCCTGTGTTAAATCTCGATTTTCACTCATCTTGCTGTAGACATGTAGTTTACCATGGTGCATGTGAGGAACAATCGACTGTCACTGGGAGTTCTGTGGTTTGTGTTTGTTTCTTTCTGTGCAGTAATATCCATTTACGTTATGTCAGAATATCCTTTTCCCAGCAGTTTACCTTCATGCGACGCACTAGTCTCTTACCTCTGTTCGCCTGCAAAGGAATTAAGCTATAAAAAACTTTCGTCAGAAACCATTTTACACATTTGCGCAAATAAAAAAGATAACATTTTACATATATATAATATTACATGAAACAAATAATCCTTACACATGCCATTTTCCTCCCCAAGAAAACATATACTCTCTGTTTTATTTGTTTTTTAATGATGAAGAAATTCATGCACAGAGCTCGTTTGTTAATTTTATCCATATCAACTTTGTTTCTGTGCAATTTAATCCTACATGAGATAGGACCTTATAATTTCATGCCAGTGGCAGATATCAGAACAATAATTGGTATGCATCCAAAAAATTCCAAGTAAAAAAACAAAGAATGGTCATGAGTGAGCTCCATGCATTCTGAAGTGCTCAGAGTAACCAGATTCCATAACAGACAGTGATCCAAGTGAGGCAGGGATCAGTCAGGATGGTTTTCAGGCATCACTGAAATAAACAGGATCTGGATTCCATGAGATAATTTGGGTTTTATACTGCAGCTAACACGTACCCGTTGTAATTTCTCATTCTAACTGGTCTGCATTCAACTTGGGACCTGCATTCAGGAACACCATTAATTGTTAGCTTAAACACAGATAATGAAGGGGGAAACAACCTTAAGATAGAGCTAGTACTTTGTATTATCCACCCACCGCGAGATCCCAATTTACTCTGATGATCAGTTGGAAACTTCCGTGGAGTCGGACTAGTCATCCTAGGTTCATCTGCTACCTGGTCCAACATTAGTACTTTGTATTGTCCCAGATTATCTAGAAAATTTTCATGCCTTACTATAAACAAATAGTCTCTCTGTAACGACCTGGCCCCTCGGCCCCTTTTGGCGGTCAAATCTCATTTTGGCGACCCAACAACCTGGAGACCAAATCTCATTTGGCGGCCCAACAACCTGGCAGTTAAATCTCATTCGGCTCACTTGGCTACCAGGATTCATAAACTCTAGTACTTGGCCTGGAGGTCTACAGTTCGAATCCTAGGGAAGGTAAAAATCCACTGGCCAGGGGTGGAAAGTCCTAGTGAGTAACGACACAGCCGAGGGGCCAAGTTGTTGGGCCACCAAAATGAGATTTGACCGCTAGGTTGTTGGGCCGCCAAATGAGATTTGGTCGCTAGGTTGTTGGGTCGCCAAAATGAGATTTGGCCGCCAAAGGGGCCGAGGGGCCGGGTCGTTATAATAAAAAGACGTCTTTTTATTGTAACGACCCGGCCCGTAGACCCAACCCCTCGGCCCCTTGAGCGGCCAAATTCCATTTTTGGCAGCCCAACAACCTGGCCCCTTTGGTCGTCGGTCGTCGTTACTCACAAGAACTTCCCCCCCTGGCCAGTGGATTTTTGCCTTCCCCAGGATTCGAACTCTAGACCTCTAGGCTAAGTACTAGAGTTTATGAATCCTGATAACTAAGTGAGCTGCGGCTCACTTAGCTACCAGATTCAAGGAACTCTAGTACTTGTCTTGGAGGTCTAGGATTCGAATCTGGAGAAAGCAAAAACCCACTGCCAGGGGTGAGAAGGTCGTAGGATATGGACCTAGAGAGTCGCCTGATGGGGCTAGAAGGGTCGTGTCGCTACATAAAAGGCGCCTTTTTATTGTAACGACCCGGCCCCTCGGCCCCTTTGGCGGCCAAATCTCATTTTGGCGGCCAACAACCTGGCCATCCAACAACCTGGCCCTCGACCGTGTCGTTACTCACTAGCACTTTCCACCCCTGGTCAGTGGATTTTTATCTTCCCCAGGATTCGAACTCTAGACTTTCAGACTAAGTACTAGAGTTTATGAATCCTGCGCGGCTAGAGTTCGAATCTCATTTGGCGGCCAAATCTCATTTTGGCGGCCCAACAACAACCTGGCAGTCAAATCTCATTTGGCGACCCAACAACCTGGCGGTCAAATCTCATTCGGCTCACTTGGCTACCAGGATTCATAAACTCTAGTACTTAGCCTGGAGATCTAGAGTTCGAATCATGGAAAAGACAAAAATCAACTAGCCAGGGGTGGAAAGTCCTAGTAAGTAACGACACGGCTGAGAGCCAGGTTGTTAGGCCGCCAAATGAGATTTGGCCGCAGGTTATTGTTGGGCCGCCAAAATGAGATTTGACCATCAAAGGGGCCGAGAGGCCAGGTCGTTACACTCTCTTCCAAAAAAAAAAAATAAAAAAGGTCTGCCCATGGCCACTTGGCTTGCCTGTTCCTAACAAGATGGGGATACACTGGTATGCAAGTCCCGCTCAGGAAATGCCTAGTCCATACTGAATCATTGGAGAAGTATCTGGTAGCGATCCATTCTACCCATAGCTAAAAAGCTATTCTTCTTTCCTGGTGTCCCAAACATAACCTGATGAGACAAGCAATCTTCCATGGGTTTATATTTTATAATGATGGAAACATTTCATTTATTTGATCAACTGAATTGGCTCAATGCTAGTTTTCGATGCACCTAACTCGCATTAAACAAATTAACATTTTTCTCATAAGAATTTCCTCAAGCACCTCGAATGCAATCAAGAATATAGGGGTTAATATTTACGAGTACCTTAAAGTTTCCTCTGCAGCAAAGCAAACTCGTTGGCAGCTCTGCCGTCGACCCTCCGCCGGTGTAATACGACGTTAATTAGTTTCTTCCGATCCATCGACAGATGAGCAGAGAGAATCACAAAAGTTTGCGAATTTGGCGACGGACTGTTGGTTAGAAGTAGAGCTCTAAAAGTATATTCACTTTATCGTATTCCATTCTCATTCCTATCGAAATCAGACCTTCTTCGAATTGAAATCTATGTCCTAATTTCCATTTCATATTTCACTATGAGTTTGACAAATTTGACTGCGCCAGATGAATTGAAGTGTGTAGAACTGACCAAAAATGATAGATAATGTGAATTTTTCAACATGAAATTCAATGTGAATGACATGACATCCCAATTATAGCAATCCTTGACGAGTTCACCGTGCCCTCGGATTATAATTTTGCTCGGGGCGACGGCCGGAGGCCGCCGTCAGTGTCCAAGTAACAATTGGACATATACACGAAAAGTGTCACGTTATTCACGTTGAATATCACGCTATAATTTCACACTCTCTATCATACCTCAAAACTGACATGCCGCTAATTTATTGAGCCCTATTAATTTTATAAAAATATTAAATATTATTATTTTATAAAATCTATACTATTCATTTTAAATTATTAACTTCAATTATCACTTTCTTATTAATTTACTTCTTATTAATTATATTCCCTTCAATTCCCTTCGCATTTAATTATATTCTTTTAACAAATTAAATGAATTTCCTTCCACCATTTTAAATGAAATTTTATTACCTTTTTATTTTATTATTTCAATGCTTTTTGCAACTTGATTAAACCCTAATCAATCAATAATTCTGAACTAATCGAAAGATAAGATGCACTTTTTCTTCACCGGTAATATTTTTTTTTTGCTCTTTTCTTTTTCCTCTATAAAAAAATGAGGACTTGAATTAGGATTTTACTTTTTTTTTTATCTATAGAAATGCAGACTAGAATACTAGTCTTTTTAAATATCAAAGTATTTTAAAATTTGATATTTATTTATTTTTATAATATTTAATAATCGAATTTTAAAATATCATCAAATTGAAATAATAGGGAATAAATCAGGGTTTTTCTTTAATTTTAAGTAATTTTATTTTGATAGAATTGCAGACTTATATTTTATTATTATTATTATTTGAATATAAATATTTCTTCTAAAAATATATTATTTTGGATATACAACGTATGAAAAAAAAAATAGAAAAATTTATTCAATCAAAAAACATGCACGGGATAAATTTATTACTTAATATTTAAAATCAAAACTCAAAAAATAATTTAATTAAAAATTTAAATAAAATACCAATTAAATATTTACTAGAAGATTTAGCAATTTTATCAATTGTAAAAATTTATTATTAAAACTTGATATAAAAATTTAATTAATATTTTTTACATCTCAAAAGTTAGAAAATTTAATTTTATATAAAAATTTATTTTTTAAAAATAATATTTTATTTAAAAAAAATCAGCTTGTCATTGTCGGTTCGAATGAAAAAGGATGAAATTTTTTTTAATATTAAAAAATATTAAAGATCTAATTATTATTATTTTTCGCTTAGGATCTGAGACGGCCTGCCAACTGAGTTATTTGAGAAAATTAAATGTATTATAATGAGTGGTGCAGTTTAGCTGACTCGGCATGGAGTCATGTGGAGTACACCTCCTGGCCAATGGCCCAATAAGAAATCGAGTGGTGCAGAGTCTGACATGATCCCAATCCCCAGCCGGCCGGCCTTTATGGAGGACTTATCATGGTCTGGTCGGAGATCCTGATCAGGTGTAATCATGGAAGCCGTATTGAAGACATTTCAAGACCTACAATTAGTTAGTATATAGAAGGTTGGATATTGAGCTTTAAAAAGATCAAATATAATTTTATAAAAAAAAATCAGGATACCCTCGATCCGTGAAAGTTAAAATTGACTTCAAAAATAAAATCTACGTTTCGCATAGATAAATCTAAACTATTAATTTACTCAAAATCGATTACGGGTGAATAAGAAATTAATTTTTTAAAGTCAACCTAAAATTAACATAGAAGGAAATAGATGGGGAATAGTCTCACATCTATAAATTCCAAGGGTGTTTGTTTCTTTATATGTGTTGTCGTGTTAATGGAGTTAAAAAAAAAGAAAAACACAGATGTTCTCTTTTCACAAGTGAGCAGGTGCTCACACCTGCAAGCCTGCCATGCGTGCAATGGGCTCTTTATTGGCACACTTTGCACTTCGCGGGTGTCATGTGACGTAGCAGTGCCTATGTGGCGGCATTCGAGTAGACAGAAATAATACAATCTTATTGGGTTTTGGATTATTGGATGTGGATTCAATGTATAGAACCTTTTAGGCTAATCTATTATTATCTATGGATCAATAACAGATTGGATTCCTATATAAAGGAAAGGTCCCGAAGGGTTTAGGTTATCATCTTGACCTAGTTTCTTGTTCCTCATTGACAATAAACTTTACGGCGTCGTCAACCCTAAGCCCCTTGGAAGATCCTTCATCTTCTTTCCGCTACATCTTCTTCCACCGGGATCAAGTCGACGACGCTACGACAAGGACGATAGCTCTTCAATCAGGTTCCTTGTCATTCAGTTTATATTTTTATTCTTGTTATGTCATGATTCGATAAAACAATAGATCCATGATCATATGTCTTGTGTTTTCTTTTTTGAGTTCTTATTTCGTTCCTAGAATTCATGCGGTTAGGAGAAAACTTGAGTTCTATCATGGACTGTTGACTGTGCAAACGAATATCAACCGTTGGATAGAAGAGAGGTGCTGGATCGCAAGTGGCGCGATCTGGAATGTTGATCGCAAAGAGTCACAATCTGACCATTGGTGATGAGACTTGATTTGAAGCGTCAGATAGAATCTGGCGGCTAAGATCAAAGAGAGATCTGAAGGGTTACAACCATCCAAATCTGGCGGCTAAGATCAAAGGCTATCTAAAGGGTTACAACCCTCCAAATCAAACGACCCAAATAAATCCTAAACCAAATGTCACAGTCACTCACCAAATGGTACCTCACATCTTCCCTTGTATAAATAGAATCCCCTGGATGCTGGAATCATTCATTCAATCATCTAGAGTTCAAAAAACATACATCTCATCTTCTGCATCTAGAGTCCAAAAAGCCAACGAGAAGGTTCGTTGGTCTCGAAATTTGAAGTGTTGTTATTTCGAAACATCGTCGTTGTATCTTGAGAAACAAATTGTTACTATCCATGAGCACCTATAGCGGAGCAATATCATTTTACAGAAATAGTATCGAACACTAGCCTTGATGATCTTATATCAATTTGTATCTTCCCCGATAGCAAACCAACCGACTCACATAGAATATTATTATCATTAAATCTAACGATTTATTTTTGATTAATAATCAAATTTATGTCCTCCTTATATATTCATCACGGTTCAAATTAATAATCATCTATATTTACCTCAATTCATATAATCTAAAGATGAATTATCGTAAAGCATGTGATGAGTATTATCATTTTTTTTTGGTGCTGCCATGGAAATCGTATTGAATACAAGATTTTATTAAACTGGTTGTTCCGGAAGAAATTGACGCGGACGATCAGTCATCAGAGTCCAGCCCACGAGGACGAGGATGAGGACGAAAGGAAAGGAGATCCCACCCTGCGAAATTAACACAAGCGTTAATGAGAACACGCCGGAGATTTTCCGGTGGAGTCCATTCCGACACTCAAGTCAGTACTTAAGTCGATTACAGGAAAAGAAATAAGGAGGATCTGTGAGTTCAAAGAGTGTAACCCCTTTACCTGAGGGGTTGGAGTACCTTATATACCTGTAGGCTTGGTTCGCACGTATCTCCACGTCCTCCTCCACGTTCCGTGCTTGTCGGTTATCCGATATCTCTTAGGTAACGACTCCCACGATTATTGAATCTTAATTGTCGCATATAAAGGACAATAATTATCCGTCACCTTTCTTGAATAAGAAAGGGTAACGGCTATTGGAGTCGAGCTATCGGATCTGTGACTTTTTGGGCTTCGCTCGGGAGATTTGCCCTCCGAGGTGGTCTCGGGAGTCTATCCTCCCGAGGAGGTCTCGGGAGTCTGTCCTCCCGAGGAGGTCTCGGGAGTCTGAGAGAGTCGTTCAGACTCGGTGAACCCTGACGCATAGCTTTCTCATTCCATGTGTCAATTCTAGAATGCTCAACCCCATCACTGGTTAAGTGAGTATCCATATAATTCACATATTCAATTTTTATAATATTCGAATTAAGTGTGATATGTAAATGATATCTCTTTTCTTGTAAAATTCATTAGCTAGTTTTGAACGAAATTAATTATATTTGAAATTGACGGATAAACTTAGACAGTTTTAAATTATTTTAAATCAAAATTAATATATTTTTAAAAACTTTCTTAATAAATCTATACCTCTAGATCTAAACAGAGCATTAAATTTTTTGAATAAATAAAGTAAAATTTTCATTATGTACTCTTAATTCATTATTCTCAATTTATGTTATCAATTTAGATCCAAGAGCATAAATACATTACAAAATTTTTTTAAAATATATTAATTTTAATTTGAAGGGATTCAGAGTTCTCTAGATTTATTAGTTAGATTCTGACTAAACAAGAGAGAGAAGAGATATTTTGAAAATATGGTACCTATATAATTTAGATATTATAAAAATTGAATATATGATTTGGATAATACCATAGTATTTAGTAAAATGTCTAACAAATGATTGTTGAAGTAGTTAAATGTAATTTAGATATTATAAAAATTGAATATACTTAAGCTATTTAGTAAAATGTCTAACAAATGATTGTTGAAGTAAGTTAAATGTACATAAATAAATAACTTGCTGTGTACCCAAATTCCAATTTACATTTTAGGGTCTTTACCAATAGATTAATCATCAAATTTGAACAAATAGAGATTTTGATATCCAATTATGTTCTTTGTCGTTTCATCATTTCATCATTCCAGTTATATTTTTTATGAATCAGCTCTTACCAAATCTATTGGACTAAGGAGAAGAAAGTCTCCTGCCTGGATAAATTGAATGAAGAAATAAGAACAATCTAAATTGATAAGATGGATAACAAAAATCTCGACCCAATGTTTAGGAAAGCACAAATCTTAATATAGATGGAAAATGCCACAATTTTAAAATTGAGATTGATAAATCTTTGAACACTACAATGTGATATCTTATAAGTTCTAGTTCAATAAAGAACTAATAAACGAGAGCATCATTATACTTTAGATTGAAATATGTCAAAAATACATATATGATCGTCACCCCCTTCATTTATAGCTATAGGGTGATAAAAAAAATCCTAAAAGACCAAAAACAGTCCATTTAGTAAAAGTCTATTTAGACGACTTAGCTATTTTGAGCTTATGACACCATTACAACACAAATAAATATAGAAATTGAGTTTAAATTGAGTTTACATATCAAACATAATTCTACTACATAGACATGAGACTTAAGTGGTTAATTAAACTCATCTAAGGCTTGAATTAGGTTAATCACATGACTTATTTTTGGTCAAACTTTCTTCAATTATAGTTTTGACCTTCACATATTCAATTAATGCATTAAGTGTTTCCTTCATCTTTTTTTTTTTATCTTTAGCCTTTGTAATTGGACCCTCCATCATTCCCCCTCTCCTCAAAAGGATTCATCCTCGAATCTTGATCACCTACATCAAAGGAAGAAAGATCGGAAATATTAAGGGGGCGCTTGGTATAAATTTGGCAATGGAAATGGTAATGGGTTTGATTGAGGGGTTTATGGGTTTGGTGATAACCTAGTGGGAGGTGGGTTATGAAATCAAGGGTATCATATCCTTATTTTGATTCCGATTCCCGTATATCAAGCATCATCAATGGGAATGAAATAGATTTCATTCCCATTCCCACCTTCTAAACCCACTTACCAAGTACCCCCTAAATGTAGCACTTACATTATACTCACCTGGTAAGTCAAGCCTGTAGGCATTATCATTGATTCAAGCAGCAACTTCAAATGATCCATCTTCTTGTGAATGCAACTTAGTATGACTTTTAGTAGGGAATCTCTTTTTTCAAATCTAACCTCGGGTTCAATGATCACTATGAAAAAATCTTTCAGCCTTAAGTAATATTGCCAAATTTCCAAGGTCTTCATCAAAGCATACATTTTCATGACATAAATTGGATGGTTCAAAATCGCTTCGCTAAACTTCCCAATGTGATAAGAAAAATATTGGCCTGCTTGCGTTAACACAACTCCAATACATATTCCTAAAATATCACACTCAATTTCAAAAGTTTTAGTAAGATCAAGTAAGTAATGGTGCAAAAGTTAGCCTCTCCTTACGCAAATTGAAAGCTAAATCTTGCTCACGATCCCAATAAAACTCAACATTATTAGCAACTTCATTCAACGGTGTAGATAATGGACTAAAGTTCTTCGCCAACTTTCTATAGAAACTAGCTAGCCAACCCATAACAGATCCATACCTCGGTCTTGGCCATTCACAAATATGCTCAGCTTTTTCTCTTCATCATCCACTATTCTCTTTACACTAACAATATTACCATGAAACACAATTTGACTAATGCAAAAAAGAACATTTCTAATGTTAGCATAGTTTCCCATTTCATAAAATTAGTTGAAAAATCCAGATATATATCATCAAAGTATACTAGAACAAACTTCCCAACTATGAATGCAAGATATGGTTTAGTAATCTAATGAAATTATTACGTACTTAACTCAAATGACACATCTAACCATTCATATAGTTGTTCATGGTCTTCAATGTAATTTTTTATGTCTCCCTCATGCATGTGAATTGCATGATAACTAGACATAATCTTATTGATAACTCCTTTTCTTCTCAACTCTTCATCTTGCCATTAAAGCTCTTTTGCATCCTTGGGGTTGCTCTCATAAGCTAGCTAATTTGGAATGGTTGCTTCTTGAATGAAATCAATCTGGTGTCCATCATCAAACTCTTGCAAAAGTAAATTAACAATACTAGGCAAAGTACATAAAGTTAAGATTATTAGTGTTGAAGCAAGGTTCCTTGTATAAAAATAAAATCATTGGCTGTTGAGAATAAAAAGATCTCTTAACTTTTCTTTCTCTTACATAAAAGCTTTCTTTTTCCCTCTCTGGCTCTTGATTATTTTTTTTTTCATTTTTTTTTCTATTCCTCTCATGCTCATTTTTTCCATTTTTTTCACTCTTTTGCTTTTCTCATTCTCTTTTCTCTCACGGTCATTTGTTTCACTCTCATTTTTATCTCAATTGATCTTTATACACTAGCTTAGGAGTTAATGGTACAAGAACTACAAGTTTACCATGCATCATTAAAGAATATTTATTTTTGAATCCATTATGCATGACCTTCCTATCAAATTGTCATGGTCTATCTAAAAGCAAATGACTTGCATGCATTTACACTATATCACAAAGAACTCATCATAATACCTACTAATGGAAAATGAAACTAACACTTACTTATTGACCTTAACTTCTCACACTCATTCAACCATTGTAGTTTATAAGGTTTAGTATGTTTAGTGGTAGGTAGATTTAATTTCTTAACCAAGATTATGCTAGCTACATTAGTGCAACTTCCCAATCTATGATCATACTACATACCTTGCCTATAATGTGGAAATGGGTATGAAAGATATTCTTATTGATCTTCATCTTCTTCCTTCGCTTGTATATTTATAGCACACTATTCCGGAAGCGAACGATAGGGATGACGAATCTCCAAAGCGCAGCCCACGGCGGTGATGATGGGGAGAGGATGTTGATGCTTGCGAGATTAACACGCTCGTAAAGGGGATGCACCGGAAGAAGTTCCGATGGAGCCCTCTCCGACGCTCAAGTCAGAACTCTCTCTCTTAAGGATAACCACGAGGAATCAAAGTACTCCAATTCTAGAAAGCTTACCCTTGGTTGCTCATCTTTATCACAAGTCCCTCCCCCCTTCAAGTCTAATCGAAGGAAGTGTGACTTACTGATTAGGTTGGTGGCACAATGATGGGAAGCGCAATATCTGCAGGACCCATATTATCATTCCTTCTTTCTTAATGACTTGTCGGGTCCTAGGAATTGAAACATTCGTCACTTGGCCCAAGGCCGTCCTTTGAGTTAATCTAAGAGTCCTTGCGAGTTCCAAGACCTGGTAATGATAGTTGTCCATTACCCATTAAGAGCGCATGGGGTATCTTAACGGCGAGAGAGTGTTTCAGCGAATAGAAAATTGTCATGTGGCAGGGTCTTTTCTAAGTGATTTCCCTCTGATACACCTAGTAGGGTCATACCAACCGACGACTATCATGAACCGTGATGCCTTGAGATTTGTAGTTCTCGTTGTCCACGCGTCGTGCATCTATTCCTTCGCACAAGAGCTGCTCCTTCTCTATAAAAAGGGAAGGCGAAAGCGGCCTTCCATCTTCTTGCACCGCCGACTATTAGAACTTGCGCCTCTTGTCTCTGCCTACTAGAGTTTTTTTCGTTAGAGCTTCTTCCTCACGTGTAAGTCCCACCAGCTTCTATCTTCTTCTTTCATCCAAGGTCATGGGCAAGGAGGGAAAGGGAAAGAAAGACCAGGGTAGGAAAGAGAAGCCGGAATGGGAAGGGGCTTATCATCCGAAGTGGTATGAAGACACTTCGTCTAAGGTTAAGTCCACCACCCTGAGAGTCACTTGCGAGGCCTACGACATTACGACGGAGTTAGAGGTTAGGGTTCCTAGTATCAACCATTCTCCCGTAGAACCCCCTTAGGGTTTTACACCTTCTTCTTAGGACAAGTGGAGTTCGGCCTACGTTTTCCAATCCCTCCCTTCTTCATGGTCATCTCTAAATATTTCGATGTGCCCTTACACCAGATAGCCCCAAACGCCTTCACCCAGATGGGCGGGGCGCTCATCCTTTTTAAACTATTCGATATACCCTTGACTCCCCATTCTTTCCACTACTTTTTCCTTCAGAACTTAGCATCTAGGGGAGCCTTTAGTTTCACCGCCCGTCCCAGCCACAAGTTCATTAGTAGCCTCCCTTCCTCCCATAAGGGGTAGAAGGAGCACTTCTTCTTCATTCAACTTGCTGAGCGCCCGTTCTGCTGGACACGCTGGCGCGAAGATTTACCTTCTCCTCCGGACCTGGGAAATTTCTAGCAAGATCAGGGGTATCAGCGAGCTAGAAGCATTTTGGCAAGGATGGAGTTCCATGGCCCCAATTTGGTTCTATGCGAAGAGCTCCTATATCGGGTTGGGATCAGCCCCAAAATCACCCGTCTTAGCCCCGACCTCAGTAAGTCCACTGTTTCATTAAACGTTTATCTATTCTAACTGACATTCAGTTATTTGTGTGTGGTAGAGAATATTATGCTCTCCCGAGCCATGAGCAAGCTTCTCAAGTGGGAGCTTGCAGATGAACAGACCCTGACCCCTCCTTCAGCTCCCTTACCTTCCACGACTGAGCCTTCCGAGGGCTCCGAACAGACCCAAGGTGAGGAGCTGACCACCACAAAGCTACCCGACGCCCAGGAAACCCACCTTTCTCCTGTTCCTGCTAAGGCGAGAGGTGGTGACGAGGAACCACTGGCTCAGGCTTCTATGTTGGCGACAAAGCCAACTGGGAAAGCAGGCCCACCGCCTACCAGACGGCCATGGCTCATCCTACTTGATAAGGAGGAGGAGGAGGAGAGCGAGCCACAATCCTCCCTTCGGAAGCCTGTGGCTCCTCTGGCCCCTCTAAGGAAGAGGACCTGCTTGGCCAGGGCTACTGAGGAGGAGGATTCTGTTCCTCTCTTCAAGCATCACCGGAGGGCAGCACCGACTATCACGGAGCCGAAGGGTGAGACCGAGTTCCCCGACAGGGAGGTTAGCTTCCTTCTTCCTTCACCCAGAGTCCCCGAGGCTGCCAGCAGCCCCAAGGGCAAAAGGGCGAGACCAAACAAGCCCAAATTCACTAGTGCCCGCATGCGCCGAAAGGCACAATCGGTCGAGAAGACAGCGACTATAGGCTTCCAACCAGTCTAACTTAAAGAGCTGCCACAGGGGAGTTATCCTGGTGACGAGGTGTCCACCAGTAACGATGACGGTGCGCCCGGCCCCTCGAGCGTACACGCCTCCCCGCCGCGCCTCCTACCTCTTACTCCTTGCAGCTCTGGGGCTACCTCCGGAATACCTTCCCCAAGGAGCTAGCAGGCCATGCGGGGGCAGACCGAAGAGCACCTTACATCCCTTAGAGGGATGACTTCGGTTGGGGTAATCGCTAGCTTGTACGAGTCACTCCTGAAGGTAAGCTTCTCGATATATTTATATTTTTTTTACCCTTATTTTTCTTGTGCCAGGCCACTTCCGAGTGCCTCCTTTTGGGCCGGCAGATGTCCCCCGAGCAAGAAACTGAAGCCCTACACCAATAGGTGGCAGAATTGGAGGCGGAGGTTTTCCAAGCTCGTGAGGAGGGTCGGATGTAATTGGAGGTTAGCAGGGATCTCCATGTCAAAGTAAACCATTTCCTGGACACCCTTCTAGCCTCTAAAGCATCACTGCACAGTACCCACTACCGGGAGCGACTTCTGTCAGAGAGGGCGACAACCCTCTCCACAGAAGTGATCAACTTGTTGGAAACCGGATGGCTAGAGAGGGGGTGAATATAACCAATCTCTTTGACCTTTGGCACTTATCAAGATTTCTGCACTCAACTTATCAGTAGCACAGCGGAAGAAGCAAAGAAAAATGAAGCAGTGCAGTAAACTAAAAACAGAAATGAAAGCAAACAAAGACAGCTACCAAGATCGCTAACAAGAGGGTTTACAAGGTTCGGGGATAACTTGCCCCTACTCCTTGGCGTGCCCTTAAGGTGGGCGATCCCTTGATCGTCGGCAGATCAAGCCCCGGTGTTCACCGGATATAACGTAACCTCCTTCTCGGTGGAGAAACCTCTCCACAGCGTTTTAAACAAGAATATAAATTTAAGCTTAATGAAACACAGAGAATACTCTTACTCGGCACCTAGCAAGGACAAGAGCACAGCGAGCTTATCCCGAGCTCCACCCAGCGACGATCTCACGCAAGGACTCCCTCCTTCGTGTGTTCTCACTGTTGGACTCCAAGCTCCTTGTTCTTTCCTCCCAGCACTTACGTAAGAGTTGGTTGCTTCTCGATTGCAGTTGCTTGCTCAAAGTGATGAAGACTTCAGAAACACAGCAAGCAAGTTGTGGAGAAACACAGAGCGCAGCAAGAACTTCAGCAAGCTCAACAGAAAACTATCGAACACTTCTCTACTTCAGCCGAAGTCTTCTTCTCCTTTTGTTTCTCCACCAAGCATCAGATGACACCATCCCTGCAGCTCCCAGCTGCTCATCTGCCAACGCCAGCTACCACTGAGCTATCACTGGACTCCCTGAGCTTCCCTCAGCCAAGCTCCAGTCTCAGCTCCAGTCTGCAGCTCGGCCGTTGCAACCTGAGATGGAAAAAGGGACAAACCTGCTCCAAGGAAAGCTCTCCATTGACATTCCTTGAGTGTTTGAATCCTCCCCTGTCACCTGCAGCTTAATCAGACTGTTAGAGCAGTAAATCACACAGTAAATCAAATATCAGAGGCAAACAGCAGCGAATCGGATACGATCAGACGCTCTGACCGCGTCTGACAGTGCAATTTGAATTAAAGTGATCGGTCACCGGACCGATCCAGGGCTTGTGGGTCGGTCACCAGACCGATCCACCTCTGTGCTGGGATTCCCAGCTCTCACGGCAACACAACCTGATCGATCACCAGACCGATCAGTGTGATGCCTGATCGGTCACCAGACCGATCAGGGTGAAGCCTGATCGGTCACTCAGACCGATCAGGACTGATGAACAGTGTTCTCGGAAATCAAATCCTAAGCCCCTGATCGGTCACCGGACCGTTCAGGACATGATCAGTGGGAGAACTCACTCACTGCCCGCTCCCTGATCGGTCACCAGACCGATCAGGAGCAAGGCAGCGAGGAAGCTGCCTGCTCCCTGATCGGTCACCAGACCGATCAGGAGCCACACAGTAGGTTCCCAACCTCACTGTGCGCTCCCTGATCGGTCACCAGACCGATCCACGAAGAAGCAGCGTGCCAATATCCCTGATCGGTCACCAGACCGATCCAGGGACTTAAACCTAGCCATCCAAGCTAGGGATTCATCCACCTTAGCCCTCCAAGCCAAGGATTTCACCATCTAACTCTTCAAGTTGGGAATTTGCATCAATCCGAGTTAAGTTAGGGTAAACAAATAAAAAAAACATGCATAATAATGTAAATGCATAATAATGTAAACAGTTTAAGTTAAAAAATTTAATTTAGAATAAATTAAAATTCTACCCCTTAACTTAATATTATTCCTCCCCCTTTGATCACATCAAAAAATTAGAAAATATAATTAGGGAAGAAAATTTTTGAGTGCGATAAAAAATATTCTAAGTGAAAAAAAATCACGTTACCACAGATTTTTCAAATTTAAAATGGCATATTTTTTCAAAGTTAATTCCATTTTTTTTGTAAAAAAAATACATAAATAAAATCTAAATTTTTTTTGATAAAATTCACAGCTGATGAGGAGATCCAAAAAAATCGGATCTGGTCAAAATATTTTTCTATCGAATTTTAAAAATAAAAAAACATATTTCAATAAACAATTCATAAAAATCGAAAAAAAATCTGAATATTTTTGTTAAAGTCGAAGATGAAGATATGAGTTTGGACAAAAATTTTGAGTTTTAAATTCGTTCATCAAGTCCAAAAATGACATACCAACACATAAGAGTTCTTGAAGAGTAAATTTTAAAAAATTGGAAAAAAAATACTTCAAAAAATTTGAAAAAAAAAATTGTAATGAGTCTTTCCCCTAAACTCTTAATTTCAAATTTCGAGGAAAAAAAATATTCGAAAATTTTGAAAGAAGTTCTGGTAGATAGACAGCATAATTGTGCATAAAAAAAATAAAGACATAATTTTTATTAGAGAAACAAAATGCGCACATATATAATAACCAAAAAAAATTATCAGTTTAATACAAATTTAGGAACCCAAAATAAGTTCCTGTCTACAGGATTAATTAAAAACTTAGGCGGAATATAGCTTTTGGGCACCTTTTTAAATTGACTCTTATGATTTTTAAAATACCAATTTAAATTATCAGGAAAGTAATTTTTCTTTTGGCGTAAATATGCAATATCAAGTTCTAATTTTTGCACCAAGTTTTTCAAATTATCATTTTCATTTTTCAAAATTTCAGACGAGGATGTAAGTGTTAATTCATTTTTTAATTTTAAATTTTCTTTTTCTAATCTACAATTAGATTTGAGCAAAGCTTTAACTCCAGCATATAATTGATCATGAGGAAGAAAACAAACCTCACTTACCGGGTCGCTTTTGAAAGGCGAGGTTCCTCTTTCGTCGTCGCTTTCTTCTGACGTCTCTCCCCCTTCATCAATGCTCCCTTTTTGATGATTTGCCATCAGCGCAAGTCCCGCGTATTCTTGACCTTCCGACTCTTCTGACGAGGACTCATCGTCGAGTTGGATCTTCCTTGTGTTCAGTGCGGCGATGTCTGATTTCTTATTCTTCTCTTCATGCAATTCTTGGAATTTCTCCCAGAGCTCTTTTGCCGAGTTGTAATTCTCGATGCGGTTAACTTCTTGCGCGGGAAGAACGGCTAGTAGATGAAATTCAGCTTTACCGTTTGCTTCAAAGTCTGATTTCTCCTTCATTGTCCATGACTCTATTTCTTTATCCTTGCCGTTGTTGTCTTTAGAAACTGAAAAATCATTTTTCATAATTATTAGCGAACTCCCCCTCAAACTTCGGCGGGTTGATTACGGCTCCAACCATTTTCTTGAAATTGCTGCAGTCAGCGGTTAGTCCTTCTGCGGCGACCTTGGCTCTGATACCACTTGTTGGACCGGGTTGGACCGGCTAGAGGGGGTGAATAGACGGAAAGAAAAAAAAATATAAAAAAAATGGAGGCACTCGTTTTTTATAAAAAACTTGGTCGCAACTAAGAACGTTGCTTCCAAGGCAGTGGACGCTCAATTAAAATCTCCTTGTGGCGGAGAAGCCTTACAACAAAAGCACGCTAGACTTTAGAGAGAATTACAAGAATGAATTGAATCAATAAAAATGTTGAAACTCTAAGCCTATTTATAGCCTAAGAGAATAAATCTGGATTGTTGATTGTTGAGGAATTTTCTCTTGGCCATTGATCCATGGATGTAATCTGGATGGTTGATCTTGGATGAAATTAAACTGCATCCATTGGATCTGATTAAAGGATAAAGTTATCCTTTAAGAGATAACTTTATCTTTTGCTCGCAACAGATAAATAACTTTATCATCTGCTCGCAACAACTTTAATCACATCTCTTTCTTATCTCAGTCGGTAAGGTTGATGATTTATGTCGGCGAGGTTGCTGGTTCGAATCTTTGCAGCAACAAATAAAATTCTTTTTGTTTCACGTATCTTGTTTGACTTGGTCAAACTGACCAGTCTTTTGGTTCATCTTCTGGGTGATTTCCGGCCAACCGGAGTTAGGCTCACCCGAACCCGACTCCGGCCTTTCGCCCCTCGAGCGTGCTTCCTCCCGGTTTCCCGTCCCTCGGGCGTCGCGTACGTCCTTCTCGATCCACCGGTGTACTCTTCCGTAGCTTCCGCGTCCCTCGGATTGTACCGAGCCCGTCGGCTCACTTCCCCGCACAATCCTTCTCGTCCGCTACGTCTTACACTCGACTTCCTCCGTACCTAAGCTCCTGCACACTTAGCAGAGGGATTAAACATACCAGGACCTAACTTAAATTGGTTGATCACATCAAAATCAACCAGGGGTACTTACAAGAACTTCATCCAACCTAGCCTTCCAAGCTAGGCACCTGACCCTCCAAGCCAGGACTTTTTCACCTAATTCTCCAAGATGGGAATTTGCACCTAACCCTCCAAGTTAAGACTTTTCACCGAGCCCTCCAAGCTAGGACTTTTCACCCACCTCTTCCGAATTAGGACTTTTCACACACCTAGCCCTCCAAGCTAGGATTTTCAACACCTAGCCCTCCAGGTTAGGATTTTCCAACACCTAGCCCTCTCGGTTAGGATTTTCCACACCAAGCCTGATCCCCGATCAGGACTTAATCATAATCAATCATCATCCACCTAAACTAAAATCGGTGTCAACACCAAAACAACAATCAGGGCCAGACTGCATCAACAATCTCCCCCTTTTTGTTGTTTGACAACCTGATTTTAAGTTTAGGGATTCTTAATCAAGTTTTTCAAATTTAGAATCATAGGGGAATCCAGATCCTCCCCCTACCATATGATCATCCTAAACTTAACCAATCCACACTCTCCACCTTTGTCGAATACCGAAAAGGAGCTAGAGGGGCTGTTAAGTTTAAAACAAACTCCCCCTCAACCCTAGGGGTATCCCAGAATAACAAAGATTTGATGGAATTGTTTTCGAAGCATATGATATCATGTGAAAAAGATAGATCAAGATGAAACCATCACATCCAGATCTTCCCTGATTATCTTGTCTTGCTCGGGAGTAAAGTGTCTTCGCCTCTGTTTTACCGGTCGTGCTCCTGGAGTGATATGCAGTCGATGTGTGGCCAAGGTGGGAGGGACTCCTTTGATTTCTTTTGTAGCCCATGCGAACACATCGTGATGATCCGCCAAGCAGCTGATCAACTGGCTTTTAAGTTTGGCACAAGATCAACAGCAATTCTTGTGATTCCTCCAGTCTATTGAGGATGAACTTGCACTTCCTCGCTCTCAACCTCCCGGCTCTCTTCTTTGGCTCCTTCCTTTGCTCGGGGATTGGCCAGGTCAATTTGCAAAGCTTCATGGGTCCTCGGGTTCTTACGAGTTTCTATCCTGACTTCCCTACTGTAGCATCGTCGAGAAGCTAGTTGGTCTCCATTAACTTCGGCCACCCGATATCCCACTGGGCATCGACGATCATGAAGGGAGCCCTCCTTGTTCTATGTAGGGTGTCATTCTCCAGCAACAAGGATAATAATATTTGTCTCATCGGTTGTACTCAGTATCCAGTGAAGCTGAAAAGCAGAGTAGAGACAGGATGTAATTCATCCTCATCATCTGGTTCAATGCCGCCTTGTACAGGATGTTGACAGAGCTACCTGTATCCACAAAGATGCGTTTAACCTCATAATTAGCTATTCGGGCGAGGATTACCAGTGCATTTTCGTGAGGGGCTTCCACATCCTCCAGGTCGTCAGGGCCAAAGGAGATAACAGAACCTTGGCGCTTCTTCTTGTCCGTCTCGATGGCGTAATTTTTCAGCCTGCGGGTATGGGCCTTCCTTGCCCGATAGGAGTCTCCTCCAGTCAGACCTCCTGAGATTACTCCCACATGGCCCAATGGAGGTCCGCGAGCCAGAGTCTTGCCTTTCTTCGGATCTCTTTCCGAGGAGATAGACTAGTGGGGCACTATCTCCCGACTTCTTCCTCTCGAGTCGTACCTAACTTATACCGTATTTTCTATTCGTATTTAATCCCTTTGGTGGGCAGCATCTAGGGATGATAATTTTCTTCGGCCTGAATGGAGGATAAGACATTCGACCCGAATGAAAGATCTAACTTCCAACCCGAATAGAGGAGGATATGAAGAGACTACCAATACTCGATATCCGACTCGAATATCTGATTAAATAATATATATATATATATAAATTAAATTTTTTTCCTAAATCTACTCACTATTTTCTTTTATTGACGTTAAAAGTTTTTGTTTATATATATTTTTTAATATGATATTAATTTTAATATGTTTTTTTGAATGATAATAATTGAATAGAAATAAGAAAATTTATTAATATAGAAGATATGAATATGAGTATGAGAATGGATATCCGATACCTATGGGTATGGATACTAAGAATATTAAATCTTATTCAAATCCGATTCATTGTTATCCCTAAGAGTATCTTATTATGTGGTAAATAAATTTTTAAAAAATTGATAATCCTCGCCCAAAATAAATATCTCCGTAAACTATGATTCATTCAATTTTTTTTTCTAGGAGGATTAATCCGCTTACTTCTTGTATTTAACTTGAGAGTTATGTATCTATTTCAATGATAATATTATTATGAACCATTATCAATTATGATTAGATTAAATATGCATTTCCCCCTAAATAAAAGAAAATGATCTACTTTCATTTGGTATTTCAGAATAAGTTTTTTTATCCTCTATGATCAATCAAATTCTTTTTTTTTAATAATGGAAATGATTGCAAATCTATCACTTGAATGCCAACTCAGGATAAGCAACGTCCAATTTTGGATAATTGTGCAATTTATTCAAGCTAATCTTAAAATTCTCAAAAGACACATTTAATTTTTAATTTTTTCCAAAAATATATTAGTTTCTCATTTCATCTCTCTCATCACAGACAATAATCACCATGATACTAAATTTCAAAAAACAACACCACTATAATACTGTAATACTGTATTTCAAAAATACACAATGTATTTTGAAAATCAACATAGACACCACAATGATATTATTTTTTTAAATGCAACACCACAATAATTGACAAAAGAGATAAAAAAACAAATACTACTTTAAGAAATTATTCCACAGTTTGAAATACGTCTATCGTCAATTGTTGTCTAATAAATCGTGACAAGTAATCGACTCCTATGCAGATCATCCCTTCACCAATCCGTCTGATCGAGTAAAGTGAAAATATAAGAGAGAGCAAAATTCTTTTCCTAAAACAAAAAAGAGAACTTTGGCATCACAATGATGCCTAAGATTAGCTTGAGCCTTTTGCTGATCACTGGCTCTTTTATTAGATTTTGTAATCTTACAACTTGTGATCTCTGTCTACACTTTTACAAGCATGAGGTTATGCATTTTTACCAATTAACATTTATTTAATTTATATAACAACTTCCAGATTGAAAATGCCCTATCTATTTCCTTAGACGAGGGGGGAAAATATGAAAATTACATTCAAGAAGAAACTAAAGTGGCAAGCCTTTTCGCCCATGGACTTTCCTCTGGATTCCATGATATGGAGGAACCCATGATAGCACACCACCTCAAGTTTATTAGAGCAGTTGCGAGAAATTCTTGTGAATTTTCAAAAGTTGTTTGAACAATCTGTAGCTCCACATCTGAGTCTTCACTAAGTATTAGTTGCTCAAAAGTATCTCTTCTCTCTTGAAGAATCTCAGCTTCTTCGGAGATCATCCGCATGCTCAGCACCTGGAGTGCCTCCATAGCCGTGCTGTGGAATTCGTTCTCTACATATGCAGTGAATGTGTACCATAGAGAAGATGGATCAGGACTTATTTTCTCCCTATGCATGGTCTCGATTATAATTTCTATCACATCAATTCTACCCTGAAAAAAAACAACCATATTTTGACTTATCAGCTGATTGTTTGAAATTAGGGGGGAAAGTGCAGATATTTGACTGTCATCAAAATACCTTTAGAAATGCTTGCCGAAGGATTGTGTTAAAAAATTGGATATCAGGCTGAATGCCTTGGGACCTTGATTGATCCAAAACACTTAGAGCTCCTTCGAAATCTTCATTTACTAGATGAACCTGTTAAGATTCCCCATACAAAATTAATTAGGGAATATGTTCTTATTTTCCTAAAACTTTTCTTTGATAGTTCCGGTGACTAAAGTTCTTCCAAATCAACTTTCAGGTAGTATTTGCAAAGCAATGATACGGTCTCAATAGAAACTTCAGTAATCAATGTGCTGCCTACATGGAACAATAATAAAACAGTAAAACATAATCATCTAGCCATGAAGACTACGAACCAATGGGTTTCTTTCTTCAGGATGCATGAAGTTATCACATGGGAGTTGGTGAACTATCCAAATTTATCTTTTCCCTTAAATACAACATTAACGTGAGATGTCAATTAACAAAGCTGTTGGTTAATTTTGGCAATACAAATGTTGAGTGTTGAGGGTAATTTATTCATCTCTCAAAACAAAACTAAATATATAAAAAGTCTAGTACAAGATCATACCTTAATTAAGGCAGTAAAAGTCAAAATCTGTGGGCAGAAACCATCTTGTATCATCAAGGAAAGAATTGCACGAGCAGACTTGAAACTATTAAGAACGCTGCAGCATTCTATCATCATGTTGTATGTTCCAACATTAGCAGGAAAACTGCATAATCTCATACCTCTGAAGACTTCAATTGCCTTGTGAAACTGAGAGAATAGGATGTTTATGCATATTTATGATAGGAAAAGTATGTTCAGAAAGAGTGGATGAAAATAGGATTGTACGCTATCATCCCAGATACCTCCTTTGCTTGTACAAGCGCATGCAGTACAACATTATACAAATCAGTTTTCTGGTGACCGTCTGCCTGCCATAGCATGTTCTCGGCAACATTTAGATACTGCAGCATTACTTCTATCATGCCTTCATCTCCTAAAGCTCTAATCTGCCGAATAAAAAATATGATTAACGAGATTTTTCCAACCTCAGGCGACCGGCCCAGCCCCCCCTAATTTGCAGAATATAAGTTCAACAAGGTGGTCAACCACCCAAATCTACTCAAACCAACTATACACACAAATGTTAAGACCTCTGCAACTAATAATACAGCAATCAAACAAAGATTTCGGTACTAAAAATGCCAAACCAGATTGTACTAAATACATAGCTGGAGGAATGAAAAGCTAAACTGCCTACAATTTCCAATACAATGACGGAAGCTAGAAGGGTGACATTTTCAAGGTTATAAAGGTTTTAATTCCTTTTCAAAAAGAAAAGAAATCGGAATTTTTATTTGGCAAGGGCTGATAGTCAAAGAAAATATTATTATTCATTTATCATTCATATTTCTTCCCCAACATTCTAAAAACATATTCTCTAGACTGCCTACATTACGAGGAAAATAGGAGTGTCCATCAAAAATTGTTGTTCCAGGATATATGAGGGAATGCAAATGCCTGTTTCTTAGAGAAGAAAAAGAAAACCATTAAAAAGCAAATAAAAAACGAGGATATCAGGATCTACATCAGGCCATTATGGAACCTGCAACATTCTAAATTACCATAATACAAAGCGTTCTTTCGAGAAAATAACAATCAAATTTTATCATTGCTATTTTTTTAAAAAAAAATTATTCAATGAGGATTTGCACAAGAGCTACAAATTAAATAGGTTTTAGTAATGTCTATACATCATTCACCCCACAGATGCATATATATATATATATGCACATAACTATTCTTCTATTTCAGTATATAATGATTTTTTTTAAAAATATATATAATAGACATATGGAAGCCTAACTCCGCCCATGACGATTGACAAATTACCCCGTCATGGCCGGTTCAAGCCCGGACAAAGGAGGAGGGGATTGCGTTGGGTTGCCAGTCAACGTTAAACTAAGACAAATGTTCAATAAAAACATATGGAAGCCTGAGCAAGATTGTTCATTCAATTTTTTTGGGAATATATTATGCATATGGAATCAAACCTTATTTAGGCAAAGATTGGTATTGAACTCAGTAGCATAGCCAAGATTTTCAGCCAGGGCGATTTTAAAAAATTCCAAATATTAGTGTAGATGGATTTTCAACGTCCAAAAGCCTAAATTTCGAATTTAAGGAAAACAAACTTAAATTCGAAAATTTTGGCCATAGCGTTCTAGTTGAAACAGGAGGAAGAAGATGCCAAGGCTTAAGGATGTTCTTGTTGTTGGAAGAGGGCAGCAACTAATGTTGTAGAGAAATGAAAAGAAAAGAGAACTCTTGTGCTTGAGAAGAAAAGAGGAAAAAATTGTAGGCTTACTATTGTTGGAGAAGAGAAGGAGAAGAAGCAAATGAGGAAGAAAAGGAAGAGAAAAATAAAAGAGAGAGATTGGCGAAGGGGTAGCATATGGTACAATGAGGTTGCAACATGCGTACGGAGAAAAGGAAGAGAAAAAATAAAATAGAAGTTTACTCAAAATATATCGTAATTTATTTTAAATCGATCAAACTCGTTTAAACCTTAAACTTGGTTCAGTCATAACCAAGGTTTTAAAATTCGCTAGGTGCTAGTCGGGCATCAGACCAGTGTCTGGGCACGAACTAGGTGCAGCTAGGCGGATTCCACGATATCAACATAAATTACATAATAAATCACATTCTATAACTCTGGTTACTCAGTACGATGAAGATGAAATTTGATGCTAGCTGCTAGGGCAAGCCAACAGATCAATTTTCTTGTTGGACCAAAATTTAGGGCTCATAAAACTTAAGCCCCAAAAAAAAATGTTACATTTCAGTTTTTTTTAATTGGGCTTTAAATTTAAAAGTCCAAACTAAAAAAAAAAATCATGAAAACCTGCACTATTTCCGCGGCGCCTAGACGATTCGACTAATTAATCAAGCCTAATCCTGCCTAGGTGTCAAGGTCGGCTAAGCTGACCGACTAGTATGTTTTCGGTGCGGTTGGCTAGCGCCTAGCACTTAGGCGGTCGTCTAGGCCGACTTTTAGAACAAAGGTCATAACTTGACCAAATCAACTCTAAATCAATCCCGGTTTAAACGAATGTAATCCTTATCTCCGCACCTACCTGTCGAATTTAGTTCGAACCTGATTCAATTTTAATTTAGCTCCATCACTTCGATTCCTACGATTTAGTTCATCCGTTTATTATTATATATTTTATTTTTAAAATTCAATAGTTAATATATTTCAAGTCACGATATTTTCTAATAAAAGTGGTATCAATGGATAGCTTAGGTCGTGGGCTTTCCAAATATGTGATCAATTTCAATTTACAGCAACGAATGATGACGAATCAGTCAATCAAAGTGACAGTGAAGACTTTCAAATATATAGTATTACTTTTTTAACAAAATGTGGGAGGGGTGGTTGCACCCCCCCCCCCCCCCCCCCCCCACATAGCTTCGCCCCTGATCGAACTTAACACCTTGGAAATAGCTTCCAAGGTTTCTTACCAACCGATAGTAGGCACCTTCATGATCGTGTTCATTGGAAATACAATTGTGATACAGAATTATCAATTATCTTTTTGATGTAACTTAGCAGTCCAATCAGAATCATGTAGTATAATGGTATATCAAGATGCAAATCTGGTTTGTGTTATGAAGGAGCAGTAGGCAGGAAAAGAAAACAAAGTACCAGATTCTTCAAGGATGTGTAATTGTGTTGAATTCCATTATTTGCCATATCCATCTCAATAGCACTTATTCTTTTGGAAACATCAAGACGTGAAAGAATATTTCCCTTCTCATAAGGGGCGTTGACAGTACCAAACAATGAGAACATAAGCGCATAGGTTGAAATATTTAACTTCATGTTCAGTTTCTTAAGCTTCACAAGAAGACGAACTGCGCGTTCCGGTTCACCCTACATGGGAAGAATGTAAATAAAGAAATTGGATAATAACTTGAAGCCTTCTCCAAAACACCAGGCAGGCAGTTGCATTGTTGGAGTGTCGATCATAACCTAGTGTAGCATTCACTAATGAAATATATTGAATAGAAAAGGATCCAACATGAGTAGAACTCTGAACAAATGAATCAAGGTATTATAAAGAGCTGTCAAGTAATCCTTGTCGAAGCTAGTTTATCTGTCATTTCATTAGTGTAGTAAACTAGTTGATTAGATAACAAAAACAGGCAGTATGTCTCAACAATTTGAGGTCAAATACACGAATATTATCCTATTGTTGCCTATGAGAAGTAATACTGTTAGTAAAACCCATGCCACTCTTCAAAAAAAAATTGTGTACTCCGTTATGATTCTATTCATACCTTCAACTCTGATTGTTTCATTATTATCTTGAACCTATCAATACCACAAAACTTGATTTCTCTCCTTTATCATCAATGGAAGTTACACCTAATTGCCTGGGAATAATATTAATTTTATTTCATCTCATACATCAATCTAAATGTTTTCCATCAATACTGCACAAACTTACTGCTAAAATTAAACACAGACAGTGGAACATTGTCCTACAACCTCAAGGCCACATAACATCAAACAGAACTTCAGCATTAACTCTATCCTAACCATCCACTCTTTATCGTATGAATAACCCTTTCACTAATTTCTCATTAGTGATAGATCTGAGGGTGTCCATCCAACTTACTATTCCACTAAATGTCTTTGTGCCATCGAATTTATATTTCATATATTTGGTGTTAGTTCTAAGGAAATTCACTAAATGCACACCCCATGACAACAACATGATATGTTTCTATCACATTTGATGCTCGTTTATTTTCCAAAGAAACCATAATATTATTGAGTTACCTTCAAAATTTTCTGTAAGCAATAAACCAAACTATTTCCGAGACCTCTCTAACTCAAATATCTTATCGAATAACTATCATCAACTGCTATCCATCCAAAAATAGAACAACTTTGATTATTCAAAATAATCACTCCACCTATTGTCTACCTTCAATTAGCCTTTCCCAGAGTTCAATAGTGAGATTCGACAAGTTAATTCCTCTATAGCTAGGACAACTGGGTATGTCATTATTATTCTTGCAATTGGTGTAACTCCTCTGTCCATTTAGATCTTAATTTTCAAAGATGTATTGAATCAAGTATCTACTGGACCAGCATCTGTAAACAGTTTGAAATTCCCAACAATTCAATGATTGGGACTAGCATAACCAGTCATTAACAGAAGTATCTCATTCTATTACTATAACCAGTGATGATAAACCCACATACAATATTAAGAACATGTATGAAAAAAGTAACGCCAATTACTTGAAGAGCACAACTTGGAATAAGAAATGTGCATTTACTGATGGCATAACAAATTATTTTAAACTTGCAGTAACAAGTGGAAAAGAAAGAAATAATCATGGTTAGGAAAAAAAATGTGGAACTGCCACGTTAGCGGGCCCCCTACAACGGCGCTACATCGTATGGAGGGAGGTTCAACAGGAACACAGGTGGCAAGCGCATGGCGGAGCCTCTGTAGGTGGTGAAATCCTAGGATTGACCCCTACCCGATCCATCATACGCTTATCTGTGTCAAGCCCTGAGAGGTTATGAAGATATGATAAAACTTGGGGCATATGTGGAGTACCACAGTTAATGGATGGAAGTGAAAAAGTAAAAGAGGAATAACTTCAATAGGAACCAGATTTTCAGTAACCATATCAGGGTTGTCTCTAAAAGGAAAAACAATCAAATAAGCATTGGTATCATAAAAGTATTTCAATGTATATTACTTATTGAGGTAAAGGATAAAAAATGGCTTAGTTAGATATAATGAAAAGAAAAGGAAACATAGGAAATAATTAGAAAATAAAAAGCATTCAATATTAACATTTTCAGGAAGAACCTGGTTACCATGATATCACAGGAAGCAAACAAAGTATTGTAGGTATACAAGTACTTGGGCAGGCAAACAGATATCTTATCTGCAAAGAACTCAGCCAAATCCAGTTCAAAATTTCGGCTATAACCAATTGAGAGAACTGCATAAGTATCATCATATGGTTCAATGTTCATTTCCTCCATCATCTTGAGCTGGAAAATAAAGCATAGAAATAGTAAGTTAAATAAATGTTGAAAGTTGAAACAACTTACAAAGGACCCAAACAATGTCGGAGTCCAAAAATAAATGACAGTACTTGCAGCAATCTTTTAATTCTGTTGATGCAATTAGGTCTACAATTCTATTCAGGAATGAATAGCTGCATAATAATATATGACAACAGAGAATTATGACATTATAACGTGTATCAAAGGCATGATTCAGATGGCTATTGTAGATACCACTTTCATGCCATATTCAACTCCCTTTCCTGCAATGGCAGCTTTAACAAAGCCATCATATGTATGTTTAGAAGGTTTCAACCCGATGTCAAACATCTACAGAAAAATATAAACTCAATTAGTGCTGAATTTTAGAAAGAAAAACAATAGAAGTGCAGGTGAACCAAGAATTTCTAATACAAGTGAATATCAGTAATACAAGAAATGAGACACTAAGATGAAATTCTGTGACTTCCAAAGCATCTGAAACTAAAATTTAAGTTATTATACAATGCATGAAATATTCTGAATTTGAACCAAAGAACAAGAAATACTACAATTTGCACATTCAAATAGAAATAACAATAAACATAAGTTATAATGGCCAAATACAAAACATCTCTTAAGATTTCTCTAGCAATGCTCAAAGCAATATGTTAAGCAAGTAGTTAAATATATATCATGGTTTTGTATGAAGATTCATTAAGTCAGCATACAGTTTTTCTCACACCAATGGCTCCAATAAATCACCTCATTCAACCATTGCTTCTAATGTTGTGGTTACTTTTAAGATTAGAATTTGTCGAAAGGAAGATCTTCAGTTTAAGAAAGAAAATTGAGTTATAACTAGATTATTTATGTTTAAGGGCAAAGTACGGATTATAAAAATGGAGAAGTGGGAGAAAATTTAGTTGGCACAAATTTGAAAATGTTTAATAAATATCCTATCAATGAAATAGACTGTATTTAGTGCCTAGCATGTCAGCTCAAATAGGGTAACATTATTAGTTCATCCGTTTCTTTCTCTTGCCAATTTCTCTCAAGTAAAAGGAGGGAGAGGTTCTCTTCCCTCTGCTTCAAAATCTTGGTCCGATATTGCTACCCAGCTAAACAGTCTGCAAAGATTCTGCGTGCGCTGTCATACCTTCTATTAACATAAACTCACAATTTTAGTCCTCTACTGGAAATACATCAGACTGGTTATCCATGTAATCTTCAAATTATCATATTTATCTGAATCATGGTTGCGGATCTTGATTGGCACCAACTGCAGAGGCTGTAAATATAAGTTCACCAACAAGACCAGGACCATCTTAAAACTAGGAGGTGTGTGTGTGTGTGCGCGCGCGCGCGCATATATATCAATGCCTTTTAGTTTGTACCAAATGGTCTACATTAGAAACATATGCCTCAAGTAGAATTTTTTTTCACATTTAGAACCAAAGTAATCTATTAAAGGTAGATGAATACATAGCAGCAAAAAAATCACATCCAAAGAAGCAAAAACAACAAATACTTTCACAGCCAAGAAATTAAAATATAACAAAAGAATGCATATAACAGATGACTATACCTGCAAAAATAGCTGCTCAGCCAATTGGTAATTATTCAATTCTGCACAGGCATGTATGATGTCATTAAAAGACCACCTCAACAAGTTCATAAGTGGACGGGAGAACCTTTTCGATATCTGTTTCATGTTTTCAGTTCTGGGATCACAAAAACCTTCTTGCTTGTCTTTGAAATTTAGGTTGTTTAGAACAGCATCATCAATGATTTCATGTGCCTCTGAAATGCATTTACTTTTCCCTGACTTACTTATTAATTGATCTATTAGGGTTCCAGATACAAGTGTATCAACTTTGTCAGATTGTGATTGACCATCAAAAAATTTCTCTAATTCAAGATTCCTATTGTCATTGGTATGTCTCATATCCAATACCTCCAAGCTAGCTTCCAAACCTACACTTATCTCAGGGTTTCCACTGTGGGTTAAGGAAGTTGGATTGTCCAACAAAAACTTCTCACATAGTTTGTCCTTTGAAGGAATAGGGATATCTAAACCTGATGAACGATATTGTCCAGAAGCAGATTTTGAAAGGCAAGCACTACCTTGCCCTGCAAACATGACTAGATGTTTTAAGGCAGCATTTGCAGATTCAAGATCACCTAACCTACTGAAGGACCAAATAAATTTCCGTAACATTATTGCACTTGGATTGTAATATCTAGCATAGTCCTTCCAGATCCCATGAACTGAAGATAGACTTCTCTGCAAAACTGAAAGCTAAAGAACCTTTTATAATTAGCAATTGAACATCCAAAGCACCAGTAGCAGAAACCAAAACGAAGAAGATGCAACAATTAAATATTTACTCAACTATAAAGCATTGGTATAAGTGCATGTGGAACCGACAAAACACATCTGAAACAGGTAGTTCAGCAAAACCACCAGAGAAGACTTGATGCACTAGAAATCACTGATGGAAGTTCATGCAACAGCCAGCATTTTAGACTATCAAAAGACATATATATATATGCAGGGAAAATCATGATAAAAATCAGACAAACTAAACAAGTTCAAAACTATAGTCTATCGAAACCATTTCTATGTTGAGTCGATGGTAAAATTGGAAATTTTACTGAAATTAGCAGTATTATCATCAAATTGGAAATTTTATGAAAATGAGCCGTATTGTCATTATGGACAAAAGACCAAGAAAATATGCAAATTCAGCAGACAAATAATAACAAAACATCAAAGACCAAAATGACAATACAAAAGGTTTCACTCCGCTTGAAAGCAAGGAGAAAGGGCCTGGGATGGGAAAAAAGCCCAAGCAGTAA
The DNA here is from genome assembly GCA_024364735.1 of Boesenbergia rotunda. Lineage (NCBI taxonomy): Eukaryota > Viridiplantae > Streptophyta > Magnoliopsida > Zingiberales > Zingiberaceae > Boesenbergia > Boesenbergia rotunda. The sequence goes on from JAGFNQ010001066.1 coordinate 381,429, forward strand.
CTGTTGATGTATCAAAATATACCATATAACTGTCTGTAGATACTTCAAGCACAGTTAAACATCCTTCATTTGTTAAAGTCCAATTTAAACAGACAGTTAAACATACAGCATGATTGATTATTAAGTCAACCAAGTAAACATCTAAATTTTAGATCATTATGTCACAGATATAATTCATGCTACTCTATTACATGTTCTCATAAAAAAACATTCAGACCGAATTCCAACCTTAAGAAGTTCCCAGTAGGTTACTTCAGACTTGCCAACAAGTTGAGTTTCCATCAGCCCCAAGCAATGGTTAACATAATTGAAGCTCTTCGAACTCCAACATCCACTTAAGAAAAGATTAAACATTGGCAACGAAGAATGCACCCGATCATTTTCCCCAAGAGAATTAAGTAAGTTAAATGCCTATGAAAAGTAAATAATTGAGTAAGAAAATTTCCTGTAAAAGATGATGAATGGCTTCTAGGATTATGCTCAAGATAAAGTTTATAAAGGAATATATACTGTGAGAAAGGACAGACAACAGCAGCAGACAAGCATGTGACCGTCTCAGGATGATCCTGATGCTAAAGTGGTATTTTAGTAATCATAGAAATAAAAAGAGAACAATTCCCTAAATACTGACATTTCTGGCCAAAAAAAAATCCATTTTGTTATACACATTTAGTTGAATTTGCTAGAGGACTGAAGATATCAAACCCCAGAAAGTCAGATCAAATACTAAACAATTACTACTATGGATGGGAGTGGCATATATTCAACTAAATTTGGTGCCCAGAAAAAACCCAACACCTACATTTGGTGCCTAGGAAAACCAACGCCAATTAAAAGGAAAAAAAAAATAGATACACGCCAACAACATATACATCTTCATATGAGTTTTCCTAATTTAGGCTTAGATTGACCTTCTGCAGTTGTGAAAACGTAGTAAAAGAAAATTGTGAGAGATATGAAAGCAACTAGGGAATAATAGGAACAGGCTTTCCATATTTTTCCCATTTTAATCATAGGAGTAGATTTTCCAGTTTTCCATATATTCCTAGGAATAGCTATCTGGACAGTAACATTGTTTGGAGTCTGAACCGCCATAGAAATGAACTCAAAAATGTTGAAGGAAAGAGTTTCTTGTGAACTGCATTTGCATAGCGAAAAAAAAATTCAATTCTCCATTTCCATAACAAAGACGATCTGGAAAATGAAAAGAAAAGTAAAATAACATATTTGCCTCTGTCTTCTGAACTCTAAAATATTTTTACAATGGAGGATTATTTTTTTGCTAAAAAGAAAGAGATCATATTTTAAATAACAATTACCCATTTTCAAGGGGGAAAATTCTATATCTTTACAAACAATTTTCTTTATCACCATAGTAAGTAGCAGTGATAGAATAGCAACAATCAAAACAAACCTGCTCCATATATCCTCGTTTACTAAAAGCTTGAAGTATGAAGCTGCAATTTCTCTTGTTTAAGGAAATATCTTTTTCCTCCATCATACTCCATGTCTCCATAGCAAACTAAACAATAAGACCACCAATAAGAACAAAAGATGGGAAATAATGCTAGTTATCAGCAAACTGTTTATAAGAAAATGAAGAAAAAAGAAATCTGCTCCGTCAGCAAAAGGTATCGGGAACCAAATAATTTCCTAAACTAAAAAAAATGAATGTTTGATCTGTAGTCTTTAATGGATTTGTATATCAAATTTTTGACTTAGTATTTCAGCATTGTCATGTATCTTTTTTGCATTTCTACCTAATTGCAAACTACACAGTATTGAACTGATAAACAAACGGAGGCTGGGCATGCTTTTAGGTTTGAAGAATGAGTTAAGCATGCAGCAGTATGTATACGCTTCCAGTTCCCTTCTCTCTTTCCTGATCCTCTGATAGTTAAACTACTCCCCCAAAAAAAAACTATACATCTCTATTAACATATTCCAGGCTATGCCAATGTACTTGTAGAAGAATATATCAGTGGTATAAAGGTTCCTGAAAATTCTTTGATTAGCATAAACACTCTTTAGTATCTTAATTATTTTAAAACAAAGGAAACTATGGCCCCCACTAAAATCCAGAGACTGACTTGGTGAATGCAGCCTTGAAGAATTGTCAAAATTAGGAGATAGTTATGTTATGCACATAGCTAAAGGTGCAGTTGGATTCTATAACAAATAATAAAGACGCATTGAATTTAAAATTAAGAATTTTTAAAATTAATCATTACCAATGGATCACCCTTGGATGCACAATATTCCAGAATATGAGAAAAACTATTGGGATTTAAGTAGTCCTTCACTTCACCAAGGTTTAAAAGAAATTTGGAGGCTTGCTGGTTATCTCCCCTCCGAAGTGCATTAATAACTTGCAGCTGCAGCAATCTAGTACCCAAATGGTCACCCAAAAGATTGGTACTGAGATCTACAAAAGAGCAGGTTACAGTACAATTGTATAAACATATTGAATTATTAAAGTTGAAGGTGTGACCATGTGAGAGGTGAGGGGTAGAAGGAGACAATAGAAAACTGCAATTAAATGATTTGTGAAATCTTTACTGCTAATAGCATAGCCTTCAAAAAGTTCAACTTAGGAATAAGATCCATGTATCTAAGCCAAATAGTTGGGGTAGCATGGCTTGGGTTTAACATTGTAATTTGGAACATTAATTATGCAAAAATACACCAGGTTAGGTTGAATGTCAATGTAAATCTAGATAGGTAATTAACAGTATGTATTGGTTCATCCATATAGAGCTTTGAACAAAGCACCATATGGAAGTGTTTTTTTCCCACAGGAAATAACAAAAGTACTTTTAAGGTAATTTAATAAAATAAAAAACCTTCTTTTCACAAAGATTAGTGCCTCGTTTCTCCTAACTTACATCAATGTGCACAATTCAGTTGTTCGTGTTTTGCTGAAAGTAGCATATTTACATGAGTCGTCAAGTTGGAATCACATTCTATAGCAGTATATCATATCATACAGAATGATAAGTTAGTACCATTAGAAGATGAGAACGCATGAGATGACTGTGTTAAATCAATTCCTTTCTTCCGAACCTGTTAGATAAATTGATCAGTGACCTTGATAAGACTTCGCAGAAGAAAAATAGGGGGAAAAGGAGGGGAAATCAGCCTACCCTCTTCCGTACTTCACACGAATTGGAAAAATCTGCAAGTGATTGCCGAGTGATTCTAGTTCTGCAACTCAAAAATAAAATTTGATACAGAATTACGCCCAATGCATCCCGGATGAAAAATTTTTTGAAGGCGTTTTTCCAAACAACATAGAGCAAAAGAATGGTCTACTAACCGGCACCTATGCATGCTTTTCTGGACTTTGATCACCGAGGAGATATAGTAAATAAACAAAATGTGATACTCAGGGTTCCAAAATATGCTTTTTCTTAGAACCCGAAATATTTTAAGAACGAGAAACTGCAAAGTATCCTATCACGAACTGCCCCAACCACGCAAAGGGGCGCAGCAGATGCGATGAGAGGATAGTCCCCGAGACATATTAAGAATCAACACTCCCCTCCACTTCTTATCTTCTTCTGAGGCACCGCCTACTGGGTTTCGAGAGGAATGGAGGCGTCAGTAGGGTGTGGCTAGCAGGTGAACCGTGGGGCGCGCGGCGGAGGCGTCGGCCGTCCGAAACAGACAGCGTGAAGAGGGGATCGGAGAAGGGTTCGGTTTATCTGATTGATTGAGCACGGACAGGGGAAATGACTCAGTGAAAATTTTGATCATCGATTAACGGCACGTCCGACATTCGATCACTGATCGGATATTATCGACGGTCTTCGGCCGGCCCTCCGAACCAAACTATACCCTGAGGGTACGTTTGGTTCAAGTTATCATATATAACCTCGGTTATGTCATTACCAAGTAATCACATAACCAAGGTTATAGGGAATGAAACATTACCAGAAGTTGTTTGGTTCAATTTTGGTAATCAAATAAAAACTTGTTTGTTTGGAGGTAATACTCTATAACTTAATATAATATTTTACCATATTACCCTTTAGAATTTGTTCAGATAATTTTATTTGTTTAGAATTTGTTTGGTCGATGGCAGTGGTCGCCGACGATCGTCGCCGACGGTGGCCGCCGACGATGTCGGTGGCCGCCGGCGGTGGTTGCCGGCGATCGTCGCCGGCGGTGGTCGCCGGCGATGGTCGCAGGCGGTGGTCACCGGCGATCGTCGCCGGCGACGGTGGTCGCCGACGATCGACGCCGGCGACGATGGTCGCCGACGACGGTGGTTGCCGGCGATCGTCGCCGGCCGCCGGCGGTGGTCGCCGGCCGCCGGCGGTGGTCGCCGGCCGCGGCGGTGGTCGCCGGCCGCCGCGGTGTTCGCCGGCCGCCGGCGTTGGTCGCCGGCCGCCGCGGTTGTTGCCGGCCGCCGTTGTCGGTCGTCAATCGCGAATAATGTTTTCGGAAGTTAATAAATTGTAATTGTTATTTTCGTCTTAAATGTAAATATTGGAGGATAATTTTGGAAAAATAAATTCCATAATCAGGGAATCAAGAAAAACCTTACTTCCCTAAGGTTTTCCGATTCCTGGTTGCATGTCCCTTTTGTTGACGTGTCGGGCATCGATCATTACTTAGGAATCGTTGATTATCAAAACCAAACAAGGTTTTTGTTGATAACCTTGGATGGATAACCAAGGTTATCAAGGATAACCCTTAACCAAACGCACCTTGAGAGATATGGTAAATCTGTCGGGGATCGTCGCAATTGTGATCTCATATTATTCATCGTCGATTTCGATGGGTTCGTCGTTGACAGCGATCCTGATGGGTTCACCGTCCTCCCAAGATATAGTTTGATTCAGAGCAGCGATCGGAGGTCATCGGTAGTGTCCGATCGACGATCGAACATTGAACATGCTATCGAATGACAGTCAAAATTTTTACTGAGACATTCATTTTTACGGTACATCTCAATCTCACTATGCTTCTAACAATACACATATTTTTTAATAACTAATTGCTTTTTGTGTGTATTAGATGCTGTGTGAGATTATTTTCAAAATAATTAATTCTTTAAACAATCTCAAATTTATATCACGCTTTTTTGAATTTTAATATATTCGCCATTATTTTACATTTCTAATTAATATGTTATTTTTACTGATAAGACAATTTTTTATGTGACATTGACATTTTATACAAACAACATAAAATAATATTCAAAATAAATTAATACTAAGGGATTTTAATAAAAATATAGATAAAAGATAAATTTAATATTTGAAAAAATATTAATTACTCAGATGCACTGCCAAGTAGACCCGACATTCCTATGATTCGGAATTAATGATTTGACGGTTCATAATCATCAGTTCGATATTTCTTGAGATTAACTCTTAATTTTAATCGTCTAAGACAATTACGATTCATGATTCGAAACGTCGATTTGTGCACGGTTCATCACGATTCGTGGTTTGTTCATGGTTCGCAGCGATTTAAGATTATTTAGTTGAAAAATTTATAAATTATAAATTCAATAAAAAAAGCTTATACTTATTTAAATTGTCTGTTTATACTCTTAAGGTATAGGAAAATCAAAATCTATTTAGTTCTCTTACATTTTTATCCTTTTAACTTATAAAGTTGTGTTGTTACTTATTTCTATTTCTCATTCTTGTAATATTTATTCCTTCGATATCAAATTTTTCGATTTCGTCATCTGAAAGTGCATTTCTTAGATTCTTATTCAATTCTTGTCTAATCGTTGAGTAACGCTTAGACTTCAAATATGTTGGGACACAAAGACAATCGTCGTTCATCTAATATGTTATCGTCGGTATTAAATATTTATTCCACAGTAACTATTAACACTGGAGAAGCTGTGATTTCTTTGGCGATCGAGGAGATGATAGAAAAGCTTTGAGCTTTCTATGACCACTACTTTAGGATATCGAAATTTATTTCGCTATGTGCTTCATTAAAATAAAAAAATCATAAAATAATCCATAAGTTTTTTTTGTAGAATTTGAGAATTGTTGTAAATGTTTCATCTATTTTTTTTAATAAAATTTAGGCTTTTGTTAATTTTAATTACTACTTCTAGTATTTTATGTTTTAAAAATATTATTTCATACTCCATATTTTATATTATATTCTTTATAAATATAATATAAATAAATGTTAATAAAATTTATTATTTATATTCAAGGTCTAAAGCAGTATAAATGTAAAATTTCTAATTTATATTCAAAATCTAAAGTAAATGAGACTAAATAAAGTTTAGAAATATAAAAAAATATATTTTCTCATTTTGTTTTTATTGTTAATATATTAGAAGATAAAAATTTATTGGTACTATTTTCGTTTAAAACTAATATTCCTAAAACTAAATGAGAAATGAAATAATAAAAATCTAAAAATTGCTCATTTGCATCATTATTTTAAAAAAAATCACAAATACTACTGGATGTATTTGTTAATGATCACTCAAAATATTACAATATAAAAAATAAAATTAAACAAAATAATTTTGAGATATTATGAGCACTATGCGATTCAAAAATTCTATATGATAATAATCTTTCTTAGATATTCCAAGAGTTATCGATTTAATAACAGGTCACACCCATAATATATTGGCTAATGATCACTCCAATATTAAAACATTAAAAAAATATTATTTAATTTACTAAATTATTCAATTAAATCTCTCTAATCTTATTTATTAATTTTTTATTATACGAATAAGCGTAGTTCTAGGAACTCAATTAGCAAATGAATTAAGAGATTTTTACAAAAATCTTCAAGTGGGTTTAGAACTAAAACTAAATGAAAAATATTTTACGGGAACAAATCTAGCTAATTAATTATTTTAATTTATCATCTGAGTATAAAAAAAACTATAATCACTATTTTCGCTAGTGGAAAATCTAGATAATTGGGATTGAGTACGGTCAATTTCATATTTCGTTGGGTATTTCACTTCTATGTATCATTTCAATGGCCCATAGGCGCTGCTGGCTTGGAATTTATTGGAAACATTGAAGTACTTATATTTTACACTCAATTCTCCTGCTGGAAGAGTGACCTTTTCAAAATGTTTAATAAAAATAGAAAATTTTAAATGAGGACTTCCTGAACCTTAAAATAATTGTATTAGTACTTTTTTGTATTTTGGGCGTCATAGTCAGATTTGGAAGTGTTGAATTTTGATTGAAATTTCAAATCTATTGGAAAACCTTTAGTCCCACATTGCTAAGCCAAAGGAGATGGAAGGCCTTATATATCAAGTCATTCCTATAATGCTTAGATGGCTTAGGGGGACCTACACGCATGCGCGGGTTGAGCCCAAACCAGGTGGTTTCAGGGGGTCTGGGCCAGAAATCCATAAACCGGGCGCGACGCACGCGATTATCGCGCGCAGGGGGGGGTGCAAATCCCCAGCCCGTGAGCCTCGCGCTTGCGGGCGGCCCGGTTTGGTTTTGCAGATTTCGGTTCGAGTTGATTTCTAAATCAATTTGGCTTGATTTTATTTCTTTCTTTATTTGTATTTTTATTATTTTGAGAAGTTGCGTCTTTGCCTTCTCTCAAAATCGCGCACGACGCGACTTTTCTCAAAATCGCGCGCGACGCGACCCCTCGGTTCGCGTGTCTGTGCGAAGAGGCAAACAGACACCTCTTCTGATCTATAAAAGGAGAAGAGAAGAAGAAGATTAATCACTCACTGCTTTCTTCCTTCTCTTCTTCTCTCTCTGTGCGCGCCTCTCCTTCTCTGAAGGCAGCGTTCTCCGAAGACAGTTTTTCTCCTTCTTTCTTCTTCGGTCGTTTTGGGTCTTGAGGCTTCGTCTTGTGCGATCTGAGGTTGAGTCCGAAGGCAGCGTTCGTTTTGGAGTGCACCTACGAACGCAGCGTGGTTGTCGGATCTTGGGGGAGTTTTGCCGGGAGCCTTTGCACCGTAGGGCGGCAATAAATTCTCTAAAGACAGTCGGCGCGCCGACGCTTCAACCGGAGGATAACGATTTCCTAACCCTGCTTATTCATTTACTGTCTATTGCATGCTGCCCGATTTTATTGGTGCAAATATATTACTGATTTTAGTGTTATTTTTACAACAATTTTAGAGAATTTATTGTAAGCATCAATAGACATGATGAATGATAGGGTAGTTGGGTCTGATGAGGCTAGTGCCAAACCTGAAAGATTTTTTGGGCAGAACTTTAGGCGTTGGCAACAACGCATGAAGTTCTGGCTTACCACGCTAGGGCTATTCTCTGTCATAGAAACAGATCCTCCTTCACCTGATGAAGAGGAACCTGGCCGTAGTGCTGCCTTAGAGAGGTTTAAGTCAAGGGATTATCTCTGCCATGGGAGAATCCTGTCTGCCCTCTCAGACGCACTTTTTGATGTGTACTGCTCAACCTCTTCGGCCAAGGAATTGTGGAAATCCTTGGATAAAAAATATAACTCCGAAGATTCTGGTTTAGAGAAGTACACCGTGGCAAAGTTCCTAAACTTCAAAATGGTTGAAGGAAAATCTGTGGTTGAGCAGACCCATGAATTTCAAGTTCTGATTCATGGTCTTGCTGAAGGAGATATGCTACTACCCGAAAAATTTCAGGTCTTGTCTATCATCGAGAAGTTGCCTCCGAGTTGGGAAAATTTTGGCATGACTCTTAAACATAGGAGAGGTCAAATCTCTTTAGAAGATTTGATGATTGCCTTAAATATCGAGGAAGAACATCGAAAGCAACATAAAGATGATAATAAGACAATGCCAATGGACTTTATTCCAAAGGCAAACGTGGTAGTCTCATCTGACAAAAACAATTTCAAAAATCAGAAAATGAAGAACAAGATGAAACCCAAACCAAAGGTTCAAAAGAAAAATGGAACCAAGCCGTGTTGGACATGTGGACAAGTTGGACATTACGCCAAATTTTGTCCTGACCGAAAGAACAAAAAGAAAAACCAAGGCAATACGTCCAACACCAAGGCACAAGCAAATGTTGTGACTGCTAATGCCGACACCAGCGATAGGTTTGTTACCTTTAACCCCGAACTAAATTTGTTCTATCAACCTAATGAGTGGTTGGTTGATACAGGTGCTAATGCGCACTGTTGTGCTGATCGCTCTGCCTTCCTTACTTATCAGGTAATTGAAGGCACTTTCGTGACCATGGGGAACCATTCTGCAGCTAGGGTGCTTGGGATAGGACAAGTTGACCTGAGGTTCACCTCTGGAAAGGTCCTGTCACTGCATGAGGTGCATCATGTTCCAGCGGTCCGTCGGAATCTGATTAGCGGGTCAAAGCTAGTTCGTGTTGGTTACGAATTGAACTTTAAATGTAATAAAGTTGTAATATTACATTTAGGAACCTTTATTGGAAAGGGTTACCTTAATGAAGGATTATTTAAACTCAATGTAGAAAAAGCAACTTTGAATAAATCTAATGATGTTGGTTGTTCTTATAACATTGAATCTTATGATGTATGGCATGATAGATTAGGACATGTTAATTTTCAAACTGTAAAAAGAATGATGAATCTTGACATGATTCCTAAGCATGCCATAAATGATAAGAAAAAATGCGAAATTTGTGTGCAATATAAACAGCCCCGAAAACCCTTCAAATCAGTTGATAGAAATTCTGATGTTTTAGAATTAATTCATACTGATTGTTGTGAGTTTAACGGTGTAATAACGAGAGATCATAAAAGGTATTTCATTACCTTCATTGATGATCACTCTCGTTATTGTTATGTTTATTTGCTAAAAACCAAGGATGAAGCTTTAGATAAATTTATGGTTTTTAAATCTGAAGCCGAAAACCAAACGAATAAAACCATTAAGAGGTTAAGGTCTGATAGGGGCGGAGAGTTTACCTCGAACCTGTTTTAGAAATTTTGTCAAAATTCAGGTATAATTCACGAGGTGACTGCTCCATATAGTCCTCAATCAAATGGTGTAGCAGAACGAAAAAATCGAACCCTTGAAGATATGATCAATTCCATGTTAGGAAGTTCTGGGTTACCCAACTTCATGTGGGGGGAGGCTCTATACACTGCATGTCATGTGTTAAATAGGGTCCCAATGAAGTCAAGGGATAAAAGCCCATATGAGCTTTGGAAAGGTCGGAAAACAAGTTTGAAATACCTTAAAGTGTGGGGGTGCCTTGCAAAGGTACTAGTACCTGAACACAGAAGAAAGAAACTTGGTCCAAAGACCGTAAATGGTATCTTCTTAAGTTATGCTCAAAATAGTATTGCATATAGATTTCTGATTATTAAATCAGAAATTCCTGGAATAGATGCAAATACTATTGTAGAGCTTCGCGATGCTACATTTTTTGAGGATATATTTCCTATGAAGATGAGAACACCTCAGTCCATTTCTAGTATTCCTACTAGAGATGAGCCTACTTCCGTAGATGTCCCATTATCCGTAGTGAGTGCACCTTCCTCAAGTCACTCTAGACTAGATGAATCTAGTGAGTGTACAGAACTGACAAGGAGCAAGAGACAACGTGTCTCTACGGATTTAGGCCAAGACTTTATCACTTATAATATAGAAGGTGATCCTATGACATATAGAGATGCTATGGCTTCTCCTGAAGCTAAGCACTGGAAAGAGGCCACTAAAAGTGAAATGGACTCTATTATCTCTAATGCCACTTGGGAGTTAGTAGATTTACCTCCTGGTTGTACCACCATAGGATGTAAATGGGTGTTTAAGAGAAAACTAAAACCTGATGGGTCAGTAGATAAATTCAAAGCACGCCTAGTTGCTAAGGGATTCAAACAAAAAGAAGGGATTAACTATTTTGACACTTATTCTCCTGTTACCAGAATTACTACAATCCGAGTGTTAATAGTATTGACATCCATATATCATCTTGAGGTCCATCAAATGGATGTCAAAACGACATTCCTTAATGGTGATCTTGAAGAAGAGATATATATGGATCAGCCAGAGGGATATGTAGCTTCTGGAAGTGAGAATAAAGTCTGTAAGTTAGTTAAATCTCTATATGGTTTGAAACAAGCCCCAAAGCAATGACATGAAAAATTTGATAGTGCTATGCTATCGTTTGGCTTTGAAATTAATGACTCTGACAAATGTGTATATACTAAACTGAAAGGCGATAGATGTATTATTTTATGTTTATATGTAGATGATATTTTATTGTTTGCATCTGACCTTTCAATTATTAATGAGACCAAGGCCCTCTTAAGTGGTAAGTTTGATATGAAGGATATGGGTTGTGCTGATGTGATTTTAGGGCTGAAGTTGACTCGCTCAACTGATGGAATAGCAATTTCTCAGTCACACTATGTGGAGAAAGTGTTAGAGAAATATGGCTATAGCCACATAAAATCTGTAGTCACACCCTATGATCCTTCAAAGACTCTCCACAAGAATAAGAGTGGCGTGGCTATGTCTCAATTAAGATATTCCCAAATAATTGGTAGTCTAATGTATTTGGCAAATTGCTCTAGACCTGATATTTCGTTTGCTATAACTAAATTGAGCAGGTTTACCAGCTGTCCGGACAGAACACATTGGGATGCATTAGACAGAGTACTCAGATATCTAAAAGGAACTATATCCTTGGGCTTGCAGTATGGGAGATTCCCTGCAGTCCTGGAGGGATATAGTGATGCCAGTTGGATAGCTGACACTGCTGAGTGTAAAGGCGTTACTGGTTATGTCTTTACACTTGGAGGCGGTGCAGTTGCTTGGAGGTCTGTTAAACAGACGATTATATCCCGTTCTACATCTGAGGCAGAATTGTGTGCTTTGGATACCACAGTAACTGAAGCAGATTGGCTTAAGGGTCTTCTGTCTGAAATTCCCTTGATGATTAAGCCAATACCTTCTATTTCAGTACACTGTGATAATCAAACAACAATAGCTCAGATTAGAAGCTCCAAGTATAACCAGAAACAGAAGAGACATGTACGAATCAGATTGAAGTCTGTTCGTGAGCTAGTGTCTCTTGGAGTGGTGTCTTTGGACTTTGTAAGTTCAAAAGACAATATTGCTGATCCACTCACAAAAGGTCTTGATTCTGAGAAAATCAAGAGATCCAATAAGGGAATGGGACTGAGGCCTATCTTGGTTTCATCTATAGCGGCAACCCAACCTATCTGATTGGAGATCCCAAGAAGTAGGTTCAATGTGGTATAAACAAGCTATAAGGGTGAACCGTAAGCATCAAACTGATTGAGATGTAATCTCATAGTCTCTTCCCTGGATAGATGCTTAACTGCTAGTAAGGATGAGCCTAGAGGCTCTTAATGAGTTCAAGGTCTTTATGACAGGATGCTTGCAGTACATCCTTGGAGAACTCACCTATGTAAGTGTAACTGTGGGGCCGCAGTGTGGGGGGTCTAGGCAACTCTCCTTAGCACTTATGAAATAAGATTCGGTGGCATGACCGTAATGCACCAACCCAGAAGGATTCAACCGTCGCCTGTGATGAGTTGTTGCCAATTGATTTTCACATATTAAAGGTTTAAGTTCAAGACTTAGTTCACTTCAAACCTGTGTGAATAAGATTGGCTTACTTAGGTAAAAATTCAAACCGGAAGGTATTTTCACTGAAAGCTCATTACGACAAAGCCTCAAGACCTGTTTTGTTATTTATTAGAATTTGAAATTTGTGGGGGATTGTTGAATTTTGATTGAAATTTCAAATCTATTGGAAAACCTTTAGTCCCACATTGCTAAGCCAAAGGAGATGGAAGGCCTTATATATCAAGCCATTCCTATAATGCTTAGATGGCTTAGGGGGACCTACACGCATGCGCGGGTTGAGCCCAAACCAGGTGGTTTCAGGGGGTCTGGGCCAGAAATCCATAAACCGGGCGCGACGCACGCGATTATCGCGCGCAGGGGGGGTGCAAATCCCCAGCCCGTGAGCCTCGCGCTTGCGGGCGGCCCGGTTTGGTTTTGCAGATTTCGGTTCGAGTTGATTTCTAAATCAATTTGGCTTGATTTTATTTCTTTCTTTATTTGTATTTTTATTATTTTGAGAAGTTGCGTCTTTGCCTTCTCTCAAAATCGCGCACGACGCGACTTTTCTCAAAATCGCGCGCGACGCGGCCCCTCGGTTCGCGTGTCTGCGCGAAGAGGCAAACAGACACCTCTTCTGATCTATAAAAGGAGAAGAGAAGAAGAAGATTAATCACTCACTGCTTTCTTCCTTCTCTTCTTCTCTCTCTGTGCGCGCCTCTCCTTCTCTGAAGGCAGCGTGCTCCGAAGACAGTTTTTCTCCTTCTTTCTTCTTCGGTCGTTTTGGGTCTTGAGGCTTCGTCTTGTGCGATCTGAGGTTGAGTCCGAAGGCAGCGTTCGTTTTGGAGTGCACCTACGAACGCAGCGTGGTTGTCGGATCTTGGGGGAGTTTTGCCGGGAGCCTTTGCACCGTAGGGCGGCAATAAATTCTCTAAAGACAGTCGGCGCGCCGACGCTTCAACCGGAGGATAACGATTTCCTAACCCTGCTTATTCATTTACTGTCTATTGCATGCTGCCCGATTTTATTGGTGCAAATATATTACTGATTTTAGTGTTATTTTTACAACAAGAAGTTGCTCAGTCTTATCATCGATAGATTGAATGCTCGAATTTGCTATTTTCTTGCCCCTTTGAAATCAAGTTGATGAGCATTCTCACCCTAGACCTCCTTCTTACCCTTGACCTCCTTCCATTGTTGTCAACCTCCTTCTTTTTAGTGCATAGAATGTCATATTACAATATCCGATTTTATGATATCTAGAAGCGGGCAATTGATACATATACATAATTTATCATAGAAATATCATAACTACTAAGCATTGACACCATAATAGGCATCCTCGGTTCGATCCCCAGCTACGGCGCATTTGCAGGAATTTTTCCTCCAAATGGGGCGCGAACCCTGGGACGCTGGGCTTCTAGACCGCCCACTGCGAGCGCTTCCCGATTTACCCTGGCGGCCGGTGGGAAACTTCCGTGTGGCCGGGCCGGTCGCCCGAGGTTGGTTGGTAACCTCATTAATCATTTTTTCATAATATTCTCCCTGCCACATACAAAGTTTTGATCAGATTCATTCAAGTGCTATAGGTTTCTGAAGTGTTCCAGAATTTATACGTGCCTAGGGATGAGTATTCGGTAAAAAACGAACCGAACCGAATTAATCAAACTAGACTGATTTTTTTTAACAAATCGAACCGAACTAAATTTTAAAAATAAACCGAACAAACCGAACCGATATTTTATCGGTTAATTCGGTTTTCGACCGAATAACGAAATTAAAAAAATTGATTTTAAAAATAAATTTTAGTTTTTTAATAAAATTCGGTAAAAATAGGGTCTAAAAATTCGGTTTGGTCTAAAATTTTGATTAATTTAGTCTAATCGATTTAACAAAATAAGAAATTTGAAACCCAAAACCAAACCGCATTAATTAATTTTTTTAGAAAAAATTTAATTTATGAATAAACCGAACTAAATTTTAAAATTCGGTTGATTTGTTCTGTTTATTCGGTTTAACTAATTTTTGCTCACTCCTATATGTGCCCAAAGATATTGATTTGAAGTTGTTAACTACAGTGATTAGAAGGTTTTTATAGTCATAATTTATGATTTTAAGACAATTAACATATAAACCAACCTTATTGTAGGAAAATCAGAACCATATATGAGCATCATAAATATCTCCATTGCAATACTTTTTTCCATTAAATGTTAACTTTTTCAAAAATTCAATCTCCTTAATAGACCTAAAGAACTCTGATTAGATTCTGTTCTAATTTCGATATTCTATGATATTTTGGAGTCCAAATAAGTCTTTATTTATTTTAATCAACACCGTACTAGTGTTTTAGTTATGCTGTTGATTTTTAAACACACAATTATGATGTTGATTTTTAGAAACTAATATAACAGTAATGCTTGTGTGTTAAACTGTAGTACTTATTTTTAAAACTCAGTACTGCAATAGTGATGGTATTTAAAAACTAGCATTACAGTGATATCATGTTTAAAACACCACAACTATACTAATATTTAAGTTTTGGTGTTGATTTTTAAAAAATAACATTAAAGTAATTTTTATTTTATTTTTAATAAAATCAGTTATCATTATTTATTTTATTTTTTAAAATAATTAGATATTAACAAAAAAATTTATTTTATTTTTATTAATATTTTTTAAAATTTTTTTATTAAAGTTTTAAAAATATATAAATAAATAAATTTAGAGGATTATTTATTAAAATTTAAATGAAAATTTAATTTAATTTATAAATAAAAAGAAAGATAGAAAAAGACAAGAAGAGAGGTGGGGGCAAGGGAAGAGAGAATGATAAAAAGTCAATTGTGGCAGAGGAATAAAATGAGTACAAGACGTATCTTTTGGATATTTTCAAATGTCGATGTTTTTTTTTTAAATTTTTTTTGGCAATTTTAAATTTTAGATGTGTTCTTTGTAAAATTACAGAAATTTGTTTTTTAAAGTCCTCTCAAATATAATAAGCAAGAAATAAAATGTTTATTGGTGGTTCTGAATTCAACTGAATATGAATGCAGTATGAATGACTATTTTTGGCTCTGTATATCTCTTTAGTGGATTAAATCTTTTTCATTTGTACTCGTCTTGTGTGATTTGGACTCTAAAGGACTTGTAAAATCCAAGTTCCTATTAATAATAGGATTGTTTCACCTAAATCGATTGAGATATTTGAGCTAAAATTATACATGTGAGTTTTTTATTTGGTCGGTAAAGAATTTTCTATTTCGACTGATCCCGGATCAACTTGCGTGTAGCATGGCCCGGTAGCCTGGCACCCAGTCAAAAGGAAGTGGGTTAGTGGGCTACAAAGGCCCGTCAGATAGGTGTCGAGCGGGCTTAGGTCCTTAAGCTTACGCGTGATGACCCACACTCTTTAGTATCAGTCTGACCCCGAGTCAAATGTTCATGCTCTAAGACTCATCCAGGTTCGCCTCCTTGCCGACGCGTGGCGGCTCACGCTCCGGGGGTAAGCCCGAATCAGAGGAGGCGTTACTCAGTGCCCCCAGTCGGTACCCTCACAAACCCTCAGTTGGCCTCATCCCTCAGTGCCCCCAGTCGGCACCCTCACAGGCCCTCAGTTGGCCTCTACACCTAGTGCCCCAGTCGGCACACCACTCCCTGACACCAGACTACCAGAAGCTGTACGGGGTCGACGCGGGACTGAAGCCATCCTGGTACCAAATGACGGATATCTCGCCGAGGTATTGATTTCCCTGTCATATTCTGTCCCTCCGTACCAAGCCCACATACCCCGATGTCAGGCCGAGCGGCGTCCAACGACACCAACCCTTAAGTTGACAGTGCCTCTTTCCTTAATACAGCATGCACTACTTTATCCTGCCATCTCTGGTCAGACATTACCTTGTCCTCGCTATATGACAACGGGTGGCAGGCGGGGTAGGAGCTGTCAGCTTCCCCGGCTATATAAGCCTCCTTATTCCGCATTTCTCAAGTACGCGCGATAGTGAAATTTCATACTGTTCTATAGCTTTCCATCGCCACCGTCGAGTACTGACTTGACCGTCGGAGTGCCTGACCGGGGACTTTTTCCGACGGATTTCTAGCGGTCTCTGTCTTGCAGGCCATAAGCGATCCGACTCGTTAGACCATCTTAGCGACCTCGCTCTATCCGGAGGTTCACTCAGTTGTAGAGGCGTCCAACTCACTTCGCGAGAGGATCATCAATTATTCATTTAAAGAAAAATAAAGATATAACGTAAATATTTGTAGTCAGCTTTAAATACGATTGGTTCTAATAAGCCATCAAACTCCATTATTTTTCATAATTTTATTTGTTATTTTTTAATATAAATTTATTATTTAAAAAAAACATGAGCGAGAGAGAGCAAGGCCCACATGGGCCGACAGAGCAGACAATTGTACTGGACTACCCATAGGTCAATCGGGTCCGGCACAATTTGGGTCGGGCTCACATGGGGCCGGCCATGCCGTCTAGTCTACAGAAAACCTCACATGTGTTTCATGTCCCCGTTGGACATTTTTAAATACAAATAAATTATTTTTAAATATATATATATATATGTATATTATTTTTATATTCAAAATGAGTTTTTTTTTTTTCAAATGTGCAAAGGTGAGAGGGACGTGAAAAGACTGGTGGAAGCGGAACAGTCTCTGATGGATGTCCATCGGCAACGCGTGTCGAATGGTCGGCGGTCCGCATCCTGTTCCGTTCCGTCCGCATCGAACGAGGCCGGAGAAAGAGGCGGATAGAGATTGGGTCACGTGAGGAGGGCGGCCACTGATCGACCGCGTGGTTCGGTACCACGCGCCGGATGGCGACGCGTCGTGACCGCCGGGCCCCACTCGGCACATGACGGAGGAAGTGCGTGCCCTTTTTTTCGCGTTCCCCATCACTCGACGCTCGCTGCTCCGTGCCTCGGCCGAGACACGGGAGCAGCATCGCATGCGGTGTCGACGAGCTCACCCCTCGCGTCACGGCTGCACGCGCTAGCTCGGGCCCATAGAGGACAGTCACTGCCGCCCGTGCACGTGCCCCGGCCATCCTTGGTGATCGCACGTGACGTGGAAGGCGAGAGGACACGAAACGGGCGGAAGTCCGTCGAATCCTAACGGCAGCCGGTGACGCCCGCGAAACGGAAGTCGTGTCCATCCACTCCCGCCGCTACACGACAAAAGCACCACCTTCGGCGGAGAGACGGGGACCACCGCGCACGCTAGCCGCGGCCTCCATGTGGCGAGCGCGGGAAGGCATGGGACTCACGTGACCACTGCTCTCCCCCCACCATCCTCACGTGCCCAGCGGCGCCCGGGCCCCTATTCCATGACGGCTACCGCAATTACCCGATTCACTTTACGACGCGACGCACGTGGGTCCCGATCAGAATGAATTGTGAGCCTGGTTATTTTCGGGCCCCGGCGGGCGGGGTAGTAATAGCTCAAGTAGCTCCTCCTCGCCTCACATGCGCGCCTGGAGTTCATTTTTCAAGGCGGAAGGGCCCACTAGGCCACCCGCCGTGAGTTGGCCACGTGATGGAGGCGATGCTCCAAATTTTTTAATCACGTGGCGCCAACTCATCCGCCAACCGATAAGCAACGCGTGTCATTAAAGAAACGACAATGACAGTATCATAAACCTCCCATATACGCCTCCCCCGACGACATCAGCGCAAACTCAGTGTGTTAATTAAGCCAACAAAAGAGCGGGTTCTTGATAGTTTACGGATCCCTAAGTGGATACCTCAAAAGAGAATGTCCCCTGATCCAAACAAAAACCACTTCTTATTGAATCACCCACCGCTGCTAATTAACTACTCATCTTTCTCTTTCCAATGCTAAAGTGTTCGTCTGTGTGTCGGCTATTATATCGCATATAGACTGCTAGATAGATATTGGCTGTGTCCATTCATGAACATGGCGCATGCTCTTCGAATCTTCATCTCTGTACATGTTTGTCTTTTCAAATCATCTTTCCATTTTTAAATTCTCAGCTCCTTCGTTCACGGATTACCAAAGCTCCATTCAGTGTCAATAGCAAGCGTCTGCGCGTTAGATGCATCAGGTCGGACGGGACAATTAAAAAGTTACTGTCACATGACGTTAAAATGTACAGGCCTGAGACGGATTTAGACTGTCACATGTCTCGTGAGACGTGCCATGCTCAGGTCCCTTCGCTCTGCGCAACCGCACGCCCTTCTGTCAGCATTATGTGGGGCTCGATTGGATTCGTTCGAATGACTAATTAACCATCAGTGACACTGATGTGGCCTTGGATTTAACTGATGGAGAAACTAGATTAATTAAAAAAGGTTAAGCCGGTGGAGATTCCCAGCAATTGAGTGGCCAGTGCGTCGTCCTCCCATGTCGCCACCATGCTCCGCTGTCGATCTCTAATCTAATCCTTTCGTTCTCTTGATAAACTAAATTCTATTAGTATCTAATAATGCCTGCAGTTACTTTATCCGGGATCGGGATTAGCGCCTAATCATCACCTGTCATTAAACTCCATTTCACGTCTCTCACCAACCGCGGTCAACCGCCGTACGTCACGTGATTCGCGCTCCCAATTCACTTCGCTTCCATCGGCAGATCTCGGCCGTACGATTGCTCGTAGCGCCCGACTGTGATTCTTTTACGGCCGCATGAGGAACGCCCTGCTGGCGAGGCGACGGCAGGAGTAACCGCCGTTTTGTTCCCCGCGACGACGGCGTTATCAGCGACGGAAAGGGCGGGACTCGGGAGTGGAAGTGGATAAATGAAAGCGAGAGGGCGGAAAAGAAATGGAGAGGAAAAAGAAAAGCAATAGTATATTAAAGCGAGGAGGCGTATTAAGATCTCCGCGGAGTCTCTCTGTCTCCTCCTCGGCAAGGAGAAGCACACCGATCCCTTTTCGTCCTCAATTTGCCTATCCAGATTTCACCGGCCCATTTGATTAGATCCGTTACGTTCTCCTCCGCCGAAAGCTTTAGGGATTCGGATTCTGCATCTCTTAGTCTCCTGTTTCGATCTCGGAGGAGAGAGGCTTGTGGGAGAGCGTAGAGTCGGCATAATTCTCCAGTTTCTTCATGAAGTACTTTCTGATATAAATTGGGGAGTGGAAAGAAGATTGATGGAGCTCCAAGGTACGGATTGAAATTTTTGTTTTTTTTTTCTTGCGTTTCAGTACTAAATTGCGGTGACTCTTTTGAGTTTTAATCGTCACATTTTTTTTTCAGGGAAGAAAGTAACGCATGATTTCCTCTCGCTTTGCTCCTCCGATTCGTCTTTCCAACTCCCAGATCCTAGGCCCTCCTCCCAAGGTATTTGCTATACTGTTTGATTTGTACATATACTAAAAAAGAATCGCATAAATTTTAAAATTTTAGTTCTCTCTTAAAATTTCCTTTTGAAATCCCAATTCCCCCTAATTATGTTTAAAATTCGTAGATTGATGATTATGCTTTATTTATATTTTTAGGTTTCTTTTTGAAGACGCGAGACTTCCTGCGGCCGCTTGAGGAGGAGGAAGGCTGTGGCTGTGACGTATCTGATGTTCCTGCTGCCGTCACCGGCTTGAGGCAGTCGGAGAGCATGCTCCCTGGCGGCGTGTGCACGCACACCGTCAATCACGTGGCTGACACCGCGCGACCCTGAAGGCGTCCGGCTCGGCGCGAGGTTTCCCGATCGTGTTCGAGGCTAAGCCCGAACCCGATTACGGTAGTCGGAGCACCACCACCAGCTACGGCTCCTTCGCCGGTGGCTCCTCCTACACCCTGCTGGATGAGAAAGACACTGTTTCGAGAGGTAATTATCATTCATAAAAGTAAATAATATTGATATTTAAAATTTTCTCCAAATCAATTTTTTTGACATATCTAAAACACATAGGCAGTGGTATAGAGTTTGATTTCTGAAAAAAGAGAAATTTATTTACATCTATAATCTATTAGAAAATTCACCTTTTTTCCTTTCAAACTCTTTATATCTCAAATCTAATCATTTTTAAAAATAAAATAGAAAGCGATTTTTAAGAGTGAAAACTACAAAAATTTACCAGTTTATTATTATTATCATTTGACTTTTCTGTGCTTTAAAATAAATCATTTTTCAAAAATTAATATTTTACGTTCTCAAGTGCAATATATCCAAGAGTTTGATCTAATCAAATCAAATTGGATATGATTGAGAACAAAGGTCTATATATATTTTTAATAAAAGTATTTGGTTGGTAGCCATAACTATGTATATCTCGGTTTGTTTTTGTTTGAAACCTTGATCGGTCCCTTTTCCGGGATCACCATATATTAGCCATGGCTAAGGAATAATTTCTCGCATAAAAGAATAGGTTATTAAATTTTTGTTCACCCCTTCTATCACACACTTGTGGACGAAAAACAATATTATATTTACAACTTATTTATTTTGCTCATTTAATTTTAAATAAGGAGCATTAAAACATTATCTTTATCATCGTTACAGTCTCGCTCTTGATCATTCTCTCTCATATTTATCATGTAGTTGCATCATCCTTGCACTTTTAATTTTTTTTGAGCTTTAATTGAAACACTGTATTTGACGCATTGTGTATTTATCTTGTCAGGGAAGTGGCCGTCTCATTTCACTAGGGGCGGCAGTTCTGGACGTATCTCTGCGGCCGGTGCCAACGATGACATAGCCACCTCCGGAAGGTTTGTAATCCAATTTCATTACTCAATTCTTTTATTTTTTGTTGTTTGAATTAAGATTTCTATCTTGAGTTTTTGGTTCTTGTGATAGAAACGACCTAGCTTCGGAGAGAAAGCAATTCATGGAGGTAGCTGCTTCTGTACCCGTCCGGGGCTACAATAGGTTGGACGACGACGAGGAGTTTGGGAAGAGAGAAGGTTCTTCCTCTCGTAAAGGTACCTCTTTTCAAAACTCCGTTTTCCATTCCTTGACCTTGTTTCTATTGGATTTTGTTGGGAGCATAGTTTTCTGATGCGGTTTCTATTGTACTTATGGAGTTGCAGATTTGACTGTCAAATTAGAGGCAAATGCCGTCTGCAATGATCAAAGGCCAAACACCCCACGGTCAAAGCATTCTGCCACTGAACAAAGAAGGAGAAGCAGAATCAATGACAGGCAAGCCAGTCTAAAAAGAAAAGATGTGGAATTAACGGAACGGACAAATTAAAATGCTGGCGCGTTTAGTTTAAACATTCTTAATTTAGGATATTCCTGGCCTATTAGGATATATTCCTGTTTGTTTGAATGGTTGGTGTTGTTTGGCATACCCTACGATTGCTTTAATATTTTCTAAGACTTAAGATCTCTAATTTGAGTTTTCAAAATTGGAGACAGAAATTTTAGATTAAATCTTGGTACTTTGGATAAGCTTGCAGCGAAAAATAGTGAGAAAGATGGATGATGCTATCAAATTGGAGACAGAAATTTCTGATTAACTTAATCTTGATATTGATGATGTTGATAACGATTAGCTGCCAGTTGCCACTAATTGTTGTGGTTTTAAATTGGATAGCAAATCTTTACTGTATCCGTTGTTTGACAAGTAGATGTAAGGCTTTTGGTATTTTGTAAATCTTCAATCCATTTACACCTTTCATGCATATGAATACATGACCGAGAATTTACTGCTTGTATTTATTTACATTCATCCATGCAGATTTCAGATACTCAGAGGGGTCATACCTCACAGCGATCAGAAGAGAGACAAAGCATCATTTCTTCTGGAGGTATGATTTCACGTGAATCTCTGCACAATTCTTTTCCTCAGCGGTAAATTTCCTAATTCTAAATTGACGCATTCCAGATTTTTTTTTTCAGGTCATTGAATATATACGCTTTTTGCAAGAGAAGGTGCAGAAATATGAGTTATCATACCCAGAATGCAGTCAAGATGATGTGAAGTTAATGCCTGGGGTAAGAGCCTTAAAGCTAAACTGCTTTGTTCTCTGATGCCCGCCTGGTGCATCTGGACTTTGAATAGCATAGCCATTTTTTCTTTAATGGTTAGGCAATTGGTGAGCAAATTTGGATTTGAATACTAAATACACCTTTTTATCTACTCTGACAAAGCCGTCTTATTTGAAAATCTGAAATTTTGGTCTAGAAAACTGGCTTAGTATCTTCTTTTGTGTCACTTTTCCTGCAAAATAATGTATCCTACTCGCTTCAGAACTCTATCACCATGTCACAATAATTTGATAGAATTTATCAAAAAGGTGTATTTCATCATTCTCTACTAAGCATATCTATCATAGGTGAAACTAGTTTCCATTGCGAACGGCAAAGTTCTTGGATAACCTTGTGTGGTTGGTGTCTACCTAAGCTTCAATAAAACAAGAAAAGCATATTCTGGATCGTATAGTTTCCTATACCTTCTCTTGTAGTGACTCTAGATATGGTGAAGGCAGACATTAGTATTTGTCATTTCAGCAAACTATAGCATTCATTTTGTAACAACATTGTCTACAGTTTGTTTGTTTGTGCTTTTGACAAATTTGGTTTTGATAAACTTACTCATCTCTGCCTTTTTTTTATTGTTTAGAAATTATCTTTACAACAGAACAGCAATCAAGCTCCTGCTAATGTTTTATTGGTCTCTCATGTTGTGAACAATGATTCTGCTGCCCCTACACATGTAGTTTCCAAGAAAGCCAATGAAATTAGTATTCCTGGTGCACGTCCTACTCTGATATCAAGCACAACTCATAATCCGTCAAAAACATGTGTGGTTTCTGGTGGCATCTCTTACAAGACAATACAAACTACTACCAATTCCACGAACAATCTGGCCTGCACTCACAATTTGTTGCAGACGAAGTTGTTCCCCCGAGAAAGAGAAACCAATACTACTCAATTGCAGTCGCAGTCAATAGAAGCCTATAACCCTGCATCTCAAGATCAATATGGATGGTCAGAATCGTGCAGCCTTGCTGGTGGTGCTGTGATCAGTCAGAGGCTGAATGAAAAGGAGGAACTGTTAATTGATGAGGGCACAATCAATGTGTCTACTGTCTATTCCCATGAGTGAGTATAACCTGAATTTATTATCGATTTTTTTTCATTCGGTTGTTGTAGATTTCTTTCATCTTGGTTCACAAGCATGATTTACTTTCTTCAATCTTCTGTGTGCGCATGTGTTTCAATCGATGATAATTTCAGCAAGAAAGCATTCAATTGATTCAACTCTAAGTCTAGAATGCAAATTTACAATGTACTTGTGCATGATTTCTAAGAGCACATTATCTTGGTCACTTATTCATTATTATCTTTATTATTTATTATTTTTTTTGCATTCCTTGCGCAAGAATAGGTTGTTGAATACATTGACTAAGGCATTGAAAAGTTCCGGCATAGATCTATCACAAGCCAATATCGCTGTACAAATTAATCTCGGCAAGCGAGCAGTCAAGAGAAGATCTGGTGCTGCATCCACAACTTGTACTACCGATAAGGTACAGCCTCATAGTTCCTTTTCACTTCACAACATAGCAACAAAATTTTGTGTTAATCTCCACAGAATTTCCCTGGCTGCTACCTTCAATGATACTTGAGCTAATCATATCATGTTTCCTGCAAATGCTCGTAGGACATGGAAGAACCTGCTTCTGGCAAGCCAGCAAAGGGGTGCAATAGGTCGAGTCTCATGGCTGAGTTATCATCAGAAGCTTCAAAGCGACCAAAAACTCATGGTTAGTTGCCCATTGCGCACCTGGATTCGTCGTATCCATGTATATTCTGCGCAGCCTTTTGAGGCTGCCCGAGGTGATTGGAAACTCTTATCCATTCTTTTATTTGTCACGTACTTGCTCAGAGGCTTCCACTACAAATTGTGAAGCTGCTTTATTTATAGGCTTCCATACACAAAGCGAAGTCTCTTTTTTTCTCTTTGTTTTCTATTAAATTATTCTTGTAACTAACAATATGATGTTCAACTGGTGACACTGTATCTATGTGGGTTATCAATTCTATTATGTTAATTTATTACATATACGTTTAATTTATACATAATTAGTTTAAGTAGCATCAAGGTAATCAGACTTTGTAATGCCTGTTAAAGTCTGTCCATATCTTAAATACTACAGCAGAGGAAGAACACAAGCTAACGCAGACAATCCCGCCGAAACAAACACGGTTGATGATGACATCCTCCCCTTGTCCTTCCTCAAGAACATCGCCTCGTAGATCGGCAGATTCAACGCCACCACCAACCCACACACCGCATTCTGAATCAAGAGCCCTCCAAACGCCTTATCCACAACCGCCCTCTGCAATCCAACCACCATGCACGCCAGATTGATCAACGCCGTCGTCCCAATTATCACAAACATCACCCCCGCCGACGCCGTCGTTCCGAACTCCATCACCTCCCGCTCGTACCTCTTCGCACTGTCGTCGGCCTCGGCCACCTTCGCCGTGATCACGAACGCCGCCTGGGAAGCCCCCACCAGCGCCAGCATGTTATCGATGGTGGCGAAGAGGTACGAAGTCGTCCTCTTCAGCATCCACATCCTCTGGATGTTCCACCACCCCACCAACGTGTCGCCGCTGACCAAAGATTCCGCCAGACTGTAGGCATTTTTAGCCGCGGCGATGTAGGCGAAGGGAGCGAACCATGGACTGGACGTCTCCGGGAACAACGAGACGCCTTTGAGGAGGAACAGAGACGGGACTGTGAGGTAGAACAGAGTGGGGATGGAATTGGCAGCCCACAAACCGTAGATGCAGTAGCCCATTCGATGTCCGAGCTTGAGCTTGCCGTGGCCGTAGAACAGAGGACAGTACTTGGAGAGCACGATTTGGAGATTTCCCTCGCCCCATCTTTTGTGCTGCACCAGTGTCTGTAGTAATGTCGTGGGTGAAGCTCCTAAGAAGCCTTTTCTCTCGGGATTGAAGTAGACGGATCGCCAACCCCTGCACTGAATTATTAGTCCTGTGATCACGTCCTCCACCGCGCATCCATACTTCAATCCCATCTGCCATTTGAGGTGATCGAATCATGAGCCAATGTGAAATCGAAACATATTTGAGCTATTTGGTAGAGAAGTAAAGACCTCTTTGCCCCATTCAGTGTTGAATTCATAGGTGCAAGTGGCGAGCGACTTCGCTCTGTCTTCCAGGATCGAGACAGTTTCTCTGTTCTCCATCTTTGTTCTTCTTTTCCAGTCTTCCTTGTACTCCGTACTGTACTTTGTTCCGCAGAGAGCATTTCTTCTATGGAAGCAACCAGTTCCAATGTACAGAGGTCCGCCCAAGCCATCCAGCCCACTTAGTTCCACCTTGATGATCGTCCAACTCCATTGAAAATTAGTTCAAAAAAGTAGGCTTATTCAAATTCAATTTGCTACTGGAGTGCTTACGTAATTGATGACTTTGAAGGCATTGGCATAGAGGTCGTTGTCGGTGGTATTTTCATAGCCCTGAGGATATTGCACAAAGGCAACATCATGGCCTTGCTGCTCATCCATGACGAAGCAGAGGGCATCTCGGATCGACTGCGAATTGTTTGAATACATGTCGCAGTCGACGTTGAGGATGATCGGGCTGTTGCTTATCACTGAGGACACCCTCAACTGAGTAGATGCAAGAGTTGAAATCATGAAAATGATCAATCCTGTGGTTTATGCTGGTTCGAAGGTTTTGAGTTGTTACCAGAGCATTCATGGCGCCGGCTTTGAAATTGTGATGGTGCTGCGGTCTCTTCTCCCGTGCCATGTACACCAGGGTGGGTAGCACAGTTCCATCGATGTCGACCGAGGTTTCCTCCCTGCTATCAATTAAAATCTGGACAGAAAAATTGACGTCGAAGTGAAACTAAGATGAGAGGAATCAGTAATCCAGCAATTGAAGCGAGTTAATGCACCT
The DNA here is from genome assembly GCA_024364735.1 of Boesenbergia rotunda. Classification (NCBI taxonomy): domain Eukaryota; kingdom Viridiplantae; phylum Streptophyta; class Magnoliopsida; order Zingiberales; family Zingiberaceae; genus Boesenbergia; species Boesenbergia rotunda. The sequence continues at coordinate 407,794 of JAGFNQ010001066.1, forward strand.
GAACGATGGGTTGATGATTCTTGGATGTCATCTCTGAGGTCCATTTCGAGAATCCTTCGTGTGTTTTTTGTTCTTCAGGGACTTTTCCGAGAATCGATACTTCATCGATGCGACTTTCCATTGCTCTGAACAGATTCTGAAACAACAAAAACTTGAGATTCTTACAAATGAATCACGACTCGACAGAACAGAGCATGCCCTACCTTCATGTCCGAGTGTTCCTTGTCGTCAGAAGCCCCGGCGGACCCTGCAAAATACGCCGCCGGCGATCTCGGCTCTACCCGGCGTCTCCGACAGAAGGGTAGCCAACGCTTCGCGAACTGCGCGGCCTCGCAAGTAGCGTAGAACGTCAACTCCGACCCGCTGTCGTCGGAGAGGTACACGCTCAGCTTCTCCGACGGGTAGTCGTACGCCATCAGAGACAGCACGGTGGAGACTACCATCGCCGGCGGCTCCGCGACCGGGTCGGCGGTGCAGACGAAGATATCCACGCATGGCAATTCCGCTTCGTCTCTCCGTGCATCAATTCACATACATATATCCGCGATCAATTTCTGACATATCCACGAATAAAAACAAAGCGACTCAAATCGATCGCTTACAACTGCGAGAGCCTGTCCTTGAAGGTGGTGCGGTAGACCGGGTTCCAGCGCACGGACTGAGTGAGAATCCAGTAGAAGCTGAACCAGAGCTCCGCCGCCAGCATCCCAAACCAGGCCCACCGTCCGCTTTCTCCTACTTCGGGAGCCTGAGTGACTCTGTAGGTTAAAACCAGGCAAATGGCCACGAGCATGGAACTGGCGAAGAGCTTGTAAGCAGTTCTTCCCCTGGCCGCCTGCGTGCCGAAGAGAGGGCGGCGATCGCCACTCGTCTCTGCCATGTCTGTGATCTGTGTTGAAGGCGGTGTATGGCTCGGATAATATATATAATATGAGATAATGTAATAATTGGCGGTGTGGTGTGGGGTTTGAAAAGTATATTATTGTGCTCTCAGGAAATAAAGATAGAGAACAATTATGATATTTATTGCGTCATTCATTCTATATGATTTGATTTGATGGGTTTGTCGAGTATCACTAAATGTATAAAAAATAAAAATAAAAACATAAAGTGTTGTGCATTTGGGTCAGAAGAAAAGTATAAAATCTTAAAAAAATATTCCCGAAAAAAACATGGAAGATCATTCCTATTTTGAAAAGATTACATTGGCCTTTCATTTCAACAGTGACTTGTCGAGTTGATTCTGAGAGTGCTCCATTTCACTAATGACTTGGTCGAGTTGATTTCGAGAGTATTTGACCAGAGCAATGTTACATTCAGTAAAAAAAAAAAAAATAGTAAAATATTTAATAAATAACGTGATAATTTATATACATTTAATTATTATTCGGACATCATCAACGATCTTCAGTCACCATCCCAAATCAAATTATACCTTAAAAGTCAGGGTGAATTCGTCGAGAATCACTGTATGTAAAGTGTCACGTTATTTACTAAGTTTTTCCTTGAGATGTTTCACTGAGCATATCATTTTTCGTTTGACTATTATTAGAAGAGTAATGATACGTACAGTGAAAGTGAATGTCTCAGTGAAAATTTTGACCATCAATCAACGACACCTCCTACGTCTGATCGCTAATCGATACTACTGCGACCTCTGGGAGGCCGCCGTCCCTAACCAAACTATACCCTGGGGGCATAGTGAACCCGTCGAGGATCGTCGCAATTGCGATCTCGCATTATTCACCATCGATTTCGACGGATTCATCGTTATCAGTGATCCCCCAGGGTATCGCCGGCGGATTCACTGTGCCCCCAGGGTATTTGATTCGAAGCGACGATCGAAGGCCGCCGGTAGTGTCTGATCGACGATCGAATATTGAACGTGCCGCCGAATAATAATTAAAATTTTATTGAGTCATTCATTTTCACTGTGTGTATCAATTCTCTTATTACTAATAGATTATAAATTTGTATAATTTATAAACTGTTTTAAGAATTTATAAGTTATAAGGTTTGTATTTTAAAAAGAAATTATTAAACTATTTGGATGACAGAGTGTTGGGAAAAAAAACATAGGCGTAGAGAATGATTAAATTTGTAAAACAATGATAAAATAGGAATTAATAAAAATTTATATAAAGACATTTTATGAAGAAAATGATTAATATAAGATTTTTAAAAATAATAGAATCCCCCTTAGTTTCCTTAAAATAATTTATAATTTATCAAACAACTTATTTTGGTTAAAAAAATTTATCAAATACATTTAAAAGTTTATAAACGTCAATGTAAAAATTATACACTCAACAAACACTTCTTATTATACTCAAAGTCCCCTCGGGATTATGGTGTAGCAGAAGAGCGACTAATCGATATTCAGATATTTACAGTTTAATCCTCAACCACGACGTATTTACAAGAATTTTTCCATCAAATGAAGTGCGAACTTGAGACGCTGAGTTTCTGGACCGCCCATCGTCAATGCTTTCCGATTTATCCTGATGACCGATGGGAAACTTTTATGATCCAAATCGATCGTTCGAAATTGAAAAAAATCTCATTAATTATTTTTTTTTCAAAATACCCAATCATCTAATTTCGACCTTAATTTTTTTTATCAATTAATATATCCATTCACTTTGATAATATATTTAACTTGCCCCACAAGAATTGTGTCCCTGTCACTTCTCTATTTGTCGTGTCCAATTTATACGGATCTAACATAACTTGTTAGTCTTACAGTCACCTGTAAATCAGGTCAACCTGCTAGTTTTGCTTATAGCATTAAAATAAATTAGTCAGTAAATGGATCGTCTTGTTTTTTTCCTTTAATAAAAATTCAGATAAAATAGTTTAAGTTTACTTAATAATAAATATAATAAATTATCTAAAATCTCTAATATCAAATTCAATTTTCTTCTTGCATCCAAAAAAAAAATCATTCAAAATTTTCTTACTTCAACTCCATAGGACATTACAATTTACTTAATTATCTTTATTTTAGATAAAAAGTCTAAAAATAATGTATAATTATTTAAATTCAACATCATTTAATTAGATTCATCCAATCGATACTTAAGTCAATTGATTGGTATAAATTTTGAATCGATTCGTAAAAAAAAAATCATATTTAAATCAGAAAAGTATAAGAGGTTAATCCTAATAAAAGAAATTTCTCAAATATATACGGTACAACTAAGTCTTAAATTCTAAATTTTTTAAATTTTAATTTATTATTAGATGACTTAATCATGACATCTTATCCGGAGGCAATAGTAAATATATTAGTTTATAATTTAAATGAGCTAAAGTAAAGGAAAATTTATAAATAGTAGTGAATAGGAATAATTTTTTTTACATGGAAATTGAGAAGGAAATTGCATTTGATGTTACGGAGTTTACGATAATTTCTTCAACAACAATGAATAACACAAGACTGTCTTAGACTCAGGAGAAAAGAGTGAGTTTTTTTTTCTGCCTTTCAAACTTCTTCTGAGTCAGTGTCAGGATTAAAGTATTTACAAAAATAAAAATACACAACTGAAGTTCTTATTCCTAAAAATACTTATCACAATAATATTCATCGAATCGGGTATTTTTATTTTCAAAGTATAGGGACTAAAATACTCTTTGTTCTTGATTTATCCATCTAAATTATATATAAAAATCATCTACTTGAAATCATTTACCTCTTCAGGATGCTTTCAAATGAATCTTGGGCGCCTTTCATGTGTCAAAGCTCATCCTTCACATTTATCATCTTATTTAAGATGTCACAAATCAATTGAGACGCCTCCAATCAACTTAAAGTGCCTACAATAATTTTTCCTATGTATGTTTATTTAAAAATAATATATCTTTGTAACACAGAGTTGGAAGTAGAGATGTATAAAAATATATATATTTGTAAATTATATCTTATTTAACTAAGATCAAGATTTAATTTTGGTCTCAACTTAGATTTTCATGTTAGATCTAAATTGGACCAGCATGTAGAGTCCCTCTGGGACTGATCCTCGCTGAAAGCCTCTCTTCAATTTTTTATCTAACTTACTATTTACAGAATTATTTTTTTTGATGTCTGATCTCCTGACCCATCAGGTCTTCATGTTAGATGTTTCAACATGAAGACCCAATATTTCTTGTCAGATATTTGATCCTCTCTGACCTATCTGAGTTTCTTGCTAGTCATATGGTCCTTTTGATTTAACTGGACTACATCAGCCTGATGTCTGATCCTCTAGATCCGTTAAGTCTCTTAGTTTGCACACTTCATAATATATTAGATTACAACATGACTTAACTTTGAACTTTTGACAATATCTAAATATATGTTCAATTTTGATGCTTTCTGCACAAACAAATCTGAGCAATTGACCTACCGAACTAGTCTAGTCAACCGACTTACTGACCTATCAAGTTTGCCGACCTACAAAGTTAGTCTGACCCACGAAATATCTAGTTGCCAAGGTGATAGGCTTAACCCTCCAAGCCGTACGAGTGCATTTAGCCGAACTTAGCATACTATAGGAAGATACGGGTCATAATGTCTGCTTCAGTACTGTCCTATGATGTGCCATCTGCTCCCCATGTCTCCCATGTATCTCGCCTTATCATTTATAGAAATTTTCTTTAAATAATACGTAAATTTGGAATATTAGGTTTCTGAGATAGTGGAAAATTTTTATAGGACCAGGCTGATCATCTGAGATTGAAAAAACCTTGTTAATCATTTATCCTAGGCTATAGTGCAGTGGAAGGGTGACTAGTTGTCATTCAATATTCACGGTTCGATCCCAGATATGACGTATTTTACAGGATTTTTTTCTCTAAATAGGGAGTGAACCCTTCTAGACGCCGAACTTCTGGATCGTCTATTATGATACTTTTTTCTTTATCTTAGTGGCCGATGAAAATTTTTTTATGAGTACGAATCTATCGTCTGAGGTTGAAAAAATCTTATTAAATATCTTGCCTTATCGCATCTATCTCGTGTCTATACCTATAGATGAATTTCTTTGATTATTTTTTATTTCATTCTATATATTATTTCGAAACACTGCGATGACTTGATAATATCAGCGAGAATTCATCGAATCCCGGTGAGTCCTGTGTACGTGGGTTATGTCTCACCGAATCAATTACGTGTAAGGAACAAAGTCTCCACCCATCTCAAATTTCATCGTCAATGATCTCAAATGAGACAAAATCGTATCAATAGTAATTGGACAATTTTAATACGTGTGGTGTTGCTAAGTAAATTTTTGAAATGAAAATGAAGTATAAACTCTAGCGTTTGTCAGCTTTTTCATGTTGACTTCAAATCTTAAATAGAACTGTTTTATGGATTCGTACAAAAAAGTTGGGCCAAATTCATTATATTAGTCAAAAAAAGTGGCTGGCATTATATTACTTTATTTTGTTAAAAGAGTGATCAATCAGTTTGATTGGTCATTTATTAATATAATAATAAGAAAACTTTCTTGCCTTCTTTACTGATTAATCAACACCCTGATTTTTCTTTCTGTTTTTGGTTCTTTTGAAACTCCTTCCTTTGAGTAGTTGTTAAATGACTATATAATAATGACAAAATTCATAGAATATTGTGATCAAGGACAGTCGAAGAGTCAAACTGCAAACCGGTGGATTTGTCTTTGGCTCCTGCTCTTATGCGGACCGTGCAGTGCACCTCGTGCGCGACGGAGGTGCATGACGGATCAAGGGTTTCCTTGATCGGTCACGTACGGCGCTGTACTTTGTGTCCATTGACGGTCTTCGATCGTCGCCCCCAAACAAAACTATAACCCTAGGGGGTGTGATGAACCCAACGGTGAACCCGTCGGCGCGGTGAGCCTAGGGGCAACGGTGAACCCGTCGGCATATTGGTGAATCCGTCGGCGTACGTGACCGATCAGGCAATTGCCTGATCGGTCACCGTGACCGATCAACTGTTATCGCGCACGCGGTCTGCAGGGCGCGGTCCATAGGATAGCAAATTCGTATGTGAGTTTTACTCTCCTGCGGACCGCGCGACGAGAGCGCGTGACCGATCAGGGGCTTCCCTGATCGGTCACGCACGGCGTTGCGGTTCGTGTCCATCGGCCGCCGCCCTCGAACAAAATTATAACCCTAGGGGGTGCAGTGAACCCTAAGGGTAATGGTGAACCCTAAGGGCAACGGTGAACCCGTCAGCATACCGGATAGCAAATTCGTATATATATATATAATATATATAATATATATATATATATAGATTTGATATTATACGCGACTTGTGAAACGCGTCTGTGCGCGTGAAATTTTTTTTCAGAATTTCTCCGAAAAATACAACAATTCCTCACGAAAAAACAAAAAATAATTTTTATAATTTTTTTTTGTTTTTTTCTCCTCGCCACCGCTCGCTGCGCTGGCTGCTCGTCTTCTTCGTTGGGCGGCAGACGGCGGACGGAGGCGGAGACGGCGATGGGGACGGAGGCAGCGACGGCGACGGCGGACGGAGGCGGTGACGACAGCCGAAGGCGGCGAGGCAGTCGGGGCCGAACTCCGCCTCCGTCCGCCGTCTGCCGCGCCAACGAAGAAGACGAGCAGCCAGCGCAGCGAGCGGTGGCGAGGAGAAAAAAACAAAAAAAAATTATAAAAATCTCTCATCTTCTTCCTCCGTGAGAAGGCGCGGCAGGCGATGTGCGTTGGCCGGGTGCAGCGAGCGGCAGGCGTCGGCCAGGCACTACGGGCGATGGGTGCCGGGGCTGCGACGGGCGATGGGTGTCGGTGGGCAGCCAGCTGGAGGCGAGCGCACGAGCCGTCGGCGTCGCGGTAGAGGAACGAAACGGCGGTGGGAAGGTGTCGTCGGCGTCGTAGTTTTCGGAAAAATTTTATAAATTTTTATTTCGGAAAAATAAAAAAAAATCTGATCCACGTCAGCAGTAGCGCAGAGTCGCTGATAGGAAGGGGCGTACTATATATATATATATATATATATCAAAAGCACCTATAAACTTTGGAAGGATGTATAAAAAAAAATTAAAAGGACATCCTTATATTTTATTTATTTTAAAAATATCTTTTATACAATATTATTGTATTATTGTAGTATACGTAGTTAATATTGTAGCTGGTATAATATTATTTCTTAATCTAAATTATTAAGATTTAGTCATGATGTGTAAATTTTTTTTTTTATAACTACTACAATATATAGAAATTATTTGGATACTGTTACATTGCCGAAATTCAACTACTTTTAGTGTTCATAGTTTTGGATTTAGGGTAAGATTTTAAAATTTAAGGTTTAATCATAATATATAAAAGTTATTGGGTAATTATTAAGGTATATATATAAGTTACTTGATAGTTATTATAATATGAAAATTTTACTATTTTATTAAAACTTTAGATCATAAATCATAAATGCTGAATACTATTATATCAAAATATTTTTTTATTAATTTAGTTAAAAATTTTAAATTTTATTAAAATCACTTGAAAATAATTATGATAGTGATTTAATAGCCGTTACAATATGTAAAAATTACTGATTAATTAAAACAATACTATGGTATTATATGATATAACAGTATGCCAGTAATGAATTTTTATAAATTGTAACCGTTAACAATAGTTGTTATAATACTCTTTTCGGGATATATAAAACAATTAGTAGATCAGTCTTTTTTATTTCTTTATGAAAAAGGAATGATTTTTTTTTATGATTGAGTTAATGTGGGTCATTTTTTTATTTTTAAAATAAAAATAAATTAAAAATGGCAGCCACTTACCTTGACTTTATCCTTCTGATCTGCTAAATCCAAAGTTAGCATGACCTCTTCCTGAATAATGGCAGAAGTCCTTTTCGTTCAGTGCACTGTCCTTTACAATGAAATTAAAACACTCTGAATAAAGATATGAAAAGAAACAGACATTTAGAGAGACGAGGAATGCTGCCTCGTAGTTCATGCTCCGTGTTCCGGAAGGAAAGATATGGGTGGTGAGTCATCGTAGCACAGCACATGAAGATGACAAAAAAAGGCGATCGTATTTTACGAGAGTAACACGAATGTTATTATGTTAATAGCCGAGAATACACCGAAAAATATATCAACGGAATTCATTCCGACGCTGAAGTCTAAAATGCGAATTAGAAGGAGGATATGGAAATCAGAAAATGTGTGAAATTTTTGGAAAAAGAAGAGAAGATCCCGTTACCTGGTACTGAGGCACCTTTTATACCTGAGGTGGCTGTCACACGTATTTCACATTCTCCTCCACGTCCCTGAATCATCGGTTATCGGATATATCTTGATAACGATCGTTGCAATCATCAATGCCTTAATTAATTGTTACGTATTGCGGACAATAATTATCCGATAATTATCGATAATAACTATCCGATGACTTTCTTATTTCGGAAAGAGGGACGGTTACTTAAAGTCGGGTTATCCGATGTATCGATCTTTGGGCTTCACTCTCCTGAGTTGGTCTTAGGTTCTTCACCTATTTTACTGAGAGAGTCTCGAGAACCTGAAATATGGTATGACCTCGGGCGTCTGCCCTCCCGAGGTGGTCTCGGGAGCCCGGGGCCCGACATGACCTCGGACGTCAATCATCCCGAGGTAGTCTCGGGAGTTCGACCGCCCGGCCTGACCTCAGGAGCTGTTGACCTGGTCTCGAGCATCTGTTCTCTCGAAGTAGTATCGGAAGCCCAGTCGCTTGGTCTAACTGCGAGGTCTTGGTTTACTTTCCCGAGATGGTCATAGTACGATCCCGATGCCCAATTTTAATGGATCCTGCTACGTAACTTTTCTAGACCACGTACCTATATGAGATGCTCAACCTCACCGGTCCGCATTAGCAACTGACGGTTACTGCAGTAAAACCAATCAATGTGTGAATGGCTGCTCTTTGTCGGATAAACTTTCATCATTTAAAATATAATCGATCGTCCGAGTTTGACCCATAATTCAGTTCTATTGAAATGGTTAACAGGATTCAATTTTTAATTTTAAATAGTATTTAATATTCTTAAAAATCCTTGCTAATTGAATGATCGTATAATAGAATTTGATTATTTGATGCATTTAGGAATATCAATTTTCTTTAGGTATCCACTTTCTAGCTTCCACTGTCTACCTGACTTCTTGTAATAGGAGAGATATTGGATCAGATAACAAATCAATTTGAGATGATCGATTTAGTCTCATAAAAATTTTTCATCGGTCATCAGAGTAAATTAGAAAGTACTCACGATGGACAGTTTAGAAGCCCAACATCTCATGATTCACACCCCATTTGAAGAAATTTTTTTTACAAAATATACTCTAACTAGAGATCAAATCGCGAATACTTAGAATAATAATTAATCATCTTGCAGCTACACCATAGCTCTCATAATAGGAAAAAGCTCTTTCAAATAAGGAAGGAGAAGTTTCATATTCTTGGAGCCCTTCCTTTATTTTTTTAATAAAATAATTTTTTTAAAATTTTCTTAATAAAATAAAATAAAATATTTTTAAAAATATTATTTGAATATTAAAAATTAACTGCTGAACAATATTAATTATGAAAAAAATAATTTATTAATTATGATATATTTAATTATCTCATGTTATATTTTTTTATTTGATATTTTGTAATATTTATGTATTTTTTAAAATATTAATGTTAATTCATGTTAATAATTTATGGATTTAAAATTAAAAAATTAATAATATATAACATAAAATATAAAAAAAGATGAGAAATATATAATGAAAAAGTGTGAGATTTATAAAGGAATTGTAGGGTATTTTTTTTAATAATCGAGATATATGTGAGATTTTTTTTACTTTTGATGTAACGCTGATGTTATGCGGAAAAAGCTGTTTGAGACTAGGAGAGCTCCAATGATTATGAATGATTATGAATACTCTTATGTGCACTATATAAGTTTTGACAATTGTATTTTCTTTTGTACTTTCTACACCACTTTCAAACAGCGTCATTTTCGTAAAATGTAGTGTACATTTTATAATGAAATTATCTACAATAAATTGTTTATTTATTTTTTTATAGTCATGGCATCTAGCTTTTCAAATTGTTTGTGCTTCCAACCAACTTGATTTTGACCGACTATTCATCTTCGTCTGTTTTTTTTTAAACGGTTGATGTCGCCCGGATAAATCTAATCAGACCATTGATCTTTCCGAACTCATTACACTCAATTAACCTTCTTTTTCACCGAAAGAAGCCCAATTAACTTTGAGGCAAGCGACCACATCAAGTGTTTAATAGAGGAGCCCGGCTAAGCTAACATTTTTGGATATTCACCTTTAATCCCATTTGAGGTAAGATAAGTGTTTCGGAAGTGAACGACGGGGATGACGAGTCATCAAAGCGTAGCCCACGATGACGGTGATAGGGAGAAGATGTCCACGCGCTGCGAGATTAACATAAGCGTTAAAGGGAACGCGCCGAGAGATTTTCAGATGGAACTCTCTCCGACGCTCAAGTCAAGAATCTTATCTTTTTCGGAGAATAACGAGGAATCAAGTTTTCTCTTAGTTCGGAAAGCGTATCCTTTACCAGGATGTCAAGACATCTTATATACTTGAGATCTTTATCACACGTGTCCCCACGTTCCTTAATCATCGGTTAATTGATAGATATCCTATCTTTTGATAACGGTCGTTGCGATCATTAAGGCCTTAATTATCGTGCGTTGCGGATAGTAATTATCCGATGACTTTCCTATTCTGAAAGGAGGAACGGATACTCGAAGTCGGGCTTTCTGACTTCCATGTTGATCTTGGGGCTCTACTTTCCCGAGTCAGTCTTGGAGTCTCATCTCCCGAGCTGACCTTGGGGCCTTCATCCGTTTTCTCGAGATAGACTCGGGAGCCCGATTCCCGGTCTGACCTCGGGAGCTTTCTTCCATTCTCCTGAGGTAGTCTCGGGAGCCTGATTGTCGGTCTGACCTCGGGGCTCTGGTTCAGTGAGCCCTGCCACGTAGCTTCCCTGTACCACGTGTCCACCCCAGGACACCCATCCCTATCACAAGTCCCTCCTTCAAGTCTAATTGAAAGAAGTGTGGCTGACTGATTAGGCTGGTGGTACCATGAGGGGAAGCTAAGTATCTGCGGGGTCCATATTACCATTCCATCTCTCTTGACGACTTGTCGGGTCCGAGGAATCAAAACATTCATCCCTTGGCTCGAGGCGGTACTTTGAATTAATCCAAAATCCCTGTGAGTTTCGAGGCCCAACAATGATAGCTGTCCATCACCCATTAAGAGCGTATGGGTATTTTAATGGCGAGGGAATGTCCCAGCGAATATGATATTGCCACGTAGTCGGATCTTTTCTTCGTGATTTCCATCTGATACGCGCCGTAGGGCCATACCAACCGACGACCATAGAGAGGGGTGATGCCTCGAGATTGACAGTCATTACCATCCACGCGTCGTGCATCTATTCTTCGTACGAGGGCGGTTTCTTGCCTGTAAAAAGGGAAGGCGAGAGTGTCCCTCCGCCTTCTTGCATCGTCGATTATCAAAGCTTGTGCACCCCATTTCCGCCTACTAGCATCCTCTTTCGCTAGGGTTTCTTCTTCACGCGTAAGTTTCATTGATCTCCCACCTTATTCTCATTCTTTCATTCGAAGTCATGGGCAAGGAGGGAAACGGAAGAGAGACCAAGGTAGGAATGGGAGGTCCGAAGAGGAGAGGGATTATCATTTGGAGTGGTATGAGGCCACTTCGTCTAAGATTAGGCCTGCCACCCTGAGAGCCGCATGCGAGGCCTACGACATTCTGGCGGAGCTGGAGGTCAAGATTCCCAGTATTGACCAATTCCCTGCAGAGCCCCCTTAGGGTTTTACACTTTCTTCTTAGGGCAGGTGGAGTTTGGCCTACGTTTTCCAATCCCTCCCTTCTTCATGGCCATCTCCTAATATTTCGATGTGCCTTTACATCAGATGGCCCAAATGCCTTCGCCCAGATGGGTGGGACATTCATTCTCTTTAAATTATTCAACATACCCTTGACCCCCATTCTTTCCACTATTTCTTCCTTCCAAACTTAGCGTCTAGGGGGGCCTTCAGCTTCACCACCCGTCCCAGCCACAAATTCATCAATAGCCTCCCTTCCTCCCATAAGGAATGGAAGAAACATTTTTTCTTTATCCAACTCACTGAGTGCCAATTCTGTCCGACACACTGGCGTGAGGATCTACCTTCTCCTCTTGATTTGGGTGATTTCTAACGAGATCCAGGATACCAGCGGGTCAGAAGCATTCTGGCTGGGATGGAGTTCCATTGACCCAGCCTGGTTTCTTGTGAGGAGCTTCTGTACCGTGCTGGGATCGGCCCCAAAGTCACTCGTCTTAGCCCGACCTCTGTAAGTGTGCTGTTTTATTTATCACTTATCTATGCTAACTGACATTTTGTTATTTGCGTTGCAGAAAATACTATACTTTCCCGAGCCATGAGCGAGCTTCTTATGTGAGAGCTTGTAGATGAACAAGCTCTGGTTCCTCCTCCGGCTTCTCTACGCTCCGTGACTGAACCTTCCGAGGGCTTCACGCAGATTCCCGGTGAGGAGTAGGCCACTATAAAGCCATCTGGCATTCAGGAGACCTCCCCATCTCCTGTTCCTACTGAGGAGGGAGGTGGCGATAAGGAACTGTCAGTCCAAGCTTCTGTGTTGGCGACAGAGCCAACTAGGAAGGCGAGTCGTCCACCCATCAAACGGTCGTGCCTTATCTTGCCTGCTGAGGAGGGGGTGGAGGAGAAGAGCGATCCACAAGACCGCCATCGGGAACCGCGGTCCCTTCGGCTTATCCAAGGAAAAGGACCTGCCCGGCCAGGGTGGCTGCGGAGGAGGAGGAATTTGTTCCCCTCTCCAAGTGCTACCGGAGGGCGGCGTTGACGCCTGCAGAGCTGGAGGGTGAGGTCGAGGTCTGCCCCAGCGTCCCCGAGACCTCCAGCAGCCCTAAGGGCAAGAGGGCGAGATTGGGCAAGAGGGTGAGATCAGGTGAGCCCACACTCACTAGTGCCCGCCTGTGCCGCAAGGTACAAGCGACCGAGAAGACAGCCACTGGAGGCTTCCAACCAGTTCGGCTCAAGGAGCAGCCACAGGGGAAGTCTCCGGCCAACGAGGTGTCCTCTAACACCGATGATGGCACGCCCGACCCCTCAAGTGTACCTTTCTCCCCGCCGTGCCTCCTGCCTCCCCTTCCCCACGACTCCGGGGCCACTTCTAGAATACCATCCCCCAGAGTCGAGAAGTCATGTGGGGGCGCACCGAGGAACACATTACATCCCTCGGAGGGATGCCTTCAGCTGGGGTCATCGCCAGCTTGTACGAGACACTCCTAAAGGTAAGCTCCTCGGTGCATCCATTTTAGTTCATTATCTCTTTTTCTGACCCTTATTTTTCTTGTGTCAGGTCACTTCCGAGTGCCTCCTCTTGGGCCGACGACTGTCTCCTAAGCAAGAGACAGAATGCCTGCGCCAACAAGTGGCGGAGTTGGAGGCGGAGGTCTTCTAAGCTTAGGAGGGGGGATGGATGCAACTGGAGGTCAGCAGGGTCTGTGTGCTAAGGTAGATCACTACATGGATGTCTTGCAGGCCTCGGAAGCATCCCTCCTCAGCACTCATCACCGGGAGCGATTGCTATCGGAGAGGGCGACAACCCTCACCGAGGAAGTGAGTCGCCTGACTCATGAGCGGGAGCGACTCCACGCTCGGGAGGAGGAGGTGCTAGGAGATGTTCACCTCCTTGATTCATCCGCTGAAGTCCTAAATGGTCGGATTCAAGAGCAGGTGTATCAGCTATCAAAGAAAGAAACTGTGATAGAAGCCACTGCTGCTCACATATCCGACCTACAGGAGGACCTCGCTCGGACCAGCTCGCAACTTTCGACCACCTCAGAGCGGCTCAAGGAAGCTCTGGAAGACCAAGATCAGATGTCTTTTGAGGTGGTCAGACTGAAGATTGCTCAGGATGAAGCCAGAGAAGAACTGCAAAAACACAAGGCCGATGAAGCATCTCGACAGGCAGAAGCGGAGGACGAATTCAAGGCCAAGTTCCTCCAGTCCGAGGAGTTCGACGATATTTTAGCTGGACAAGTCTTGAAGCGCCTGAAACAGGGCTTTAACGGGGCCATCCAACAACTCCAGAGAGCCAAAATGCTGAAACCGGAGGTGGGCCTGAGCTTTTTGAGCGTTAGCCAGGTTTGGGATGAGCTTCCGGCTAAGGACAAAGAACTCTAAGAAGAGCTCTGGGTTGATTGGAGGCGCCCTCAGGCTGATGGAGGTGTCCCCAAGTAGATAAAGATTAAATTTCTCAAATCAGATCAACATTGATGAAGGAGCTCGATGGAGGCACCTCTAATGCAATACAAAAGAGGGTCTCAGCTACAACTTTACATATTCATTCCATATGAACTCTCAAGTTGATTCTGCTATGCTACTTACGCCCAATTGCTTGCTATGACTCTACTACATGTAACTGCTACAGTCAGATAGACATCAAGCTTTAATCTTCAACTACAACCTATATTAGTAAAAGTAGTATTTTAATTTAGCAATTCTAGTACTTGCATAAGAGATTGTAGGCTTTGACACTCTTTATTTATTTATTTTTATACTCGACCTCTCTTCCCGAAGGTTCTTCAAGGGAGATTTTTAAGAGAATGCCCAATCGATACGGTCTAAGGGATCATTTTTCGGGGGACCTTTTGATTTTGGTAATTTTCTTTGGGTCGTATTAACTTGTGATTATTTTCTTGTTAGTGAGTCTTCTGGAAGGAATCATCGTTGATGGTCAGTCACCAGGGTTCAACCCACGCAGACGGCGACGCTAGAGGAAGAACTTCCACCTTGCGAGATTAACATGAGCGTTAGGGGAACACACCGGAGGTTGTCCGGCGGAGCCCACTCCGACGCTCAAATTAGTGCCTCGATCTAAGAGATGAAGGGAAACTAAGAAAGAATGCGTGAAGTAGAGAGTGCATAACCTCCTTACCGAAGGGGTTGGAGTGCCTTTTATACCTGAGGTGGCCTTCTCACGAGTCTCCACGATCTTTGCCACGTCCCCCCATCTGTTGGATCGAGAGAACCGATAGAGGGGGGGTGAATATCGGAAAGCGTTCGGATTTAAGATAGAGAATTTGCATAGCGGAAGATAAAAAACAAAACACGCAAACACAGTGATTTTTACTTGGTTCGGAGCCTAGGTCGACTCCTACTCCAAGGCCCACGGTCGTTGACTGTTTTCTGCGGGCAATTCTATAAGTTCGCAAGTCAGTTTACAGTATTGAGTTACAAATATAGCACAGTAAACTTAACAAATAAAAAGCTCTTCTTTTACCGACGTCCGATGTAGGTTGTCTTTTTCGGAGTAGCGGGACGTCGTCGGCTCGAGTTGGGAGGTTTCCGGAGCGAGGCGCGAGAGCAGAAGAGCGTAGAAGCGTTGAATTGAAGTTGTTGTCGAAAGCCTGGGCGTTAGGTGCTATTTATAGCACCTCGGGGCGCCCTGGACGTCGGGGGCGCCCCCCCCCCCCACGTGTCACACGATCCGAGCTTCGCTCGGTCAATCTCTATCCCACTCGAATAGGGATGAGGTTTGACACTAGAGGCGCCCTGGACGCTGGGGGCGCCCTGCTTGACTCCTTCAGCGTGGGCTTCTCGGCTGGATAAGGGTAATCGGCTTCACTGGCGTAGGCGCGGGGCGCCCTGGGCGTTCGGGGCGCCCTGGCTGCTGGGGGCGCCCCGGCCAGTGGTCAGCCGAAGCCTTTGTTGCTTCGCTTGTTTTGTGTTGCCCCTAGGGGCGCCCGGGACACTGAGGGCGCCCTGCTCAGCTACTTGCCTCTCTCCTTTGGGCATTCTGAGCTGCAGACACACGTTCCTTTGGTCCTGCATCCAGGGTTAGTCCAAAACAATATAAAACAATAGAGTATTATGTTTATACAGCCTTAGCTGTCTTGGTTCTGACTTTGGGCCTCTAAAATGGAGCCCTAGGTCGAACCGACGCCTACTGTTCCCTCGACGGGGAACGCGTCCTCACCTACTCCTCTCGGGAGAATGTACCTGATGCCAACCGCTCCTCTGGTTGGATTTTTGCCTAGCGGTCCTTCGCCAGATCTTGGATACCAAGCTGTCCCTCGCCCGGTGCCTAGCAGTCCTTCGCTAGGGCTTTGTATCCTGACATTCCTTCGCCAGGTGCCTAGCAGTCCTTCGCTAGGGCTTTGTATCCTGGCATTCCTTCGCCAGGTGCCTAGCAGTCCTTCGCTAGGACTTTGTTTCCTGGCAGCCCTTCGCCAGGTGCCTAGCAGTCCTTCGCTAGGACTTTCTTTCCTGGCAGCCCTTCGCCAGGTGCCTAGCAGCCCTTCGCTAGGACTTTTCCTGCACACTTGAGTAACATTGTTAGATCACCAATAAACTTAACTTTGAATCCTTTGCCAATATCAAAACAAGGTTTGATATAGTGCTTCCTGCACCAACACCATCTTCGGTTACTGAATCGCCCTCATAACAGCTGTCGCAGCCATTAAATCTGGGTCGTTGCAAGGATGAACGCGTTAATGGTCGTGGATTACGGGTCATGATTATCCCGCAATTATCGGTGATCATTATCCATAGATCCGAAGATAGGAGGGCCGTTACTTGAGTCCAAATGTTTCTTGGGCTTCGCTATCTCGAAGTGATCTCGGGGTCTTTTGGCCCGGGGGGAACTTGGGGGCCTAATCTCCCGAGGTGATCTCGGGCATGCGCCCTCCTGTGCCGATTTCCCATGTATGCATGGCCCGAGGTAACCTCGGGAATACTCATTCTCGAGGGGGTCTCGAGAGTGAGAGAGAGAGAGAGAGGGAGCGTCGTCTCGACTTGGTTCATAACTTCTTCGGACCACATGTCAGCCACGGGGTGACCAACCCCATCACAGTCCCCACTTCAAGTCTAATCGAAGGAAGTATTGCTGACTAATTAGATTAGTGGTGTAACGAAGAAACTATGTTATGGTGAGTCCGCATGCATATCTCTTACTACTTTATTGGCGGTCTGCCGGGTCCGAGGAATCCGATTATACATCACTGGACCCTAGGCAGCTCTTCTAATGCATCTTATATCTCCAAGGGTTTCGAGACAACGCCGTGACGACGGTCCAAGGCTCCCTTTTCGCAAACGCATGTGGTCTCTTAATGACGACAAGGTAGTTAGACAAATGCTGTCTTACCACGTACTCCGTCATTCTCTGCGCAGCGATCTCCCACTGATACACGCCGTGGGCCATACGAAGCGACGACAGTAAAGAAGGGTAGCTCCTCGGGATGCCCCGTCAGCGCCGCTGTCGTGTTGTTTCCCCATTGCTCACAGGTGGGAGGCTTCTCCCTATAAAAGCGGGTACAACGACCCCCTTCTTCCTTCCTGCGCTTCCTATTTTCAAGCATCCTTGCTCATTGCTGTTCGTTTCATGACCATATTCCCCAGGCGTAAGCCACTTTCTGTTATCTTCTTTCCTATATCTCCATGAGTCCAGTAGAGAGGAAGAAGAAGACTCGGGGTGAGGGTAAAGGTTCCTTAGGGGAACCAACCTATCATCCGGAATGGTACGATACCATCTCCTCTAGGGTTAGGTTAGAGTCCCTTCAGGCCGTCTGTTAGAGATATGGTATCTCGGAGGACTGGGAGGTAAGAGTTCCGGCCCTAAGTCAATCCCCCGTAGAGACTCCTGTAGGTTTTTTCACCTTCTTCCTAGGGCAGGTAGAATTAGGGTTCTGTTTCCCTATTCCTCCCTTTTTCATGAATGTCGCCACTTACTTTGGCATACCTCTTCACCAACTAGCTCCAAACGCCTTTGCCCAGATGGGTGGGGTATTTGTTCTCTTCAAACTTTACAAAATCCCTTTGATCCCCTAATTCTTCCAATTTTTTCTTTGTCCTTGTTGGCTCCCGAGGGGCATTCGACTTTACCGCCCGTGCCGACCATAGGTTCCTGGGAGGTCTCCCTTCCTCCCACAAGGGGTGGAAGGAACGCTTCTTCTATATCCGCCTCCCTGAGCGACCCTTCAGTCTTATTCTTTGGACGGAGAGCCTGCTGGTCATCCCGAACCTCGACAACTTCTTACAGGACGCAAGATACCAGAGGGCTAAGAGTATCCTGGCAGGGATGGAGTTCCACGGCCTTCAGCTGATGCAGTGCGAAGAATGCCTCTATCAGGCCGACCTCAGCCCGAAAGTCACGAGCCTTAGCTCGAATCTTCATAAGTTCTGCTTGGTCTTGAAAGTATCCTTGTTAATTTTAACTGATACCTTTTTGTCCCCACCTCGCAACGACGTCAAGCTCTCTCAAGCTATTCACCGGTTTCTGAAGTGGGAGTTGGCTAATGAGCGGGCCCTAGTTTTCGCTTCAACCCCCTCCGCCCCTGTGGGCATCTACGCTGAGGGCAGCGAGGAAACGACCGCCCAGGCAGAAGACCAGGGAGCTCCGGAGGATTCCGAAGATCCCGGAGCGGCATAACTGCCTACCACCCTCGAGGGGGATTCCCCTTCGCCTCCCATCAAGACCACAGAGGGAGAAGTTGCACCCATTCCCCCCGCCGAGCAACCAGTCACCCGGGTTACCGAGAAGAGACGGCAGAAGCGACTGGCCCAGAAGTCACGCCCCCTGAAGAGGTTGAGGAAGGACTTAGCCTGAGAGCCTCTGCCCGCCATTAATGAAGAGGACGTGGTGCCTCTGTCCAAAGGGTTCGGAGAGGGCCCTCTTCTCCAACTGTGGCAGCCACCGCTCCCATCGCCCCGGCCCAGCCGCTTCGATTGACCCTCCCGCGGCCCAGCGAGGCAAGGAGGTGTCACTTAGTATGCTCAGCTCTCGCTGGAAGGCCCCTGTGGAAAAGAAAACGGCGACAAAGGGTTCCCAAACCATCCAAATAAAGGGAATCCCTTCTGTCGGTCCGCAGACAACGTCTAGTTCGGTGGAGGATGTCCCCGACCCTAGAGATGTTCTCGGTCAATCAGGGCGGCCTACTGAGGAACTCCTCCCTCCTCCTGTTCAGATGAGGAGATCTACTGGATCAGCTCGATATCTGGGCATGCTACACTAGTCCCAGCTGACGGCAATGGTGCTTAAGCTTTTCCCCTTTGTTTCATTGTCTTGCTTTAATTGTCCTCTTACCGCATCACAGGTCACCTCCAACTGTGCGACTAAAGCCGCCTGCTATGCTCTGGAGGGGTTACTGAAGACCTTCTCCAGCGAGTGGCGGAGGCAAAGGCGAAGGCTGGTCGTGCCTGCGAGGCAGGTCTTCTGCAGTTGGAGGTCAGCCGGGTCCTAAGGGAAAAGGTTGGGCATTGTCTTGATGCCCTGTTGGCTTCTGAAGAGAATATGCACAGTTGTCGTATCCGGGAGTGTGCTACGTCCAGGAAAAATCAAGTCCTCTCTGAGGACTTGCAGAGACTGACCCAGGAACGGGACCAACTCCAGGCACAGGCAACGGAGTTATCCGCCAGCGTCCAGCTCCTGGAGTCTTCCAAGAAGGCTCTGGAAGATCAGAATAAAGCATAAGAACACCAACTGACCCTTCAGGAGTATAATATAGAGCTGGGAGCCGCCTATGCCTACGACCTCCAGGATGACGTCATGTAAGCTCAGGCCAAGGCGTTAACCGTCTCCCAGAAACTCCAGGAGACTCTAGAGGCCTATGATCGCTTGTCCTGGGAGGTGGCCGAATTGAAAGCCGCCAAGGAGGAGGTTGAGGTTGCGTTGGAGAAGCAAAAGATTGACCACACAACTAGAGCTGTCAATTTGGGTTAGGCCCGTCGGGTTGGCCCGCCCCGCCAATCAATTTAAACGGGTTGGGTTAGAATTTAAGCAACCCAAGCCCGCCGCGGGCCAACCCGCCAAGGCCCGCGACCCGCACGGGTCGGCCCGCGACCCGCACGGGTCGGCCCGCGACCCGCACGGGTCGGCCCGCGACGGGCTTGGGTTGGCCCGCGGGTTGAGAATCACATGTTAGTTAAGTTTTATGACAATTTATTATCTTTCTTTGTTATTATTTTGAAATAAAAAATAATATTTTTCATCACATGAGTACTCGTTTGTATCCATTTATATTAAAAAAATATATTTCTTAATATATTTGATTGATGAAATCTAAATATATGAATTTTTTTTAATTTTTTTAATTTTTTAAAAATAGTTTGATGGGCCCGCGGGTTGGCCCGCCTAACCCACGACCCGCCTTGGATTGGGTTGGGTTGGGGATTTTCCAACCCGCCTAGATGACGGGTCGACCCGCCCCGCCCCGCCAAATGGTCGGCCCGCCATGGGCCAACTCGCCCCGCCACGGGTTGGCCCGTTTGACAGCTCTACACACAACCCAGCTGTTCACGGCTGAGGCGGTGTTCAAGGCCAAATTTCTGCAGTCCGACGAGTTCGGTGATCTTCTGGCCTGGCAGGTATTGAAGCGCTTAAAACAGGGCTTCAATGGTGCCATCAACCAGCTAAAGGGCCCAACTAATAAAACCAGATGCATATCTGAGTTCCTTGGGTGTCGGCAAGGTCTGGGATGTGCTGTCACCTGAAGAGCAAGAAATATAGAGCTCTTTCCCGACCTAGGCCTTACCTTCTTTTTTTTTCGTCTTTCATGTTTTCTTTTTTTAATTTCTTCTGTTTCCTGGTAGACAAGATATGTAATCGTTTTAAGCATGAATGAAAACATCTCTTGGCTTCCTTTGTCTTAAGTACCTTCTCGCCCTGTTCATTGTTCTTAAAATGTTTGTCTCCGGCCTGAGGAGTCAGAAAGTTGAAGAACCCACACTCGGCTCCAGGTGAGGAATAAAGGTTCCTCCCCGACCTAAGGAGCGAGGTGGCAAACAGACACGCCTGAAGAGCAAGTGTTCTTGGCCGGCTAGAGGAAAAAGAACGACCAACAAACATCCCGAGGCCCAAGTCTACTTACCGCGGAGGTAGTAGGGTTTTACAGCTCCTAACCGGGCATGTGCAGCACCAAAGTATAGACTTGGCGTGAGTAATCTTAAGATTGAATGCCCTGGATAGTTGTAATGACTAAATGGTTGTTTGGATATACCTGGTTATCGAATAATAACCTCTGGATTGATAACTCCAGTTGCTCCGTAGCAGCGTAACCTCAGGGTATCAGATGAAGTGGTTACTCATGATGAGTACAAACATGTTTAGCTGCTAGTGTGTGCCGTATGAGGAGTGAAGAAATTTGGGGATCAAATTTTTATTAGAGGGGGGAGAATGTTAAATACGACCATTTTTATAAAAAAAACCAGTAAAATAAATTTTTGAAAAAATATATATTGGAAGATTTAGGGTTATCGAAAGTGTAAATAGTTTAACCCTAAAAATTATTGGAGATTAAATTATAATAAATAGGATGGTTAAATGGTTAAAACCCTTACTCTAAGGGTAGAAGGTGAAATGGAGAAAAATGAGGGGCTTTTCTACAAAAGACCCTCCTTTTTATTAAAGCTTCTTTTTCTCTCCTTGCGAGCCCTAAACCGCAGCCACACCCCGATTCTTCTTCTTCCTCGCGCCTCGCGTGCCCTAGCCACAACCACCTCGATCCTTCCTCTTCCTTTCTTCTCCTTCGCGTACCCTAGACCATGCAACCTCTTCGTCCACAACTGGTTGAGAGAAATCCAAGGGCGCACCTCCCTGTTCTCCTCCGATCGCGTGGAGCTTGATCCATCTCCCTCTCCTCTACGTTCCCTGCGAGTGAGATCGAGCGTCGCCGACCTTTTTGGACCTTTACTGCTCCTCTTCATGTGAAGCCGAGGGATCCCTAGAGACAGAGTTCGTCGAGGGCAGAGCACTAGCCATTTGGAAACCTCATGGTGGTGGAGTGGCAGAGTTGGGCCGACTCAAGCCGAATTCCCAATTAGTTCAGATCAGGTAAGGATGATTTTGTCAGGATGCTTCGTTGGTTTTGTTCTTGGGGTTGCTATCATGCTATTCTACTTAGGTTTTGATTTAGAACTGCCGTGAGTGGTTTCTGAGCATGAACTGGTGTTTCATTTTTGGATTGGTTTAGAGATAGGCTACGACTTCGATTGGATGAGTATGGACCAATGTTAATCGTGATGTTATAGATCAAATTTTGGTATTCATCAGTTGATGTTTTGTCTAGCAGATTGGTAGGTGACGGGATATAATTGGATTGTTCTTTCTAAACAGTGCTCTGGAGGCAATTGTGTGGTTTTGGGTTATGCAATCAGAGTGATGGCTTTTGATTTGTACTGAATTTGCTGGGATTAGGTTTTGATCTTTGTTGGATCAATTTGAGTTTTTGAGTTCATGTTGGTTTTGCTGTGATTTGGTGTTTGTGAGGTGTGTGGGCAGATTTGTGAGATTTTCATCCTTGCCATGAGCAGATTTGCAGAAGTGGTTTGAACTTCAATTGGGATGAGATGCTAAGGCCATGAGCGCTTGAAGTTTAAGTGTTGATTGTGGTTTTGATACTTGCCGTGTGTCAATGGAGAACCACTTAGTTTAGTTAGCTTGAATGGTAAGCCTTGTTTGGTGAATGTTGCTGTGAGTCTTGGTGTGGGATGTATCCTGGATAATTTAATGTTAGTTTAACTTAGATCAATAAGGATAAGCTGGTATTCTAAATCTGATCTCAGTTTCTTGTTGGAGATTCTATTTTGGATTTGGTTATATCTTACAGATTTAGTTTGCAGATTAATTTCTAATCTTGTGGTGTGATCGCAGCCGTGAGATTACATATTGGTGTTGGGTTTCATGTTCGTGTGCAGAAACTTTGCATGGATGATGGGTTCTGTCAGTGTTTTGATTGAATTGATTTAGTGTTTTGATTGAATCGAATTGTTGATGAAATTGATGCTAACTGCATGGATGTTGGTATATGGATTGAATTGTAGCTCTCAATGGAGATTCAGTTTAGAGTTGGATGATAACTTGGAGTTATTGAACTGATGCCCTGTTGGATCAGTTTGGAATAGGTGAGGTAGTTTTGTGAGTCGAGTTTCATTTGTATTGTGAAGTTAAACCTAAATGGAGGTTGCCATGTATACTTTGAATTTTGGATACCTATTCTAGCATGATCATGATTTGGTTAAGGGTTGCTAAGGATTATATTCCACTGTGGTGGAGAGGTGATGACTTGGGTTAAGCTTGGGGTTAAACATAAAATGAATCAGGAGTTGGACTAAAAACTAATCACTGATTACAGTTAATTAGTGATCATTACTTTAGAATAGTTTTATTAGGGGTATAGTTATGTGTGGTTAGTTATCATTTGTTATGGTAGCTAAAATTATACCCTTTGATATAGGACATTGATTTGGTTCGGACATCTGGATGTGGAGGTTTTCTCTGGACACAGATTTCCACCTCGAGGCGGGTACCCTTGACTTATCTTTTAGATATTGTCGTATTGTTATGCATGGTTGTTATAGATAACAGTAAGTTTATATACTATACCTGCTTTAGTATACCTGTACTTGATATCTGTGGCTTATCCTTGAGGTTATATCCTTTTTAGCTTCATACAGTCTCAATAGTTGTTATGTGTATATATATGTGCATAGATGTAGTGATATGTTCCCTCTCATTTGACATTGATGGATCATTGGTTATTTCATTAGTATACCTAGTAGGTTACTTGTATCCCATGATATAGGATTCAGACCTATACCTAGCACACTGAGATGTTAGTTGAGGACTTGGTGAGTGTTGTATGTGTTTGGGTCATGCACCATCCTTGCATTGTTGCATGCTGACGATCATCGACTCCTATGTAGTCTGAGCCCATCGTCAGTTACATGAGGATATGCACACACACCCACTCAAGGGTAGTGGCTACCATAGGTTGTGTGTGTTGGATCGAGAAAGCCGATAGAGGGGGGGTGAATATCGGAAATCGTTTTTCGGAAGCACTTAGAGCAAGTACGCAGCGGAAATTAATAAAAACAAAATCACACAGAGACACGGTCGATTTTACTTGGTTCGGAGCCTGGGTCGACTCCTACTCCAAGGCCCACGGTCGTTGACCGTTTACTTTGGGCAATTCTATATGAGGCGCAAATAGTTTACAAAAAGATTATTACAGAATTCAGTATAGTAAACTTAAATAGCTCTTTTACCGACGTCCGAGGTAGATCAACTTTTTCGGAGCAGCAGGACGTCGTCGGCTCGAGTTGGAAGGATTCCGGGGCGAAGCGCGAGAGCAGAAGAGCGTAGAAGCGTTGATTGGAAGTTGTTCTGAAGCTTGGGGTCGAGGGCCCTTTATATAGGGCCTGGGGGCGCCCGGGACGTCGGGGGCGCCCCCCCACGTGGCAGTTGATCCGCACAATGCTCGGTCAATATCTGATCCCTTTACCTTCGGGATCAGGTTTGACCGGGGCGCCCGGAGCGCTCGGGGCGCCCGGATTGACCGGGTCAAACTTCTATCTTCTGGCTTCGCGAGGGTGTGCTTCGGTAGCTGGTGCAGGGGGCGCCCGCAGCGCAGGGGGCGCCCGCAGCGCAGGGGGCGCCCGCAGCGCAGGGGGCGCCCGAGAGCAGCGGGGGCGCCCGGGAGTTGAACTGTCGAAGCTGTCTTTGCTTTGTTGTGTTTTGTGTTTACCTTGGGGGCGCCCGGGACACTCCGGGCGCCCTGGTCAGCTATTGCCTCATTCCTTTGAGGCTCTCTGAGTTGCAGACACATGTTCCTTCGGTCCTGCATCCAGGGTTAGTCCAAAACACAATAAAACAATAAATTATTATTTTATACAGCCTTAGCTGTCTTGGTTCTGACTTTGGGCCTCCAAAATGGAACCCTAGGTCGAACCGACGCCTACTGTTCCCTCTACGGGGAACGCGTCCTCACCTACTCCTCTCGGGAGAGTGTACCTGATGCCAACCGCTCCTTTGGTTGGACTTTTGCCTGGCGGTCCTTTGCCAGGTCTTGGATGCCGAGCTGTCCTTCGTCCGGTGCCTAGCATTCCTTCGCTAGGGCTTCAGTCCCAAGCTATCCTTCGCCTGGCGCCTAGCAGTCCTTCGCCAGGGCTTTTCATTCTGGCATTCCTTTGCCAGTGCCTAGCAGTCCTTCGCTAGGGCTTTTCATTCTGGCATTCCTTCGCCAGTGCCTAGCAGTCCTTCGTTAGGGCTTTTCATTCTGGCATTCCTTCGCCAATGCCTAGCAGTCCTTTGCTAGGGCTTTTTACTCTGCACACTCAAGTGACATGTTAGATGACAAGTAAGACTTAACTTTTGAACCCTGTTGCCATTATCAAAACACAGGTTTGACTTTGGTCCAACAGTGTGCACTTGCCCTGTATTGCTCCGTTCGACCACTATTTGTGGGTGGTTCCGGGCGTGATAGCAGCCAGGGATCCCTTCTCGTCCTGAGACACGAGAAGATGAGAGCGAGACTCCCCCATTGCTTGGGATAGGAGAGTGACCTCCGCCAGCATCCTGTTCACTCGATCACTCAGGAGTAGTGATAGCAGGGTGCGTACAGTTGTCATAGCCCTACCCACTCGGATGTTCATTTATGACAGGCGAACGATGATCTGACTATTGGTGCAGAATGCACCTAAGTCAAACCTATGTTTTGATAATAGCAACATAGGTCAAAAGTTAAGTCTTTCTTGTTTTCTAACAAGTTAATCTAGTGTGCAGGAAAAGCCCTAGCGAAGGACTGCTAGGCACTGGCAAAGGAATGTCAGGAAAGAAAGCCCTAGCGAAGGATTGCTAGGCAACTGGCGAAGGACTGCCAGTATCAAGCCCTAGCGAAGGACTGCTAGGCTTCAGGCAAAGGACAGCCTGGGACTGAAGCCCTAGCGAAGGACTGCTAGGCAACTGGCGAAGGACTGCCGGTTTACAAGTCCTGACAAAGGACCGTCAGGCAAAAGTCCAACCAAAGGAGCGGTTGGCATCAGGTAATTTCTCCCGAGAGGAGTAGGTGAGGACGCGTTCCCCGTCGAGGGAACAGTAGGCGTCGGTTCGACCTAGGGCTCCATTTTGGAGACCAAAGTCAGAACCAAGACAGCTAAGGCTGTATAAATCTAATAAATTATTATTATTGTGTTTTGGACTAACCCTGGATGCAGGACCGAAGGAATGTGTGTCTGCAGCTCAGAAAGCATCAAAGGAGAGAGGCAAGGCTGAGTAGGACGCCCGGAGTGTCCCGGGCGCCCCCAAGGTGCATACAAAACAAGTAAAGAGAAAAAGGGTTCGAATAGCTGCTGGGCCGGGCGCCCCCGTGCTCCCGGGCGCCCGCGCTGCTCCCGGGCGCCCCCATGCGTATACCTCGAACCGAAGCCCTCGAAGCCAAGCGGATAAAATTTGACCCGGTCAATCCGGGCGCCCCGAGTCCTCCGGGCGCCCCGGTCAAAGCGGATCCAGAGGATCAGACGCGACCGAGAATTTGACGGATCAAAGGCCACGTGGGGGGCGCCCCCGACGTCCCGGGCGCCCCCAGGCCCTATATAAAGGCCCTTCGACCAAGGCTTCAGAACATCAATTCATTCAACGCTTCCACGCTCTTCTGCTCTCGCGCCTTGCTCCGGAAACTGCCCAACTCGAGCCGACGACGTCCCGCTGCTCCGAACAAGTGAACCTACAATCGGACGTCGGTAAAAGAAGAGCATCTTTTTCTTAATTATTAAAGTTTACTGCACTTACTCTGTATTCAATATTTGTAAACTGTCTTTGAGCCAAATATAGAATTGCCCAAAGTAAACGGTCAACGACCGTGGGCCTTGGAGTAGGAGTCGACACAGGCTCCGAACCAAGTAAATCGACTGTGTCTCTGTGTATTGTTTTTAATTTCCGCTGCGTACCTACTCTTACTGAAATCCGAAAGTTTTCCGATATTCACCCCCCCTCTATCGGTTTTATCGATCCAACACTGATTGGCGTCAGGGGTGACGCATATCATTGCACCATGTGCATATTTTGCATCGTGCATTATTTGCTGCATTTGATTTCTGCACTTGATTGACATGCATATACTGGAGACTTGTTTACTCGGATTATGTGTTATACTTGTTCCATAGGGAGTTATTTCACCCCTCTGCAGGATAGATGGATTCTGGTATGTACCTTCATTCGGTATCTTCAGTGTATACCCTTGTCTAATGTTCATATGAGACTGTATCAGCGTAGACTCTTATTGTTAGTATAACGTATTATGCATATCTGTTTGGGTATCCGTTGAATTTATTTGGTCTCACACCGTTGCCTATGTTTTTATTTCAGGTTGAGATACTTGGAGTCACCATAAGAGTCTAGCAGCTAGTCCCTACCCATCGTTTATGACATGGTTTTGTTTGTACTTGGAAAGGCTTTTGTTTCATTTTCTTTTAGCTATTTGTATATGTCTTGTGAGTGTTCTCGTGTGCCCTAAGGGGTTTTTGTATTGGTTGTTTCGTCGTAAGTCGGGCCGGTCCGCAGTCAGGTATGATTTACTTTGTGTTATGGTTATATTATGTCTTGATTTTGAGGCCTGAGGCCAAATATATATTGTGTGGGTTGTTTGGATATTGTATATATGTGTAAATTGTCCGCCGGACAGGGGAGGTGTTGTCCGATTTTCTATCGGATCAGCGGCTCCTGGGTCTCGGGGCGTGACAATGACTCTGCAGGTAATTTATAAGACGACTTCTTAGTTCCAATGCAAGGTCGGTGGCGATCTTCGTAACGCCTCCCTCCTGTTGAGGGTGAATCTGGACCTCCTCGGTCTCAACCTCCCTCCGTTCTTCTTTAGGCCCTTCATCTTTCCGTGGGTCAGCAAGATCATTTTGCCGGGCTTCATAGGACCTGGTAGACCTATGGTAGGACCCTTCTGGGAGGTGCTTCGAAGATTATTGGGATCTCCTCTTGCTCAGAAGCCTCTTGCTGTGAAGCGGCTGGCTCCACGTGTTGCCGTTGGAGTGCCTCTCTGATGGCGTTGGCCACCAGACGATCTAGTTTCTCTTTCGTCAGAATGATGGATTATCCCATCGGCTCTGCTATCGGTGCTTCTTCTGGTGCTTTACTGGTAATTCCCATAGATGATGCCAAACTTGTTCCGGAAGGAATCGTCGTCGACGACCAGTCTCCAGGGTTCAGCCCATGCAGACGCTGACGCTAGAGGAAAAACTTCCACCTTGCAGATTAACACGAGCGTTAGGGGAACACGCCGGACAACGTTCGGCGGAGTTCACTCAGACGCTCAAGTTAGTGCTTCGATCTAAGAGATGAAGGGAAGCTAAGAAAGAATGCGTGAAGTAGAGAGTGCATAACCTCCTTACGGAGGGGTTGGAGTGCCTTTTATACCTGAGGTGGCCGTCCCACGCGTCTCCATGATCTTTGCCACGTCCCCCCATCTTCGATTACTGGATCGCCCTCGTAACAGTCGTCGTAGCCATTAAATCTGGGTAAGTTGCAAGGATAAAGACGTTAATGGCTGTGGATTACAGGTCATGATTATTTTGTAGTTATCGGTGATTATCCATAGATCCGAAGATAGGGGGACCATTACTTGAGGCCAAATGTTTCTTGGGTTCCGCTACCTTGAAGTGATCTCGGGGTCTTTTGGCCCGGGGAGGGGTCTCGGGCGTTTAACCTCCCGAGAAGAACTCATGGGCCTAATCTCCCGAGGTGATTCGGGCGTGCGCCCTCTTGTGCCGATTTTCCTTGTATGCATGGCCTGAGGTAACTTCGGGAATACTCATTCTCGAGGGGTCTCGGGAGTTCGAGAGAGAGAGAGGGAGCGTCGTCTCGATTTGGTTCATAGCTTCTTTAGCTTACGTATCAGCCATGGGATAACGAACCCCATCAGTGAGTATAACAAATTCAAGGATCAGAAGATTAGACGATGTGAAATAATACAGAAAATCACTGATAATATTTACTAGTTGTGGCTATTTTGTCACTTGAAAACTTATGATGATGTCTTCAATGTGAACTCGAAGTTTCTTACTATGGAGACCATCAAGCCCCCCGGTCGTGGCGGACTGCAAGGCAGTGGAATTGTCTTGGGCTCCTGCAAGTTGCAAAATAAATGGCACTCGTTCCTAAGTTTGTCCAAAGTTAGAATGCCATCTTCCTAGATAATGACAAAAGGCCGTCGTTGTTAATTGTTCAGTGCACTTCCTTTACCATGAACGCAAGTTTTGAATAAAGACCAAAAGTATATAAATAGAGTGACGACTGACAAGAGATGTTGCCATGCACTTGTCCACATTATCAGCAATTGTCGGTCACTGTGGCGCCACCTATTGTTAGGCGTCCTTATGCGCAATTAATTCTATTCATATTTCTGGTCATCCACATCCACATCCACATCCACATCCACATCCCACGTCTTCATCATTCAATGGGCTGTGTGCTGGTTAGAATTTTCATTCGCCTTTATGTTACTGAAGTAAAATAAATCAATGTCATAATAATAAATTTATGAAATTTATGGTCGTCATAAATATTTGATTGTTTAACCCGTCTAGGAATATCAATTTAAAACTTTAACAGGATTTTCTTTTGTACTTTCTGCAGTTGTGCGAACAATCTGAAAATTACAGCACCGGAAGAGCACAAGCTAAAGCAGTCAATCCAGCAGAAGCAAACACCGTTGACGACGACATCCTCCCCTCGTCCTTCCTCAAGAACATCGCTTCGTAGATCGGCAGATTCAACGCCACCACCAACCCACACACCACATTCTGAATCAAGAGCCCTCCAAACGCCTTATCTACTACCGCCCTCTGCAATCCAACCACCATGCACGCCAGATTGATCAACGCCGTCGTCCCAATTATCACAAACATCACCCCCGCCGACGCCGTCGTTCCGAACTCCATCACCTCCCGCTCGTACCTCTGCGCACTGTCGTCGGCCTCGGCCACCTTCGCCGTGATCACGAACGCCGCCTGGGAAGCCCCCACCAGCGCCAGCATGTTATCGATGGTGGCGAAGAGGTACGAAGTCGTCCTCTTCAGCATCCACATCCTCTGGAGTTCCACCACCCCACCAACGTATCGCCGCTGACCAAGGATTCCGCCAGACTGTAGGCATTTTTAGCCACAGCGACGTAGGCGAAGGAAAGGATCCATGGACTGGATGCCTCCGGGAACAACGAGACGCCTTTGAGGAGGAACAGAGACGGGATTGTGAGATAGAACAGAGTGGGCATGGAGTTGGGAGCCCACAAACCGTAGATGCAGTAGCCCATTCGATGTCCGAGCTTGAGCTTGCCATGGCCGTAGAACAGAGGACAGTACTTGGACAGGACGATTTGGAGATCACCCTCGCTCCATCTTTTGTGCTGCACCAGTATCTGTGGTAACGTCGTCGGCGAAACTCCTAAGAAGCCTTTTCTCTCGGGATTAAAGTAGACGGATCGCCAACCCCTGCACTGAATTATTAGTCCTGTGATCACGTCCTCCACCGCGCATCCATACGCCAATCCCATCTGCCATTTGAGGTGATCGAATCATGAGCCAATGCGAAACCGAAACATATTCGAGCTATTTGGTAGAGAATTAAACACCTCTTTGCCCCATTCAGTGTTGAATTCATAGATGCAAGTGGCGAGCGACTTTGCTCTGTCTTCCAGGATCGAGACAGTTTCTCTGTTCTCCATCTTTGTTCTTCTTTTCCAGTCTTCCTTGTACTCCGGACTGTACTTCGTTCCGCAGAGAGCATTTCTTCTATGGAAGCAACCAGTTCCGATGTACAGAGGTCCTCCCAAGCCATCCAGCCCACTTAGTTCCACCTTAATCATCATCCAACAACATTGAAAATTAGTTAAAAAAAGTTGGCTTAGTCAAATTCAATTTACTACTGGAGTTCTTACCCCAAAGAGGACTTTCAAGGCATTGGCATAGAGGTCATTCTTGGTGGTATTTTCATAGCACTGTGGAAATTGCACAAAGGCAACGTCATGTCCTTGCTGTTCATCCATGAGGAAGCAAAGGGCGTCTCGGATCGACTGCGAATTGTTTGAATACATGTCGCAGTCGGCGTTGAGGATGATCGGACTGTTGCTTATCACTGAGGACACCCTCAACTGAGTAGATACAAGAGTTGAAATAATCAAAATGATCAATACTGTTGTTTATCCTTGTTCGAAGGTTTTGAGTTGTTACCAGAGCATTCATGGCGCCGGCTTTGAAATTGTGATGGTGCTGCGGTCTCTTCTCCCGTGCCATGTACACCAGGGTGGGTAGCACAGTTCCATCGATGTCGACTGAGGTTTCCTCTCTGCTATCAATTAAAATCTGGAAAGAAAACTAGACGCCAAGTGAAATTAAGATCAGAGGAATGCAATTGAAGCGAGTTAATGCACCTGAACGATAGGTTGATGATTCTTGGATGTCATCTCTGAGGTCCATTCCGAGAATCCTTTGTCTGTTTTTTGTTCTTTAGGTACTTTTCCAAGAATCGATACTTCATCGATTCGACTTTCCATTTCTTTGAACAGATTCTGAAACAAGAAAAACATGAGATTCTTACAAATGAATCACGACTTGACAGAACAGAATAGAACACGTCTTCTTACCTTCATGTCCGAGTGTTCCTTGTCGTCAGAAGCCTCAACGGACCCTGCAAAATACGCCGCCGGCGATCTCGGCTCCACTCGGCGTCTCCGACAGAACGGTAGCCAACGCTTCGCAAACTGCGCCGCCTCACAAGTAGCGTAGAACGTCAACTCCGATCCGCTGTCGTCAGAGAGGTACACGCTCAGCTTCTCGGGCGGGTAGTCGTACGCCATCAGAGACAGCACGGTGGAGACTACCATCGCCGGCGGCTCCGCGACCGGGTCGGCGGTGCACACGAAGATGTCCACGCAAGGCAATTCCGCTTCGTCTCTCCGTGCATTAATTCACATATGTATATATATCCGCGATCAATTTCTCACACATATCCACGAATAAAAACAAAGCTACTCAAATCGATCGCTTACAACTGCGCGAGTCTGTCCTTGAAGGTGGTGCGGTAGACGGGGTTCCAGCGCACGGACTGAGTGAGAATCCAGTAGAAGCTGAACCAGAGCTCCGCCGCCAGCATCCCAAACCACGCCCATCGTCCGCTTTCTCCTGCTTCGGGCGCGTGAGTCACTCTGTAGATTAAAACCAGGCAAATGGCTACGAGCATGGAACTGGCGAAGAGCTTGTAAGCAGTTCGTCCTCCGGCAGCCTGGGTGGCGAAGAGAGGGCGGCGATCACCACTCGTCTCGGCCATGTCTGTGATCTGTGGTGTGTAACTGCCGGCGATGTATCGCTTGGGTATAGGATTTAGGAAAGTGATGATTGGTTTCCTCTCAGAAAATAAAAAATATAGAAAAATTATGATTATTATCGCACCATTTCCTTCTGTATGATTGTGGGGTAGCAATGTAAATAGCGTTCCCATCAATCTGGATATGAAAAAGATAAATTATAACTCAGATATTATGATTAATGCTTCGGGAAGATGAACATGATTCTCTTAAATTTTAAGAGTTAATTTTTTAAAATGAAATTTAGTTTTTACATGTAGTCCCACTCAATAAAATTTTTATATGCATTCTCTCATAAAAACGACAAGATGATTTTATATATTATTTTTTATCAATATAAAAAAAAAATAATTATACATTTTAAAGATTTGAATATAAATTATTTGAAATTTAGTATTAATTTAAAAAATTAAGTATAAAGTTTCTGTGACCTCTCCTATGAAGATTTGGATGTGGTGCCCCTTCATTATGATCTTGATGCAACTTCACATGCTCAAATTTCTAAATTTTATACTCAAATTTCTTTAAATAATACTCAATTTAAATCAATTCATATTTAAATTTTTATAATTTATACTGAAAATTTTACTATATATTGAAATAATATATACTCAAATTTTTTTTAAATAATACTCAAATTTCTTAAACTAATATTCAATCTCAAATAATTTATATTTAAATTTTTATAATATATACTGAATTTTTATTCTTTTAGATTGATAAAAAAATAACACATAAAATTATTTTGTCAATCTCAAGATTTTATTAAATGGGACTGCATGGTCAATTTCGATTTGATGAGTTTTAATCGATTCTTCTAAATTTTAATCCCAAATTTTACGGTGGAAATAAGAATTTTGTGCATTACGTAATTTATCTGGCTCGCAGTTATTTATTTATGTCATTGAAAATTAAGTAGTCATTAAATTGCTTAAGACATTTGGATAATCTTTTTTTCCTTGAATAATTCAGATAATAAAATAGTTTTAAGTTTGACTTATATGACAGTGAATCCCCTTCTTTCTCTCTTTCAGACTTCAAAGATTTTTTTTTCTCGGCGGTATAATGCACGATAAATTTATAAAAATGGATAAAAGATCAATTTCCTATAAACTTGATACAAATATCTTCTTATATGATCATCTACTGACGTTTAATATATATTCGACAATGGAAATCGTAATAAAGGGTTGCTTGGTATAAATTTGGCAATGGGAATGATAATGGATTTGATTGAGGGATGTATGGTTTGGTGATAATCTAGTGGCGGGTGGGTTATGAAATCAAGGGTATCATATCCTTATTTTGATTCCGATTCCCGTATACCAAGCACCATCAATGGGAATGAAATCTATTTCATTCCCATTTCCACCTTCTAAACCCGTTTACCAAGTGCCCCCTAAATTTTAATTGAGGAGTTTATGAGTTTAGTGATAACCTAATAGGGGTTGGGTTATAAAATCAAAGATATCATATCCATATTTTGATTCTGATTTCCGCATACCAAATATCATAAATGAAAATAAAATAATCGCATACCAAACGCCTCCTCAATTTACTAATTTATGTGATTATATGATCCTTTATAGAAAAAAAACATTTCATTTTACTAAAAAATAAAAAAAATATTTTTTTTTGTCTTTGAAACTTCTTTTGAATTTTTTAATGGGCCTTATATTCAGTTAAAGTACTATATTTAATTTAATGAAATTTTTTTATCGTCATTAAAAACAAATATCTGGATCTAATAATGATGATTTATTAATTTAATATTTTTAAATTAATTTATTATAAAATAAATTATCCATTAATTTATCGCATTGAGATTAATAGATGCTTAAAAATATTGACATCCATTTTTATCCGGTTTAACTTACGAATCTTTTAAAGGCGTATTTATCAAAGCAGACGTTAAATATAACATTTTTCTCATTTTATTCCTCAATCATTTTATTCTTTTCTTTTCCTGGCTCCTATACATATAATTTCTCATAACTTTTCTCTCTCATATCATCTCTCTTATACATGCAATTTCTCGTGACTTTTCTCACTTACATACATGCAACTTCTTTTCTTAATCTTTCTTTTCTTTTTTCGATGCACACACTCATGCATGTATATCAAAGTTACGTTAGACCTAATATAAAATTATATTAGGTCCAACGTGAATTGATATGATTTTATATCATATTCAAAATTATATCAAGTTCATGTTGGGTCTGATATAAAAAAATATTATGCTCACATTGGGCCTGATGATTCATATCAGGCCCAATACGAGTCTGATATTTTTCCATATCGGGTCTACTATGGGTCTGATATAATTCATATCATGTCCACGGGATTATGGTTTAATTGATTTTTTGATAATATTTTAATACCTTTCGAGAAACCGAAATATATAATAGACTGCACCATTGGACTCCTTACAACCTTATAAATTCACAGGATCTAAAATAGGTCATATTGGACATGTCTAGATCCATTAGTGAATTTTGATCAAAATCCACTAATCGACCATATCAGATTCATGTTGAACCTGATGTGAAAAAATATCATACCCAAATAGGTTTAGTTGGTTTTTAGAGTCGGAAGAAATTTTATTTATATTTTCTTTAGCTTTGTCATTATCTTCAGAGACATCAATTATATAGACTATTAAAGAAAAGGATATTAGAATATAAGTTTGTGATTTATTAGACTTCTTATTGATAATATAACTCTAACTTAATTATTAGATTTAGAGAGAACATTGGAAAAGAGAGGGATGAAAACAAAAAGCAGAAACATACATGGGAAAGCACGGAGAATATAATTTTTGAACTTATTCGAAATTAATAAGATAAATTTTGATAATTCATTCATTAAAAAACATCTATTTTTTTGAAGGTGTAAAATATTATCAGAAAATTAGTTAAACCCTAACCCCTATAGGTCTGATGTAAATCATATCAGATCCACATTTGGCTTAATATGGAAAAATATCAGTGGGTCTTATATGGTCGATCAGTGGATTTAATCAAAACCTACTAATGGACTTAGACAGGTTCGGTTGGACTAATTTCAGATCCTGTGAATTTCTGAGACTGCAAGAGTTAAATGATGTCGCCCATTACATATTTCGGCTTCTCTAGAGGTGTTAAAATGTTATTAGAAAAATCAGTTAAATCTTAATCCCTAGGCCTGATATGAATTATTTAGGTCCACATTTGATCTGATATGAAAAAATATCAGATCCATGTTGGACTTAATATGATTTATATTAGGTGTAATGTAACTTTGATATGGAGGTTAAGTATGCATGAATATGTGCATCCAAAAGAAAGTGAAAGAGAAAAGGAAAGAGAGGTAAAGAAAGAAGTTGTAGATATGTGAGAGAGAAATTATGAAAAATTGTATGTAAGAGAGGAAAAAAGAAAGAAATTATTAAGAGATGGAAGGAGAAATATAGTAAATTTAATATGTTTTTTATAAATTTTAAAGTATAATACGTTTTTTATTAATTCATAAATTTAAATATGTTTTTCATAATTATTGAAAATATATAATCCGAAGCAAATTAATCCGCGAATTCCATATCCTTTCGATTTTATGAGTTCGTCAGGGATGACGCCAGTTTCAGGATTAAAGTCAGTGTCCGGGTTAAAGCATATAAAAAACATTTTTTCGAACGCACTTGAGTTTTAAATTTTCAAAAAAGAAAAACGCACTACAATTTGGCATTCACAAAAGCTCACTTTTTAAAATATTTTTTTATTAAAAAGTTTTTTTAAAATAAAAAAATCCTTTTGATCGATCCATCAACAAGGGGACAAAGTGCACATGCAAACACGGACAGACTCATTAGGTAGCCACACATTTTTTTTTATAACAATAAGAGTATTTTGAGAAAAAGTGTCCTTTTAAAAAAATATAAAATTATGACGGGCCATTGGACAAATTCCAAAACGCAAGTGTTTTTTTTTTATTTTTGTAAATTATTTTAAAATCTTTAATTACATCTTAAATTTTATTATAATCTCTATATAAAAAAATTCATTTCGACTCATTATATATAAAATTTTATTTATTCCGACCATCTAATACATATCTAATACATATCGATATCCTTAATTACTCTTATTTTTTAAATTAAAAAAAAATTAAAATAAGATATAATTCATCTTAAATTCAGTATAATTTAATTAGAATTTAATATATTATTTTATCATATTAAATATAATTCTTTTTCAAACCTAGTTAATCGAGAATCGATCGAAGTTACCCATATCAATCGATTGGGGTGATGAATTGGGAAGCTCTAATCGATTAAGAATCGATCGGTGATCGATCCGTTATTTTGTTAGGAGAGAATATAACCCTTAATTTTTATAGATATAAATGTCCAAAAATAGATATAATTCTTTTTAAATTCAAAATATTTAATTTACAATTTAGTATATTTTCAATCAAATTGAGCATAACTCTTTTTTGCTGAATTATGAGATCATACCAATTGATTGACTTAGGATGAATCAATTGGGTTGTACTTAATATAACAGAAAATATACTAGATTCTAGTTAAACGATGTTGAATTTAGGAAAAATTATATTTTATTTTGGACTTGGTATCTAAAAAGAATAGGATAATTAGGTAAATTAGTATATATTAGGGAGTTGAAGCGAATAAAATTTTGTATGCAGATAGTGGAAATAATTTTTTTTTAATACCGGGACTAAGAAAGCAGTTGAATTTATTATTAGGGAGTTTAAGATTTTTTTTGATAAAATACCATATATATATACATATATGTGCTTAATGCTATAACCCAAATGGGAAGACTAAACCCTAGGGGCAATCGCAAGCAAAAAATAAAGAAAAAAAATCAAATATACTAGGTGTGCACGAGTTTGCGCGTTAAGATCCTTAGCATAAAATTTCTATATATATATAACACAACTGAAATTCCTATTCCCAAAATACTTATTACAATAATATTTTTCGAATTGGTTATTTCTTCCAAGTAAAGGGACTAAAATACTCTTTCTTCTAAATTTATCCTCTAAATTATATATAATCTTCGTTGAACCATTCATCGCGTGATCATTTAACACTTAAGACTATATTTGGTAAGGGGTAATCAGTCTTGTAATGTAATCAAGATACATTACAAGATTGCTTACTTTGATTGATACAGTTTTAAATCTGTAATGTAATATATTCTGCATTACAAAAGCTAGTAAAAGTGTTGTAATCTGCATTACAAGGCAACATCATGTAATCTAGATTACATTACAGGCTCAATTACATTACAAACTGGATTACATTACCTCTAACCAAGCGCAACCTTAATTCATCTTTCAAATCCAACACCTTTTTTCAACTCCTTGCCCGACGCTTACCTTCTCGCCTGATAAGAATGACAATGGATCAGATGTGAATAGGATTATATATCCTCCGTAACCTTTTCCTTCAATTGAGAAACATTTAGGTTGGTCCATATATACTTCTTCCTCAAGATTTCCATTCAAAAAGGTTATTTTCACATCCATTTGATATAGCTCTAAATCATAATGAGCTACCAGTGCCATGATAATACATAACGAGTCTTTCTATGAGACAGGTGAAAATGTCTCTTTATAATCAATATCATCTTGTTGAGTGTATCCTTTAGCAACAAGTCTAGCTTTATATCGTTCAATATTACCATTCGAGTCACGCTTGGTCTTAAAGACCCATTTGCATCCAACTCATTGGGAACCTTCTGGCAATTTAATGATATCCAAACATTATTTTCATACATGGATTGGAACTCTTCTTTCATTGCTTTAATTTATTTATCTAACTCTAAACTTTCTATAGCTTGTGAAAATGAAA
This sequence comes from Boesenbergia rotunda, assembly GCA_024364735.1. Lineage (NCBI taxonomy): Eukaryota > Viridiplantae > Streptophyta > Magnoliopsida > Zingiberales > Zingiberaceae > Boesenbergia > Boesenbergia rotunda. Next base: position 445,856 of record JAGFNQ010001066.1, read on the forward strand.
CTGGATCTTCATAAATTCCATATTCTAATTCTTGCAAATAAGTTTCATAATCTTTTGAAATAACACTTTTTCTTATTCTTTGAGATCTTCTCAATGTTATTTCTTGCGACTTATTTGCATCAAATCTTTGTGAATTAGTTTCTTTAGGAGATATTTCATCATGTTGTTCAGTATTGATAACTAGGACAACTTTTGGAACAATACTGGATGCAGGAATACTTTTAGATAAAGGAATATTTACCTTAAATTCCTTTATATCCACATTTTGTTGTTCGTCGCTCCCACTAACTTCACCATTCTTAAGGAATTTTGTATTACCAGTTTCTATTATCCTTGGATTATAGTTAGGACAATAAAATATGTACCCTTTAGATTTCTCTAGGTAACCAATAAAGTACCCACTAACTGTTCGAGACTCTAACTTTCTTTCATGTGGATTAGAAACTCTTGCTTCTGCTAGACAACCCCAAACATACAAGTGTCTTAAGCTAGGTTTCCTATTTATCCATAACTCAAAAGGAGTCTTTGGAACTGCTTTAGTAAGAACCCTATTAAGTAAGTACATTGATGTTTTTAAAGCATACATCTACAATGATTTGGGTAATGACGAATTACTCATCATACTTCTAGTCATATCCATTAATGTGTTATTACACCTTTCTGCTACACTATTTTGTTGAGGTGTGTATGACATAGTATATTGTGCGCATATGCCATGTTTTTCAAAAACTTTTACAAATGGACCTAGATGTTGTCCTGTTTCATCATACCTCCCATAGTATTCACCTCCTCTATCCAACCTTACAAATTTCACTTTCTTGTCTAATTGCCTTTTAACCTCATTAATGTAGATTTCAAAAGCATCTACTATTTGAGATTTTTCTTTACGCAAATAAACATATCCATAACATGAATAATCATCGATTAATGTGATAAAATACTTTTCTCCATCAAAAGATGAAGTATCAAAAGGTCTGCACACATCAGTGTGTATTATTTTAAGAAGTTGAATGTTTCTTGTGGCTCCTTTCTTGTTATGTCTAGTTTGTTTTCCCTTAATACAATCAACACATAAGCCGAAATTAGTAAAATCTAATTTTGGTAGAATTTCATTCTTTGTCAATCTTTCTAATCTTTCTTTGGATATATGACCCAAACGCTTATGCCACAAGAAAGTGAAACTTTCACTAAGCATATTTCGCTTAATTCCAATATTTTGATGCACAGTAAGTAAAGATTCAACAAATTTATTATAAGTTTTAATTTATATAAACCATTATTCAGAATTCCAGAACCAATAAATCTTGAATTCCTATACAAATTAAAATAAGTTTTTCCAAAATTAAAATCAAAACCACAAACATCAAGTTTTGAAAGAGAAATAAGATTCTTTAAAATTGAAGGTACATAAAGAGTTTGTAATAGGTCTAAATGATAACCAGTATCTAAGACCAAATGATAAGTCCCAATGTCTTCAATCGGAGCCTTCATACGATTTCCATTATATAGGAAATTCTCAATTCAATTTGTAGTTTGGATTGTAAGGAATCCCTTCATTATATTGGATACATGAGTAATAGCACCAGAATCAAGCCACCAAGTATTATGAGAAACATCAATCAAGTTTGATTCGAAACAAACATAAGTTTTTAATATACCTTTCTTTTCGAACCAAGTCTTGCGTTTAGGATAATCTTTTTGATAATGTCTTCTTTCTTACAGAAATGACACTTATCATTATTGTGTTCCTTCTTATCAGCCTGAGGAGTTTTAATAGATCTTTTCTTTTTCTTGAAACTTTTGGCTTTTGCTTTTAGTGCTTTATGACCAACTCCTTGAATGGTGAAGTTGATGGAATGACTTTCCAAATTCTTAAGTCTATTTTCCTCTTGAATGAGTTTGCTTATCAATTCATTAACATTCCACTTTTCCTTAATAGTGTTATAGTTAATTTGAAAAGCACCATATTCAGGAGGCAATGAGTTCAGAATAAACTGAACCAAGAAGGAGTCATCCACAACCATTCCTAAAGTTTTTAATCTTGCTGCAATATTAGTTATCACAATGGTATGCTCTTGCATACTACACGTGTTGAGGCAATCTATGGTCCGGAGTGACCATGTGTTTTGACGTTTGGGCAAAGGGTTTAAGTTAGGTCTACCCTTGTGTTTTGATATGTGTATTGGAGTGTGCAGGTCTTGCAGGATACATATGGACTTAACTGGACGACTTCGGATATGGTGAAGGGTAGCATGGAGGCAAGTCGTGGGCTTGTGTGCACCCGAGGGACCATGGATAGCAGGGACGATGAGCCGAGGGGCATGAACTTCGAGGCATGCGTGAAGGATGGCATGGAGGCAAGCTGGAGGCTTGTGTGCGCATCCGAGGGATGAGAGCCAAAGATGAAGAGGGCATGAAGGCAACAGTCGAGGCTGCTGGTGAAGAGTCAACTGAGTTGTGAGGGTACGAGTGCTGAGGGAATGTACTCGGGGAAATCTTAGGGGTCGGGTGCTGAGAGAATTGTATTCGGGAAGGGAAAAACCTAGGTGGCAGTCGACTGATGAGAGTGGCAGAAAGATCAGTCGACTGCTATGGGGCAGTCGACTGGTAGTAGCCAGAAATTCGAATGTTGGGCTTGCAACGGTCGTGTTTGAGTGGGGGCAATCGACTAGTAGCGGGTTTTTTTAGCTTTGAGACCTATTTAAAGGGGCTCGAGTTTGGCTGAGAACCCTTGACGAAACAAGCTTGGTTAGGGCTTGTTAGTAGTCTTTGGTGCTCAGAAGTGTGTCCAAGGTTGTGGCGAGGTTTCTCCACCTACAAGGAGCTACACGAGCTAGCCGGAGGGCATCCGGGGAGTGATTCGCCGAAGGATCGAGGGATCGTCCACCTTACGGACTGTCGTGGAGTAGGAGCGTCATCTCCGAACCACGTAAAGAAGAATCGAAAGTTGCTATTCACCCCCTCTAGCAAGCCGACAACGATCTAACAAGTGGTATCAGAGCATGGTGCGCTCATTTATGGACTAACCGCCGGGAGAGCAAAAAGTGCTAGAGGAAGATGGAATCGGAAGGTCCACTTGGATGTGATATCCGGATTCCACCTCCATACGACCGAGACGACTTCAACTATTGGAGGAAACGATTTGAGACATATTTTCAAATGGATTGGGACCATTGGACCGCACTAGAAGTTCCATTCGAAGCTCCAACGGATAAGAAAGGGAAACACCTCTGACCTCGGTATTGGACCAAGAGTCAAACGGAAGAAACGGAGGCGGATAAGGAGGTAACAAAAATTGTGTTAAATTTATTACCTTCATATATTGTGTCAAATGTAGGGGAATACAAGAATGCATATGAGCTATGGAGAAAGACGATAGCTCTACATGAGAATCCGACACAAGGACAAGAAGAAGTGGAGAAAAAGGACCAATCGGAGGTTGAGTCAAGTTCAACATCCGAAGAGGAAGAGGAGGAAGAAGTGTCCACATCCTCAAGTGAGGAAGAAATTAAAAAAGTCTCCACATTAAGGATTGAGGGGGAGGAAAGACCATTCTCAACACTGGAGCAAGACGAAGCTTTCACCTCCACCAAAGCAAAATCAAAGGACCACATCATTTGCTTTGGGTGTAATCAAAAGGGGCACTACAAGGATAAGTGTCCATTGGGTAAGAAAAAGGAGGTAAACCCTAAACTCAATTCAAATAGTTTGAAAACTAACATGAGTTGTAGGGATGGAGCATAGAAGGATAAGAAGCATATAATTTGCTTCACGTGCGATGAGTGTGGACATTACCACACCAAGTGCCCGAAGGAAAGAAAAATCAAGAAATTGGCACACTTGAAGAAATTGGAGAAGAAGAGGAGCTCAAGTCAAGGGGGAGCGTCAAAGGTAAATGGGAAGGTAATTCCGTGTTTAAAATTCAATCCAATTTCAAATTCTTACATGCTCGTTAAGAATAATCATGGATTTAAGTACAATGATAGGAATAGGGCTAACAAGGTAGATCAAAACCCTAGAAAGGTCATGCATCATGAAAAATCAAAGACCGTTGGACCTAAGGATCAAGGCAAAAATCCCAAGAAGGAGAGACATATGCCTAGAAAGATGGGTAGGTCTAGGAATGTCCAAGGTGGACATGTTGATTCTAGGTTGGAAAACCTAGAAAGGGAAAATTAAGCTTTGAGTGAAAAACTTGATAGGTTAGAGAAAACCCTAGATAGATTCACTATTGGATCTAAGGGTTTAGATATGATGTTGAGGGATCTAAAACTCAACAATGATAGATCGGGGTTGGGATACCGATCTAAGGTCTCCAATGCCAATGGAAAGAAATATGCTAGGGTAACATACAATTATGGCAAGGAGGGAAAGTCCAAAAATGGCAAGGGGGTGCCATTTAAAGAGAAAAAGAAGGACTTAACCAAGGACAAGGTGTCTAAGGTTAAGAAGGTTATGTTTGTAGGCTAAGAGTCACCGGAGGTACACCGGTGTGACCTAGTGGTTATTGAGTCACCTAAGGAGGTGGCTAGGGCTAAGAGCTCAAGGGGGAGCTCTAGGAGCCTTTGGGATATATGGTGAATGGATCTCAGGAGATGTGCTCTAGGAGGTCTAGATGGACCATGGAGTGTGCCAAAAGGATTGGAGACGAACTTGAGTCTTAATTCTTGAGTTTTAGCACGATGATTGTTCATGCATGAAAATATGGTATTGGGGTCATAAAGCATGAAAGTTGGTTTTTGGTGTAAAAATGTCATATAAATCAATGCTAGGGATGCATTATGGATTGGTATGAGCAAAAATATCAAGAGGAAACCAAAACTAGGACTTTAGGTCAAGGTTCGATTGAACTTTTTAGCTAGTTTTGGGTTTTGTGTCAAACTTGGGAATGGTGATAGATACATTTTTGGATGTATTTTTTCCAAGTAGGTATGGGTATCACAAACCTTTCCACAAAATTTAAAATTTTTGGAGATTTATGGAATTTCTGGTGCATTTCTGAAGTTGGTTCAGAAAGCTGAAAATCTGTTTTTCAGTGTGTCAGTCGATTGTCCCAGGGGGTAGTCGACTGATACAAGCTAGTTTGGGTTTTCAGCCATTGAAAAATGTTCAATTGATGTAAAACAAGTGTGGAACCTTGTGGGGGGCTAGTACACTGTGTTAATAATCATTTAAAGGTTAAAGAGTCTAATAAGGGGGAAATTGTTGGAGTCTTTTGATGTATGGAAAAGGGGGAGAAGTGTTGGGTTTAATCTGGGAAACCAAACACGCTTTTGCGAGAAACCCTAGGTTTAGGGGGAGCTTAGAAAAAGGAAGAGCATTGTTGCTCCATTTATGGCGTAAGGGGAACCTTGGAGAGGTTCTTAAAAAGTTTTTGTAAGTCCAATATAGGGGGGGCCTTGGGAAGGCTTTAAAAAGCCCATTTTTGGTAAAAGTCCTAACTCTTGGGAAGGTTAAGTGTGGGGATGACTTGGGATAGGATCCATGTTTGCATTGCATATGCATTGGCGATGTATGTCCATGGTGGAGTCTTGGCAACGTAAGTCCAAATGGTTGTTTAGCATTGTTGTTGCTATTTGTTTTCCCTAACTTAAATGTATTGCCAAACATCAAAAAGGGAGAGATTGTTGAGACAATCTATGGTCCGGAGTGGCCATGTGTTTTGATGTTTGGGCAAAGGGTTTAAGTTAGGTTTACCCTTGTGTTTTAATATGTGTATTGGAGTGTGCAAGTCTTGCAGGATACACATGAACTTAGCTGGACGGCTTTGTGTATGGTGAAGGGTAGCATAGAGGCAAGCCGTGGGCTTGTGTGCACCCGAGGGACCATGGATAACAGGGACGATGAGCCGAGGAGCATGAACTTCGAGGCATGCGTGAAGGATGGCATGGAGGCAAGCTGGAGGCTTATGTGCGCATCCGAGGGACGAGACCCAAAGATGAAGAAGGCGCGAAAGCAACAGTCGAGGCTGCTGGTGAAGAGTCAGCTGAGTTGTGAGGGTACGAGTGTTGAGGGAATGTACTCGGGGAAATCCTAGGGGTCGAGTGCTGAGAGAATTACACTCGGGAAGGGAAAAACCTAGGCGACAGTCGATTGGTCCTCAGGCAGTCGACTGATGAGAGTGGTAGAAAGATCAGTCGACTGCTATGGGGGCAGTCGACTGGTAGTAGCCAGAAATTCGAACGTTGGGCTTGCACCGATCGAGTTTGAGTGGGGGTAGTCGACTGCCCTTGGGGGTGTCGACTAGTAGCGGGTTTTTCAGCTTTGAGACCTATTTAAAGGGCCTCGGGTTTGGATGAGAACCCTTGACAAAACAAGCTTGGTTAGGGCTTGTTAGTAGTCTTTGGTGCTCATAAGTGTGTCCAAGATAGTGGCGAGATTTCTCCACCCACAAGGAGCTACACGAGCTAGACGGAGGGCATCCGAGGAGTAATCCGCCGAAGGATCGAGGGATCGTCCACATTACGGACTGTCGTGGAGTAGGAGCGTCATCTCCGAACCACGTAAAGAAGAATCCAAAGTTGTTATTCACCCCTCCCCCCCTCTAGCAAGCCGACAACGATCTAACAACACGGTCCATCAAACTTTATAGTCATGAGTTATGCCATTAATGTACCAGCGAGTGACTTATCAGCTAAACGAAAATATTCTTCCACAAACTTTGAATATTTCTTTACATTTTCTGTTTGTGGAATGGTAGTCTTAATGTTGTTTGCGATAGTCATTCACATAAACATGAGGCTTAATTTGTTAGACCGTTCTCATGTTTTATATTTGAACTTCTCTTCCTCACTGCTTGAATCAGTAATTGCAGTGGGCTTTTCCTTTAGTAGTGTTAAGTCAAAGATTCAATACACCTAAATGAAAATTGACTTCTCACTCCATTCAGAAAAGTTTAAACCATTAAACATAGTAATAGAAGAAACTTGCAAATGAAGAGAAATTACTGTAAATTAGACATACAGATTCGGATAAAATATTAGAATATATTATAATATACCTTTGAGCTAATATTACAATATACTGTCCAAAATTAAATGCCTCATATTATTAAGAAATTAAAAACTTTAATCAAATATAAATGTAATTTTTAGATAAACAAAATATATTTGGTTCAAGAATTTTTAATTTTCTTAGATTATGTCACTAATCATAAAATTTAATTTTTCTTTGGGAAAATCCATAAATTTAATGATGAATGAATCTCATTTATTTATCATTTTTTAATAGGCATTTCATAAGTATGATAAATAAATGATTATTTTGTACATGATATTCAATTATTTTATTTTGATCACTTTGGTAATCACAAACTATCTTAATTAACATAAAATCATTATCAAATATTTATATCATAATCATTAGCAATATTAATTATCTTTAAAGTATGCTTGTATATTACAATCATTAATCAAATTAGTATGTCATGCATTATTAAAAATACTAATCATTATTATATGATAAAAAATTAGTATACATTTGATAAATGAATTTGGATATTCAACGTAATGAATAGAAAAGTTTATTATATGTTTCATATCATTAATACATATATTAATTTATAATTCATCAAATTAATTCATATATGAAAACATATAGATTTCACAACGAAAACTCTGATACCATATGTTAATTAGTTTACATAATTATTATATTTATTTTATGAAATGAATTTTGAAATCTATATATTTTACGTTCCTGAGTTTGATGAAAAAGCCATTGTAATGCACTTATTTTGCATATATAATTTCTCTCTTTTTTCATCTTTTCGAAAGTACTCAATTCTTAATACGATGGACATTATTATGCTTTCAATTTATATGCAGAGACAGGACCAATATATGTATAACATCCTCATTTTCGTGCATCTATCATACATCGATTATAATGATTATTATCATTTGTATCTATTATAATAATAATAATAATAATTTGTAAAGTTAGTTACATATAATTAGTAACTTAAATTGCATGAAGTTAATTTCATTTTAATTTTATATGTATGTTTTATTTGTAACTTCAATTGAATGAAGTTATTTAAATTTTAATTCACATGTTTATTCAATTTTAAGGTCAAATAATATTAGATAATAATTATTATCTAATATTTTTCTCCTCTATTTTTTCTTTCTTTGGCCACAAATCCAAGATACAGCTCTTAGTCAACATCGTGGCCCCAACTGCTATCTTGTATATATGCTCGACTCTCAACTCTCGACTCCGAGTATAAACTCCCGAGTATCGACTGCTGAGTCCGAATATAGACTCTTGACTGCTGAGTCCGAGTACATACTCCCGACTGCTTAACGTAGATTCCAGACTGTCAAGTTCGAGTGTCGATCGAGTCCGAATTCCAACTGTCAAGTCCGATTGGAGACACCCGAGTGTCGAATTTGATTCCCGACTGCCTACTCTAAGTGGAAGTCATGTACTTCCGAGTCATGAAGAAGTGTTCCTGATTGTTGTCGAATGAATCACCGAATCGGAAAAAAAAAGATATCAAAGTTTGCTTTTAAGCAGTGTCTTTAAAATAGACTCATCCCACCTCTAACTATACTTCGAAGTTATGTGGGTTGTCTTTTATATAGGATATAGCAATAGACCATGATCGCCACCAACCCGAGTGCTACCTCGAGAAAACCACAACATGAAAAAGAAATGCGGTAGAGAGAAGTTTTGGGAGAATGAAGATGGATAGAGATCTTGTTCTTTGCTTGTCTATCTTTTGCTCAAGGTTTCAAATATGCTATTAACATTAGTTAATGCGTTCTTTATTCACTTGAGCAAGTAGCAAAAAAATATTTTATGTGGTAAAATGTTGATTGTTGTTCTACTTGGGTAAATTTTATCTTGATTGGTACGGCATTCGACCAGGGGTGGATTTAGAATTTTAAGTTTGAGGGGGCGCATATATAAAATAATTATTATATTAATGACTTCCCCAATCTTTCTTAGATACATATATATTTAGTTAAAATTTAAGAAATAAAGAGAAGATTTTTTTTAATTTTATCCTTCGAGGGATTTAAACTCTATATTTTTTAAAAGTAAAATAAAATTTATCATTAGACCAACTCTATATTTTTTAAAAGTAAAATAAAATTTATCATTAAGCCAACTGTAAATATTTTTCTTTAAAGAGGTTAAATAGTATATATACTAAGAAAATAAAAATTTCTATATAAAAATTATAATATTATTAAAAATTTGTTTCCCAGTCCTAATGTAAATCCACCCCTACATTCGACCGATGCAAATAATGCTTGCACGCAAGTGAACTTTGTTCAATGCAAATCTAGATTATGAATTTATACTTCTTGCGTACCCACAGAAAAAGCATCTCGCCATAATAAAATCTCTTTCTTATCCATAATTTTTTCATTCACTTATATCCAACTTAAGGTTCAGATTTGCCTGGTGTCCTCGTTAGGCTTATGATACAATAACTTAATCTGCTCCAATCATAAAATGAATCAAGTCCAGGTTCTATAATTGATTGGCACACAGTGGTCAGATTCAGATCTGAAATGTAAACATATTCTGAATTGTTTCTATTCCCAACAACTGGATACAATTATATACTTAATTGAAACATCTGTAGATCCGCTGCTAAAATTGAAATGTAAATACATACTTCCTAATTAGTTATAGGTGACTGTAAATATTATCTTAATCCTACTTGAAGAATAAAATATGGGAGCTTCATGGAAGAGAAGGGACTTGTAACGACACGGCCATTCGACCCCTTGGGCGGACCAACTGGCAGCCCATTTGACGGCCCAACAACCTGGCGGCCAAATCAACATTTGGCGGCCCAACAACAACAACCTGGCTTATGTCGTCGACCAACAACCGATGTCGACGACTATCGACCGTGTCGTCGACTATCGACCGTGTCGTTACTCACTAGGTCTTCCTACCCCTGGCTAGTGGATTTTTGCCTTCCTCAGGATTCGAACTCTAGACCTCTAGGCTAAGTACTAAAGTTTATAAATCCTGATAGCCCAGTGAGCCGCCTCCCCTGTACGGCGGACAAGTTGGGGCAAATATATATACACTCCAAACTCAAAAGATGGCTCAACCATCATAACATGAATAAAACATCACCACATAGATATAAATAAGATAACTGGTGGCTCAGCTACCTTAAACATAAAAGAAACTATAATCCAAATAGAACTCAAATGTCTCTGATAACAACAAAACCCGATAACAAATAAAATACAACTTTACCAAGTACTGAAAACAAAACAACTAAATCAAATACGAAAAAATAACTCGACTCTGGGAACTGGCAACTGGATCCTCTCCTGGCTCCAAGAAACGCAACTACCTGCTATCTGAAACAAAAAGAGAAAGCAGGGGTGGTGAGTCCGGGCGAACTCAGCGGGTATATGAGTAGACAATAAGCATGACATAACAAAGGGTATAATAAGTAGAGAACCAACAGGATACAGTCCATAAGGAATATAGGAATACCTAAACATGCATAACATATATAGAACCACATGTTATAAAACTGAATAACAACTAAGCAGGTATAAAACAACGCGACATCAATAAATCCATCATATACATGCATGTCAACCAAGTGCAACAATCATAACTCATATAAATGCATCAAACACAAGAAAATGCATAAATGAAATACGTATGCATATGATGCAATAACATGTGTTACCCCTGACGCCAGTCAAGCCGCCAACAGATCTCATCCGTGTGACCGAGTGGGTAGGGCTGTGACAACTGTACGCACTCCAACAAATATCACAGAAAGGTGTGGTTGAGTGGACAGGATGCTGGGGAGCCAACACTCCAAAACCCCGATACATAGGGGGAGCCACCAACAGCTCTAATATCCCTTGAAAAATAACGGTAAGGGTGTCACTGTTTGCCTACAACTGCAACATGTACGTGGCATAACAGGGTAGTTGCTCGCACTCTAGCAACTACCACGACAACAAGTGGTTGAGTGAACCGAGCAACTAAATGATTAACGACGGCTTAACCATATGAAAGTCCAACAGTCGTTAGTATGCAACGTGCAGATATGGTGTATGCTACAAGATGCACGAACAACCGAAGAAATAACGATATAACAAAATCCAACAAGTAAACGTTGCATCAATGCAACCAACCAGAAATCGAAAACCAACGATTATGCACCTACACTACTAGGTAGGATATTTCTAATGCCAAATAAACATATCTGTATTTAATGGACTTCTAAGTACTCGCGTACAAGCGACACTTTACAGAACAGAAAACCAACAGGGGACTGTACGGATACGAATTTTGAATACTCGAAGATCAACGAAGAATAAGTATCAATGGCGATGTTAAAATAACAAACAACAAGGAATAAGGTCAAGCAATCTAGTAGACATAAAATAGTCATGCTTTAAAGTAAAAGAGCTACACGAGTACAAAGGAGAAGTACCCGTCTTTTATTTGTAAAACGTGTCAAAGAGAACCTCCTTGTGACCAACCGTATGACTTCGAATCAAGGTCCTGGGTAAATATAAATGTTTAGCTAATTATTATATCCAACAAGTAGTTAAAATAAATCACAAATCCAACTAAAAGGAACCCTTAATCATTTCGATCATTAATTTACTTAATTAATGACTACTTCGATTAGTCCCTAGTTTAATCCACCATGTAACCCTAAACAAATCCACCACACATAATCAACCTTCAAGAATCATAATAACACCATTAACTCAATTTCCCCTAATCAGAAGACACCAACAATTCCATCATCAATTTGTAGAGTACAAATAGGGGTGAAATTCAGAAATCTGAACTACAGCTTAGTGCCAAAAACAAAAATTCCTATCATCTTACCATTCGGTCAACACACAAATCAACAGAACTAAAGCAACAAAATTGAAAATAGGAATTCACTCAAGATCTACCATTCAATCCGAATTATAAACTCATTCATAACTTAAACCCAAATACCCTACCTAAACTTGAAACTCACAATGGTGATCAACACCATACCAACAAAATCACCAACAAAATCACCAAAAACTGTTATCTGATTAAAAACCAATGCAACCTCACTGATCTAATCTTAAAACATCTTCGATCCCTTCAAGACAACAATTAAACATACATCCCTTACCTCTGCGGTGCGTCGACGGTGGATTTGTGCTAGGGCACAGTGCGGTTTCGGGCGGAGACAAAACCCAAAACGAAAACAAACCAAGGCGACGCTTCCTCGACTCACGGCAGCGGCGTCGGCTAGGGCTTCTCTTGCGGCGACGACTGGTTGGCGACTCGCATGAGGCGGCGGTGCTCTGCTCGTGCGCGCCGGAGAAGAAGAAGGAGAAGGGAAGTGGAGAAGGCAGGGCGGCGGGCGGCGGTGGCTATCGCGAGGGAGAGGCAACGGCTAGGGCTCTGTGTGTGCGAGCTGCGACGTCGAGCAAAACCGAAGGGGCGGGTGGTTTCGAGAGGAATCGGGGAGATGAGGGGAAGTTAGGGCTTTTAGGGGGGTTAAATAGTTTTTTTTAGCATTTTACATAAAGGCCCTCCAAGTTTAGGAAATTATAACTAAACTATTTAAAATTTCGATTTTCAACAGGACTTATGTTTGAATGCAAATGAGATTGAAGTACACTTCACATGGCTATTAATGCCATGTGAAGTCTGACCAAAAAGGGCTGGTAATAAGTAGTCAATTAACTATTCAATTCACATCACTATAACAAAATATTTAAGTCAATCAAACTTATTAGACTTACATTTAACTTATTATTCTCTGACGATTGGTAAAAAAAATTTTATGAGATTGAATTGATCATTCAAAATGCAACATTACCTATCCTAATTAATTATTTTTTAAAACTTATTATTTATTTTTTATTATTTTTTTAAACTTATTATTCTCCTATGAAATAAACTCCTTCAAATTTTCAATTTAAAAGAGTAGATTCAACCCCTAAAGCATAGTTGAGATTAGGGTTTTAAAAATATGTCCAATATGATATGAGTCGATCTTAAAAAAAATCAGATTCAGGTTGGAGATTTTCAGATTTAGGTTTAGGTTGGAGGATTTCGAGTGAAAATTTTCGGGTCATATTTGAATGATCCGAATTTAGGGTTTAGTAGATTTTTTAGGATTAAATCAAATTTTATTTTAAAAATTAAGATATTTTTATATATATTAATATCAATGTTATTTTGATAATATGAAGTAATGACATAAAAGTAAAGAATTATAGAAAAAATAATTTTAAAAAGTCGTTTTGAATCACTTTATTCGAGTCGGGTTGATAGAGTTCGAGTTCGAATTTAGAAATTTCAGGTTGTATTTGCATGGGTTCTGGTTGGGATTTTTTTTAAAAAAAATCAATTCCATCTAAACTCGATTCGATCCATCCGAATTGACATGCCTAATTGAGATAATAAACATAAGATAATCCAGATAAAATCGTGTGACCATAACTCCCCATGAAGGCCATCTATAAATCCGTCGGGATGACGAATTTCATCGTTCGCCGACTTCAAATTTCCGATATAAGTGAATTGCTAGATATGGACGTTTATGTCCCTATCACTTATTTTATATACGGAACTTAAATTAGGTCAATTTGTCATATCCGCCTAACTAGTTTCAGTTATGACATTGAAATTAATGCCATTATATCGCTTAAGAAATTTAGATCACTTTTTCTTTCCCGGAATGGAAATTCAGATATAGATTAAGGTCCACTTAAATGACAATTAATGAATAACACAGCACCTACTTAGGGAGTGTTTGAGAGAGCTTCTGCTAGCTGTTTTTTAGATTCTAGCTACATAGAAGCACTTTTGAGTGTTTGTGAATACCAGATTCTGCTTTAACTTCTATAACTTTTAGCTAAAAGCTGGAAGTAAGAATTTGATGCTTTTTTCTGCTTCTGCTTTTTTGCTTATGGTCTAGAATTAAAAGTAGACATTTATACCCTTAATAATTTATCATTTTACATAATTGCCACCATAGTTTTAAATAAAATTTTATATTTTCATATAATTTATATATTCATAATTTTTTTATAAATTTATATAAATTTTATCATTTTTTTATATTTATATTTTTATTAATTATATATTTTTTAAACATATATATTATTAAAAAAATTAATTTTGATATAATATTCAAAATATAATAATAAATATATAAAACATTATTGATGGTGTATCAAAATTATATTTAGATAATTAAAAAAAATAATTTATATAGTTTAAGAATATTATTGTCATTTAACTAAAAATTAAGCTTAGAAACAATTATTTATCAAACACTCAAACTTTACCTTGTATCTTCTATTTCCAAACACTCCATTAGACTAAGGAGAACATTTTTTTTCTTGGAAAAAAATTAAATTTTGTTTAATTCTGTCTTCAAACTTTGATTAAAACTGTTTTATTGATTCGAACGAATTAAACTTTGAAATATAATTAAATTGAACTTGCTTTATTGATTGGGCAAAAAGGCTTCGGCTTCCACCTTAATTTGATTTCTAATGCGCAATGAATTCCTGATTATTTTCAGGATATTCAATTAATTTGAGCTGCCATTTACATGTTTAGATCAAATAACAAGTGTGGACTAACTCCTACATGTTATTAAATCATTGATTTACATACGAGTACAAAAATAATCTTTAATAACATATTTATTCAAAAAAAATATCAAAAAATAGAAAAATAAATGACACTTGAAAAAATATTATTAAACTAAAAACTTCTCTTATATCAAACTAAATAATTATATATTGATATATACTCAGAAAATCTGAAGATTATTATTATTATTATTGGTAATTTTATTCTTTTGATATCAAAGTTAATAAATTTTAATTGAGTAAGTTGAGTAAGTTAAGCATAAGATTCAATGGAAGATCGATTGCAATAAGTAAGTTCTGATTGAGAACCCCAGTGCCCCTTTCATCACGCCAGCCAAGCAGATGCCCTCCGGCGATCGAAGCTCGATGACTAACAGGGTGATCTCTGGCAACGCGGTCGACGACAAGCCCTTCAAGTTCGCCCCACGCCGGCGCTTCCAGCAACGGTCGCAGCGTCGTGACGAGGATATCATAAATATATTATATATTATTAAAATATATTATATATTATTAAATATTATATTATTAAATATCATAAATAAAAATTAATTTGTAATTTCATATAAGATTATATATATTAATTAAGTGTCATCGTTTATTTTAAATAAAAATTAGTAAAATATTTTAACTTAATTATGTTATTTTTATAATATTTTTAAAATATATTTATGCCAGAATAATTATGTAATAAATATTAAAAATGAAAATCATAATTTTTTATATATATTAGTTAGGATGCAAAATTTTTTAAAAATTGACCTATTAAATATAAATGAAGTATTAATTTTAAATATAATATTTATCATAAAAAAATATTAATAAATTGAAATGTAGTTTGATAATTAAATTATGAATAAAAAATAGAATATTCTAATGAATATTATTTTTTGGTGCGATAGCTAGGATGTAAGTGGATTGGAGTTGAAATAGTATTTGATATATTTTTGATGTGAAAATTATATCAAATACTAGTTTAGGAGCATTACAACAAGGTGAGTAAAAAAATATGGTACAACATTTCATAAGTGACGAACTTTTGTACATATATATGTCATGTATTGAAGTAGAATCAACCATCCATATATGAAATCTAATAATAGTCTCCTCACTTTTATCAATTTAGTATCAAATGATTTTTTTTTAAAGTACCACCTAAATTGGAAGACGAGTTTTTTTAAATCCGAGGTGGTTGATATAGGAAGAAGACCTAAAATTTTTATTGTTACTTTTAGTATTTTTTTTATAATTATTTTTTTAATATTTTAGATATTTTTGATAATTTCTTTTTTTTTAATTTTGGGTTTTATAGATTATCGTATTATGATTCTTCTTATTTTTCTTTTAGAATTTCTATAAGAGATCGGAATTATTGTTAATATGAAATCTTAATAAAAAAAAATATTAACATACTCACGATCTTAAAATTTTTAAATGAATTCAAAATTCAAAAATATCAAAAAATAAAAATTATTAAAAATAACTAAATATTAAAAAAATCAAAAATTTAAAAAAAATACTAAAAATTAATTTAAAAATCTAAGGGATCCTCTGCATTGCTGGCATACTTTGATTCCAACGAATTTAACATTTTGAAATCTAATTAAATTGAACTTGCTTTATTGATTAGGCTATGGCTATGTTTCATTAGGTTATATTTGGTAAAGGATAATCTATCTTATAATATAATTTTGATTTCATTATAAGATTAATTATTTTATTTGGTACAATTTTAAAATTATAATATAATATAATCTTAATTATAAAATCTAATAAAATTTTATAAAGCATGAAAATTGATGATTACGGTTCCCGATAATAAACTTAAATTTTTAATTTTGTACCCTCAGACGAAGTCTAATTTCAAGTTTCGAATTAAAAATTGTGCTTTTCAATTAATTAAATCCCTACGTTGATTCGCATCACTTTTTTATTTTTACAATATACGAACCTTATTAAAATTCTATCTCAACCCACCAAACCGATTTAACCTTGGTTTAATTTACTCGCATCCAATTCCAATCTGACTTAAACATTACTCAAGCCTAATCCAAAACCCAAAAAGCCTAACAAAGCTCAAATCCAAGGATCAAACCTTAATTGGGCCCATATACATCAAAATCACCTCCTAAACATAATAATTAAGGGTACATTTGGTTCAAGTTATCATATATAATCTTAGTTATGTGATTATCAAGTAATCACACAACTAAGGTAATAAGAAATGAAACATAACCTGAAGTTATTTGGTTTAAGTTAGGTAATCAAATAAAATCTTGTTTGTTTGGAGGTAATAGTCTATAACATAATATAATATTTTACCATATTGTCCTTTTAAATTTATTTAGATAATTTTATTAAAATATTAAATTAAAAAATATTTGTCGACGTCGATCGTCGGTGTCCGTGTAGGCAATCGATGTCCAACACCGACGGCCGACTGTCAGCGTCGAACGTCGGCGACCACCGCCGGCGACCACCACCGCCGGCGACTAGCGACCACCGCCGGCGGCCGGTCGCCGGTCAGCAAACGGGGCCGGTCATCGGTCGCTGGTCAGCAAACGGGGCCGGTCGTCGATCGCCGGTCAGCAAACGGGGCATGCAACCCGGAATCGGAAAACCTTAGGAAAGTAAGGTTTTTCTTGATTCCCGGGTTATGAAACTTATTTTTCCAAAATTATCCTTCAATATTTACCTTAGCAAAAGAGGTATTATTCGCGGGCAACTACTGGCAACGACGGCGAGCAACCGCCTGCGGCGGCCGATGACCGCCGTCGGTGACCGCCGTCGGTGACCGTCGCCGGCGACCGACGACCGACGATCGTCGCCGGTGACCGGCGACCGCCGCCCAGCCGCTGACGACCGGCGATCGCCGCCCGATCGCTGGCGACCAGCAACGACGGTCGGCGACCATTATTCGTAGCCGACGACCGGCAACGACGGCCGACGACCACCGCCGACGGCCGGCCATTATTCGCGGCTGACGACTAAGGGTACGAATATGTATATAATATCATCTTACCTTTTATTTTAAATTTATAAACATATAATATTATTATACTTAAATTTAACTAAAGGGTAATACGGTAAAATATTGTATTATGTCATAAACTATTACCTCCAAACAAATAAGATTTTATTTGATTACCTAAATTGAACCAAACAATTTCAGGTTATATTTCATTCCCCATTACCTTGGTTATGTGATTACTTGATAATCACATAACTAAAGTTATATCTGACAACTTGAACCAAACGCACCCTAAAAGGCAAAGGCAAAACACACGCGCACAAATACAAATACAAGTTTGTTGTATTGTGTGGCACATCGGTTTGGCTCCTATAACTCAGACAAGTGTATCCAAGCAATATCACTATTGGCAAACTAAATGCACTCTTCAACATATACTTAATACTTTAATGAACTTCTACAACCAAAGTATCATGCCACCGAGAAGATCTTCACTAGATGTGCCTCATCAATCATCTGCACAAACAAATAAGTTCAGTTCATTGACTGAGCTCGAACATTATCAGCTTTAGTCATGGATATATTCTCCAGATCTTGCTTGATTAATCTAAATGAATAAGTCTCTCTCAATCACTATCCCATTCTTCAGTCTACAGGTGAGGTGAGTGGTCAGACAGCAAAGCCCTGGAATCAGGGATGATGATGCAGCTCCACTTTGGCATGGTGCATCAATCAATAAGGGACAAGAAGATATCATCGTCGATCCCCCAGCAACCTCTAATATTCTAAAGCTAGATAGATCACTAAGAAAAGTCAGGTTTGGACACTGAAGAAATCTAAACAGGTTTGTAAAAGAAGAGGCAGATGTGTATTTGGGGTCCCATTCTGAATCCAAAGTGCTTGCTTTCTCAGGCAAAGTCCATAGCAAAGGGAGGAGAGTGGTGCATTATTTCTAGTTCTTCAAGCTGCTGTTATTCAGACATTTAACTTTGATATTTTTGGAAGAAAAAGAATGAAATTGGAATGATTTATATATTTGATAAGGGGAGACATATTCCATCATCAAGAAAGCATGAAATGATATTAAAAAAAAATAGACTTCATCATCATTTATGACTATGGGGACATTGTGTGGATTTATCTTTACTATAAAATAAGGGAAAAAGCCAATAATTGAGTTATGCTATTGACAAGTAGGGAGTCAAATCCAATTAACATGAATAAGCATGCATGAAATGGAAATGCATGAGGCTTTGCTTAATTCAAGGGTTCAAAAAGCACTATAATGACTGAAATGGCTGTTTCAACATCAAGCTGCAGTAATATTTATGCTCATTAGGTCTTCACCTTCTCTTTATTTACTTCATAATTAAATTTTAGAGATTTCTTTAGCCACATAATGGCCACATGTTGAACGGTGGATGGCATGTGAAGAACATCAACATAATGGCCAAATTAATAAAAACTAAGCATTCTGCCTACCTCCATCATCCATGTGCTCTTTTGTACTGCACTTTCTCTTAAATATTATTTACTCGTTTATGCTTAAACTTTGCCATTCAAGAACTAAAGCCAAACCACTTCTTTCCTTCTATTTCTCTTCTCCAACCTTTGTTTTTCTTCTTTTTTTTTTACATTTACCATTGACATTCCCTTGTTTTTTACTTGCTCTGTCATGCAGAAAATAATTCCAAATTTTAAATTATTGCAACAGTGCTAGAGACCTCTAAAATTATCTAGACAAATGATACATGACAAGTTGAGTGGAATAGAAATTCTTATTTCAGAATAACAATAATATGCATGAACAATAGGAGTAAAAGAACAAGGGATGAGAGATCACTTTTTTTTTCACTTTAAATTCTATGAAACTTATGGTTTCATCTGTACATATTTGATCTCCTGATCATGTCAGTGGGTGTTTATTCTCTTACAACTTGCAGCTTCTACAACTGCTAGCTACTGTAAAAAGGCTGGGCATGCTCTATAATGATCAGATCTGCTAGAGGA
The DNA here is from genome assembly GCA_024364735.1 of Boesenbergia rotunda. Taxonomy (NCBI): domain Eukaryota; kingdom Viridiplantae; phylum Streptophyta; class Magnoliopsida; order Zingiberales; family Zingiberaceae; genus Boesenbergia; species Boesenbergia rotunda. Next base: position 465,449 of record JAGFNQ010001066.1, read on the forward strand.
GGTTCTATAATACACTGCTGTCAGAACACTATAAATAACTTGAAGAACATGTACTTGAGAACATGCATTACACCTTGGCTGAGGTACAAAGTAATTGTATCAACAATTTCTTTTTCACCACAATATGAGCTACTCATTTCCATCATGTAATCTACTTTGTCTTCAGTCCTCATTTGCTCATAAAAATAACTTCTTTTCCAATAAGTGGAAGCATAGTAATGTGCTGCTGTCATAATAGAAGATTTGTATAATCTCCACATAGATTAAATCTGTATGGACATGACTCCTTGCCATTTTCTTGAAGGTTTAAGATGAAAAGAACACTAGTGGCGACCACATTATATCTTGCAGGGAACAAACCATAAAGTTAATTCAGATCTTAGAGAGTAGGTTCTAACTTTATATACTTAAATGTGGATTTCTACAAAGTCTGATTATTTAGGTTAATGAGGTCTACATGCTCCCTAGTGCTGAATAAAATACTTCTTCGGGCATCAACAATGGCATGTGGTATTGACAATGGGCCAAGGTTAAAAAAAAAGTTTAGCAGAGCCAACATGCTTACTCTTCCACTTAATGACACATACATGTGTTCCATCTGTTCCTGGCTTTAATTTTAAGCAGTTTTTTAGGATTAACTCTAACCTTCCTCCATGTGCACTCGGAGATTCTTCACTTTCCCTCTCCTTGGACTCCAATTCAAACAAGAGCCAGCCTAACAGATGCGTTTTGCTCGTAGTTTACGGAAGAACAAATGACAGTATACAGAAATAACTGCACCATCACTGTTGTTATCATCACCAGTCATTGATTGGAGTTTCTTGATTGTAGTGTTGCAGAAATAGTGAAAAGAAGCTTATGCTTTCACAGAGAATGAACTCTAAGTACGTACTTGATCCTACAGCCTAAACTTTAGCTTCTCTTGATGATTAAACAGTCTTGCTCTACAGTATTGCCTCCAACTACAATTAGCCAGCCTTCCTCAGCAACATAAATCCAAAAGCACGTCCACTAAAATAAGAACCATGCCACATCTGCAGTAGAACAACAGAAAAGATGAAGAAGAAAAAAAAATACAGAAAAGCTAACATGCTATGTGGATCCAGATCTCTTGCTTTGCCATTATAAACAAAACATGGGGTTTCCCCACTGATATACCAACACCCTGCTCTTCTGCACTCCTCCTCGCTTCCCTCCCCAATCCCAATATGGGATTGTTACCTCCAAACTTGTGTACAATTCGCTTCTTCACCATCTCCTCTTTCTTCTTCTTGTTCAGTTGCCTGGCCATTGATGAGCAAGGCCAAGCTCTGCTTTCTTGGAAGCAGAATCTAAGCAGCTCCACTGACGCACTTAGCTCTTGGAATTCTTTAGACCCCAATCCGTGTATGTGGTTTGGCGTTGCCTGCAACTCCAAGCTTGAAGTCACCAGCTTAAAGATCAAACTAGTCGATCTGCAAGGCCCATTGCCTTCCAATCTCCAACCTCTCAAGTCCTTGAAGAATCTAGTGCTTTCAGCGACCAACCTCACCGGCCAAATTCCAGTAGAGTTCGGGGAGTACAGCGAGCTCGCCTTCCTCGACCTCAGCGAGAACCAAATATCGGGCGATATCCCGCTGGAAATTTGCAAGCTGACCAAGCTCCGATCCTTGGCTCTGCACTCCAACTCTCTACAAGGCGCCATTCCGGCCGACATCGGAAACCTGTCCGGCCTCGCGTGCTTGACGCTCTATGATAACTACCTCAGCGGCGAGGTGCCAGCGAGCGTCGGGAAGCTGGAGAGGCTCGAGGTTTTCCGCGCCGGTGGGAACCGGAATCTGAGAGGCTCCTTGCCTGCTGAAATTGGCAATTGTAGGAGCTTAGTGATGTTGGGCCTAGCAGTCACCGGCTTGTCGGGGAGGCTTCCTTCCACTATCGGTTTGCTCAAAAGAATTCAAACCGTTGCTATCTACACTTCTCAGTTGTCGGGGCCAATCCCAGGAGAGATTGGCAATTGCACCCAGCTGACCAATCTTTATCTGTATCAGAATTCTCTCTCCGGGCCGATTCCGCCGGAGCTCGGCTGGCTCCGGAACCTGGAGACTCTGCTCCTGTGGCAGAACAACTTGGTCGGAGCAATTCCGCCGGAGCTCGGTCAGTGCGAGCAACTGATCCTCATGGACCTGTCCTCGAATTCCCTTACCGGAAGTATTCCCGAGAGCTTCGGTAACTTGCGGAACCTTCGACAGCTGCAGCTGAGTACCAATCAGCTCACCGGAGCTATCCCAATGGAGATTTCGAATTGCACGGAGCTGACTGATATCGAGGTGGACAACAATGGTCTTTCTGGAGAGATAGGAATCGACTTCACGAGATTGGAGAACCTTACTCTGTTCTACGCTTGGCAGAATAGGCTCACGGGGAGCATTCCGGCGAGCTTGGCTCAGTGCCGGAATTTGCAATCGCTGGACCTCTCTTACAACAACTTAACGGGCTCGATTCCTAAGGACCTGTTCGGGCTGAAGAATTTGACCAAATTGCTTCTCCTGTCGAATGAGTTGACCGGATTTCTGCCGCCGGAGATCGGCGATTGCACGAATCTTTATCGGCTCCGGCTGAATGGCAATCGCCTAGGAGGCACTATTCCGGCAGAGATCGGCAATCTCGAGAACCTTAATTTTCTTGACATGAGCAACAACCGGCTCGTGGGCCCGATTCCGGCGGCCAGCTCCGGGTGCCAGAACCTCGAATTCCTTGACCTTCATTCCAATGGCCTGAGCGGCAGCCTGCCGGAGTCACTGCCGAGGAGCCTGCAGTTCGTTGACTTCTCCCAAAATATGCTGACCGGAGCAATTAGCCCTGCCATTGGATCGCTGCCGGAGCTGACGAAGCTCGTGCTAGGTAGGAATCAGCTCTCCGGCGGAATCCCTGCGCAGCTTGGGTCATGCAGCAAGTTGCAACTTTTAGATCTCGGCGACAACTTCTTCTCGGGCGAGATACCAGGCGAATTAGGCCAACTTCCCGCGCTGGAGATCTCGCTCAATCTCAGCTGCAACCGTCTCTCCGGAGAGATCCCGCCGCAGTTTTCATCCCTCGAGAAACTCGGTTGCCTCGACATCTCGCACAACGAACTCCACGGAGACCTCCGGGTGGTCGCCACGCTACAGAATCTGGTTGCTCTGAACGTATCCTTCAACGCCTTCTCAGGCGAGCTTCCTGACACCCCCTTCTTCAGGAACCTCCCTCTCGCCGACCTCGAAGGCAACCACGGCCTAATCATCGCAGACGGCCGTCCATCGGCCCAAGAAACACAGAGAAGAGCAGCCGTCTCGTCTCTAAAGCTCGCGATGACGTTCCTGATCATCGTCAGCGCGGCGCTCCTCCTGACGGCCGCCTTCCTCCTCGTTCGCGCACGCGCCGAGCCTCGCGGCGGCGGCGCCGACGACGCGTGGGAGATCACGCTCTACCAGAAGCTGGACCTCTCGGTCGACGACGTCCTCCACGGGCTGACGTCCGCGAACGTGGTCGGGACCGGGAGCTCCGGGGTGGTCTATAAGGTCTCCATCCCAAGCGGAATGACGCTGGCCGTCAAGAAGATGTGGTCGCCAGCGGACGACGACTCGGGTGAATTCCGCAGCGAGATCGCCGCGCTGAGCACGTTACGCCACCGCAACATCGTGCGCCTCCTCGGGTGGGGGCTCAACCGGAGCGCCAAGTTGCTGTTCTACGACTACTTACCCAACGGCAGCCTAAGCGGGTTCCTCCACCGGGGGGTGAAGGAGGAGGCGGCGGCGTCGTGGGAGACGAGGTACGAGATCGCGGTGGGACTGGCGCGCGCCGTCGCCTACCTGCACCACGACTGCGTGCCGGCCATCCTCCATGGCGACGTCAAGGCCATGAACGTCCTCCTCGGACAGAGATTTGAACCGTATCTGGCGGACTTCGGCCTGGCCCGGGTTATGGCCGACGGCGAACCTGCTCCTAAGTCGGACACCAAGTCGTGCCCTCCTCGCATCGCCGGCTCGTACGGCTACATGGCTCCCGGTAAATTCTATCTTCCAATCCCAATAATCTAAAATTCGATTCATGGTGTAGTTGGATTTGGACAGAGCACGCGTCGATGCGACGGATAACCGAGAAGATTGACGTCTATAGCTACGGAGTGGTTCTGCTAGAGGTGATAACGGGGAGGCATCCACTGGACCCGTCGCTGCCCGGCGGCACGGATTTGGTGCAGTGGGTTCGAGTCCACCTGCAGAGGAAGCTGGACCCGGTTCATCTCCTCGACGGCAGGCTGCTCGGCCGGCCGGAGCACCAGCTCCAAGAAATGCTGCAAGCGCTGTCGATCTCGGTTCTGTGCGTCGGCCACCGGCCGGATGACCGGCCGGCGATGAAGGATGTGGTGGCGTTGTTGGAGGCGGTGAGGCGGCCGGCGAACGAAGAGCAAACGAAGGATCCGGCGACTGCCTCCGCCGCCGCTTGCCCAGTTCGCAATGTGACCTTGCAGGGGTCTTCGAATTGCTCGTTTGCGACGTCGGAGTACAGTTGTTGAAGAAGGCATCTGGCGGAAGCTACTTTTGTGATAGATTAAGGTTAATTTTTGCACCTTGTAAATTAGTTTTCAAAATTGCAGATGCTTTGGTCAGTAGAATCGGAGAGGACTCAGCTCGTAGAAACCACCTCTGTCCTCTGCTAATGGCTGATGTACATGTTGACACTGAAGACGAAGATCAGTAATAGAGCATCGAGGATTTCTTAGTAAAATGGCTACTTATGTTGTTTGGTGCACAGATGAAGATTGAAGAACAGAATAGGCTCAGAATTGTGAATCTTGGTTCGCCTTTTATGGTTAGAAATGCGAATTGATTCCTTGTTTCTTAGATCAAGCAACACGACATTTTAGATCGTTGTTAGTGTTCAAACTTATATAATAAAGGCCCATCAATTATAGATCAAACATCAAAGAATAAATCTAGTTTAAATTAAAGAAATTCAATTACTCTTTTAAAAGTTTATCAACTAACAAGTGATCTTGAAATAATGCTCACTCCGAGTAAAAATCTATAGTGCTCATGAAAAAGGGGAGGAAAAAATTTGTGATTTATGAAGAAATGCATATGTTAATCTTTCCTGCATCGCCGGGCCACGAGCACCCCGTTGGGCGGCGCCGTGAGCTGGACGTCGCAGCGATTGTAGATCCAGTACGAGTAATGGCCGGCGCCAAATCTCGCCCTCACTTTGAAGCTCTGTCTCACGCTGTACACCACGCTGTTCTCGCTGACCTGTTTCTGGAGCTCCGCCGCCAGCTCCGCCGGCAGCAGCACCTCGCTGGTGATCATGCGAACCGGCCCCAGCCGTGACTCGCCCGTCCGCAGCGCGAACGGTCGCAGCGCCTGCACGGCGATGAGCCTGTCGTGGAAGTAGAGCTCCAAACTGAGCGACCTGAACGCCAAGTCGATCTTGTGGTTGGGGTTGGAGAAGTTGACGAGGAAGGAGACGTCGCCGTTGAGGTACGAGGGCGAGTCGAGTAGATGCTGTTGAGGCTGGCGGCAGTGAGGTCGATGGACGGGCTGCGCGGTCTGATGACGAGGAAGACGATGAGCGTGGCGATGCCAGCGAGGATGAGGAGGATAGTGAGGACGACGCAGACGACGGCGGCGCACCAGATGAGGGGACTGGTGCGACGTTCGGTCGGGAGGAGCTGTGGCTTCCCCGTGTGCAGCGGGTTCGAGAATTCCGGCGGCTTGTTCAGTGGCATGGTGGTGGATTTAGGAGGTTGCGAAGGGGGAGGATCGGAGGAGGTGAGTATAAAGAGGCGGCGCTTGTGGAAGGGTGGTGCAACTGTGAGGGGGCATCTGAGGAGAAGTGTGGAGGAGAAAAACCTTGGGATGAAGCAACGAGATCAATAATGGTGATGAACAACAGATGTTTTCTTAAGGAGGAAGGAGCAAGGAGGTCGGCTAAAGAGTAAAGAAGCTTTTGAATCATGACCAAAAAAAGGCGAAACGTTCGCCCCAGCATCCCCGTCAGCCCATCTAACACGAAAGAGGTAAATCACGATTATCATTGGTATGGTGAGGCGCTTGGGGTCGAAGGAATTAATGCCAGCATACCAGGATTTTATCCCCGTGCGTAATTGACGCCCCTCGAATTTGTGATCTCGACCAAATCAATCAGATGTCTTACCATCCGATCCAGTCCGTGAGGACAAGAAACTTTTGAATCATGGAATCATGGGGCCATGGCCAAAAGGCAATGATCGATTAACCAATTCAACCAGTTAAATTTGGCCTGGTTCGTTCAGAAAGATTAAAAGCAACTGGTTGTTTCTTTTGTTTTTTCTTTCTTTCTCAAAATACTACTTAAAGGTTTTTGGCAATTGAATAAAGTAAAGGTAGAATGGGTGGTGGCTAAGATGTCTGAAAAGAAGAAGGTTAAAGGAACAACAAACAAACGGCAAGCAATACGATACGTGTTTATAGCAGAAATATGTGAGCAGTGAGATCTTACGATGATCCAATTTGTGGCTACTTACAAAGTAGAGACTTGTCAGTTTCTGATTAATCTGTTAAACGTTGCTCAGATGAAATTAAGATTGAAACTAAGATTTATTGAGCATTAATCGTGATTTTCTTCACAGACGATGCATCACATTGGAGAAAAACAGAGCAGGAATTACCGACGGGCTGGGACGCCGGGAGAGGATTCCGGCGATGCGCGCTAGGCAAATGCAGACAAGGTCGCCACTTGACCTCGACGCTCGAGCTCTTCACCTGCTTCGATCTCTGCGCTCCTTGACCAGGTCGAAGAGAGGGCAGATTCTCTGTCCTGAAAAATCCTCTTCCCGTCTATTCCGCTCCCCAACGAGGTAAGTCGTCCGATCGTCGATCCGACATCACTGACGGTTGGAGCCGTCCGGAACAAAACTATACCCTATGAGGTATGGTAAACTCATCGGGATCGTCGTAATTATAATCTCGTCGGATTCACCGTCGAATCCGACGAGATTGCAATTGCAGCAATTCTAACCGATTCACCGTTCTTCTAGGGTATCATTTAATTCGGTACAACGATTAAAATTCATCGATGGTGTCCGATCGACGATCAGACGACTCACTGGTCATCGTCGGAGAAACAAGACAGGTGGGATAGACATTATTTCAGGACAGAGGATCCCAATCGGGTCGAAGGTCGCGTCCTTCATCTGCAGTTACTTCGCGCACCCGACGGAAGGCACGAACGGCGACTACAAAGGCGTTGAAAAGGAGCTTCGGGACAGGCCATTGAAGGCGGGGAAGAGGCCCGGAAGTCAGCGAATGGGATCCTCCGTCCTAAAAAATTCTCTGTCCCGCCTGTCCTACTCTTCGGTGATGGCCGATGAATCGTCCGATCGCCGATCGGACACCATCGATGGATTTTGATCGTCGTACCGAATCAAATGATATTCTAGAAGAACGGTGAATCAGTCGGAATCATTGTAATTGCAATCTCATCGGATTTGACAGTGAATCCGACGAGATGACAATTACAGCGATTCTCACAGGTTCACCGTACCCCCAGAATATAATTTTATTTAAGACGATGATCGAAAATCACCGATGATATCCGATCGATAATCGAACATCTCACCGATCGTCATCAGAAAACGAGACCAGATTTATTTTTGGGACAGAGGAGAGGATCTGCTCTCGGAAGTCAAAGGCCGCACGCTTAATGGCGTCCACGTGGGTCTCGAGGGAAACATGGACCGTTGGAACCCTTGAGGAGCTTTTGTTTTTGTTTTTATTTTTATCGGAGCGGATTCTACATGGATCCAATCCGACAACTTGCTAAGTCAAATAAAGTTAAATCCACCGATAATTAAAGTAAAAAAAAAATCATAATATCCCCCTTACCCTGTGTTTGAATGAGGTAAGTGAACGTCCATTAACGAAAGAATAAGGGAGAAGAAAGAAGAAGAAAGGGAGCTAAATTATTTAGATTCATTTTGTTTGAGAGAGAGGGAAAATTAATTAACCAAACATGTATATCTTGTTCAGGAGGAAAGAAAAAGAAATGAAGGGTAAATATATAAAATTATATAATTATCAGAATTTAAGAAAATTTAATTTAATTATTTATTTGAAGTTAGGAATAATTTGAATTAATTATTTATTAAAAAATAAAAATTATAATTTTTATTATGTCTATATTTATTTTCTTCGTTAAATAATCTCTATTTCCTCACTTGTATACTCATCGTTGTTGCTTCACCATCGCTAATGTTCAACGATCGACGTTATCCATGATTTTATTGCTCCACTATCAATGTTGTTATCGCTGTTGTTGTCAGTTTGCACATCCCTTCCACAAGTCGTCGGCGTCGGCGTAGCCTCCTTTAATATAGTCGGAGTCGATCAGCGTAGGCATAGGCGTTGGCGTCGGCGTCGACGTCGATGTAGTCTCCTCCAATATAGTTGGTGTCAGCATCGTTACTTTTGCAATACTTCACCCGCTGAAGACAAAATTGTTAAGATAAGAAATAAGAATAAAATTGAAATATATTTTTGTTGAATTTTCTTTCCTCTTCCTTACATTTCAATTTGGGGTGTAAAAAATTTAACCCTTTTTTCCCTCACCGAGGTTAATATTTACCCTTCCTTCCCCTTCACCTTCTTAACTCACTCCTTCCTAAACGAGGTTAATTATTTTCCTTCTCCTTCGTTACCATTCCCTCCCCATTCATCACCTCCTCCCAACCCAAGCATAAGATGACCATCAATTAGATATAAATAATAAAATTACGAGACACAATGACATTTTATAAGAGACAAATCATCTATCAAATTAGATATTTTATACTAGTTGAAAATTGATCCCAAGAACTATTAGAATAAGCAATACAACCTAAATGTGCACATCTATCCATAATTTCCACAAAAGATTATCTGATGACTTCAGACGTTCTATACTATGGGTCTCATAATAATTTGTAGAGAGGTAATTAGATAAATTAGGAAACTGAGTAAGCCATCATATGAGAAAGTATTTTTTTCGAGCTTTATCGAAATCAATCCTTATAATTTCTTCAAATCTACCCTGTAATGACCAACGTTACAAATCTGTCACACATCTACCTACGATTGTAATAAAAGATGGAATCTATCATCTCAACAATCCCGCACAGTCGGTCTCACGATCATTTAGGGCCGTCTTAAGGTTCCATGAGGCCCTAGGCTAAATTATTTTTTAATTTTTTAAAAAATAAAAAATTTTCCTCATCCTTTTTCATTCGGACGGACCAACAATGGTGGGTTTAAAAATTGCAGAGCAAGAAACCATCCATAACCATTGAACCAAAATGAAACATTGCAGAGCAAGAACGATCCATAACCCAATCCAATAGACAAATCTTACCTGTGGTGCACCGGCGTGTTCGCATCGGCTTTAATCCAACAGATCAGCCCCAAATCGCAAGATCCCTTTCTTCTGACAACCCTTCAAGAATCCCCAAATTCCTCTTGACCCGCCGGCGCCGGAGTTGGACAGGGATGGTCGACTCCCTTCACAGGCGCTCCAAGGCAGGGAGAAATCGTCGTTCGTTCGGGGAGAAGAAATGCTTGCGTGAGAAGGCGTCGACTTCGATCAAGGGAGGAGGAAGGTTGTTGCGAAGAGCTTTGCGGCCGTGGTTGTAGCGCGAGGAAGAGAACCGGTCGCGTGCGGACGATGAAGGGGATCGGCCGTGATGATGGGAGGAAAAGGAGAAGCGTTAGAAGTTTAAGCGTTGAGTTTTGGAAATTGGAATGAGTTTGCTGGTTTGGCAATTGACATGATTAATGTCATGTACGCGTTTGGCAATGATTCAATGAATTTTCCAAGCAATCACGCGTGATTTTTGGGTGAAGCAATCACGCATGACTGCATGCCAATAGATAAAAATAATTAATTAAATTTTAATATTATATATGTAATAATAATGTGCCCTAGATTTGTTGGGGCCCTAGGCACAGGCCTTAGTGGCCTGTGCCTTGAGCCGGGTCTGCGATCATTCGTGAGAAGGTAAATCAAAAAGCTATAGCTATAGTTAACCATCACAGGGAGGATATTTTTCTCGATTTTATAGAAATTCAAACTCTTACCTATTATAATAATCATAAATTATATTTAAAGCTCCAATTGCATCTTTAAATTTATCCTTAGTCCCTATGCCAGAAAAAGTTCATTTCCGTTTCCTGTATGTAAAATTTTATTTACTTCAACTCCCTAATACATATTGATTTACCAAATTATCCTCATTATTTTTAAGTAAAAAAAGTCCAAAATGAGGTATAAGTCCTTCTAAATTCAGTATCATTTAACTATAATTTAATATATTTCTATCAAATTGAGTACAACTTTTTTTCAAACTCAGTTGATTGAGAATTTATCGAAGTTGTCCATAATTGATTGGAGCTACTCCAATCGATTGAGAAGCTCTGATAAATTATGAATAAATTGATCGATAATCGATCAATTGTATTTGTCACGAGAGAAGGTCACACTTATTTTAATAGATACAAGTCTAAAAGTAAGTATAATTCTTTCTAAATTCAGTATATTTAAATTATAATTTAGTATATTTTCTATCAAATTGAGTACAACTCTTTTTCCACTTGACAAGTTGATTGAGAGTTCATATCAATCGATTAGTTTAGGATGAATCGATTGAGCTATAGTTGATAAGATAGTTCTGTGAGTATTATTTGAAGAAAATTGAGTATAAAAGTTAAAAATTTAAGTATGTAAGGTTGTATCCATCACATCAAGAAACTGTGTACTCAATTTTTACTCTTTTATACTCACTTTTCACTCTTTTATATTCATTTTTCACTGCTGTATATTTAATTTTCATTCTTTTATACTCAATTCATTAGGAAGTAAATATAAAGAATTTATCAAATAGGAAATGAAAGTAAAGATCAAATGGAAATTAGGGAGTTTTCTATAATTTATCGATTAGAAAACCAAATACACCATCATATATTTTTTTTTTTAATTTCATTAAAAAATCTAGCCCACATCTACCCATGACGATGGATCACATCGGGATCAATTAAATTAATATTAAGTATAATTTTTAAGAATAATGATGTATACAGTGAAATAATATTTCAGTAAAAAATTTTGATTATTATTCGATGGTACATTTAACATTCAATCGTCGATTAAATATTGTCAACGGCTTTGGTCGTCACCTCAAATCAAACTATACCTTGAGAGGTACGATGAACCTATAGAGGATCGCTGCAATTACGATCTTATATCATTCACTGTCGATCCCGATAGATTCACTATTGTCGACGATCCCGACGAGTCCATCAATCCTAATGTATAATTTGATTCGGGATGGTAATCGAAGATCGTCAGTAATCCCCGATCAATAATCAGATATTAAATATGTCATCAAGATTAAAATGTTTATCGAAAAATTTATTTTCATTGCACAAATTATTTTTTAATTTTCTAATCTGGTCAATGAATTAGCCATGTTCTCATTACATTTGAGCAATGCTTCCGTCAAACTTAATAATGTGCACATTGAAATGAATTTCCAGAAATAAATTCCTCCTCTGTTCGCTGTCACTGCATAATTATTTGGATAAAATTATAAGTGGAATTAATGGTCGGTTCAGACCGGACCGGGTTGGTTTTAAATGCCTCGGACCAGGCGTGGTCGTCTTTGTACCAATGGGAAAGCGCGGCCCGCGACACGTGCGCTGTTAGACGACTGTTATTTGTTTAGTCAATTTTTTTTTGGGTATTCCTCAGCCAGAGAAGCAAGTTCCAGCATTGGCGACGTCGTGAAGGTCGCTCGATTCCAGAAGGCTTTTCTATCAAACCGCGTTTAGATTGCCCGGTAAGATCGATTTGCGGCGATTGCCCTTCCACCTTTCTTGTGTTTTTGGGAAAGATTCGAAATCTGTAGTTGATCCTTTTCATCTTCAACATCCTAGTTTTTCCTTTTTGGGTAGGCATTAAGCTGCTGAGGCTTTGTTTCAGACTCTTAAAGTTCGCCCTTTGTGGGATTTTGTTTGCCTTTGATTTGCTTATGGCTTGAAAAGAGATTGAAGTGACATTTTCCGACTACTTTGTTGTCTGATAATTTTTACCTGATATATACAGAGATCTGAAGTTTGCGGGGTATTTGACTTGTATATTATCGTAGTTCGGCAACCTGTTAGTGTTTGTTGATTTCCTATTTCAGGCTTTTGTCCCTTTTCGTGAAGTGGTTTTTCATCATAAGGTTATACCTGCAAGTAAACTTGCACAATGTGAACGATTCACTAAGCAATACATCCATTAACTTCAGAAATCTACTTAATGTTGAATAGTGACAAAATTATCTTCTTCTTTTTTTTTTGTTACCTTCAGTTTCTGTATAGCCTGGCGGTGGAATATCGATCTCGTCAATTTGTAGACATGAGCAGTCGCTACTACAGATCAGAGAGGCCTGCCTCAGGTGCGCACTAGTGTGTGCTTCATATTCATCATCCTTATCTTCAGCATGCTATACATCAGATAATATTTGTTGTTTGGTTGGGATAAAGCAAATTTCAAGGAAACTGTATTTTGAGAGTAAACATTTTTTTATCTGAATTATTTAGTGCCTGGTACACCATCATAACCCAAGCTATACGAGTACATTGGGCAATTGCTATGACAATTACCTTCACTATTTTGATTGTTGTGGACTGATTTAATTAATCATAAATAGCCTCCATAAATTCTCAACTCTTTTCCATTCTTTGAATGTTTACTGTTTAAGAAATGTTTGGCATAAGGTAGATCACTTGATTTCTGATAGACACATCTCCACGTTCTCTGCCCTGCTTTTCTCTTATTCTTCCCTGTTTAGCCGACCAAAGCTCTTTATGGTGTTCAGTAAGTTTGATTTTAACTTTCTATTCATGCACTGCCGCCATGGGAGTCCTAGTAGACTATGATCTAAGTAATGTTGGGTCTTATATACGGTTATTTTCATTAATTGTTGTTTAAAGATAAGATTTTGGGTGAAATAAATATGTCCACAACATCTAGATATGTATGAGATCCAAGAAAATTGCAGCTTTGTGGAAACTAGAGATATTTTATGGAATGCCACTGTTGTTGTTACATGCAGAAATTTGCCTTTGCTGGAAGTACATCTAGGATACATTAGCTCCAGGAACACTGTAGCTTGGTTAAAGCCTAGTAGATACTGGTGATTTAATTCAAAAAATATCACATATTTCATATACCAGGCTTGGATAAAAACATCTCCCCACTCATGGAATCTAATGTTCAATTCTACTTAGTAATCACAAATTTGAAATCTAGAAATCTTGTATATTCCTCATGTATCAGAAAATACCCTTATGATCCTTTATGTAACAGGAAAAATGAGAAAATTGAAGGAGCTTATTCTCAAAGGAGATAATCGCATCTGTGCAGATTGTAGTGCTCCAGATCCAAAGTGGGCGTAAGTACTTGCATCCTGCCATGAAATAAGAATACGGGAATAATTTGGAACATTTGAAATGATATTTACATCGAGGTGTAAAAAAACCTATTTCCCATAGCTAATTGCTAGGAAGTTGTCCTCTTTAAGGAAGTTTTTCATTTCACAATTTTCTTTATATTCCAAGTCAGTAAAAAATTACTGATTTGGCAAAGTGTTAATTTATGAGACTGATTAGACAGTAAATGAGTTCAACCAGCAGTTCGGTACTGATGTGTTGTTTAGTCTAACCTGAACATTCGTCATTGCAATTTGCAGGTCAGCGAATATTGGTGTTTTTATATGCTTAAAGTGTAGTGATGTTCATAGGACTCTTGGTACAGATATATCAAAGGTACTATTTGAGATGCCAGATATGTTATATATGGATATTTAATCCATTGCCTTTACACTTGACATTCCATTGCAAGTCGACATCAACATTAACATCAAATCAACAACCTGTGTTAATCGCAAAACATTTCATGCATCAACTCTATGAAATTTCTCCCCATAGCCTTTTTCAATTTTTCTCATGCAAGTAATTGGCTGGATAATAAGATCCCAGCTACTAGCATAACCTTTTGAATGCCATTTGTGTCATTTATTTGTTTTATTTCTGTGTACATGGCATTCAACTTTAGATGGGTGTATTACTGGTTTTTTTATCAATGAATTTCAATCTTAGCGTGCACACAGTTTCCAGCTTATGCCATTCAGAAGTTGTTTAAATATCCAATATCTCACTTGACTCTAAAGGTCTTCCAAACTCGTAGTCTTTGAGATTGCTTTCCTCTGCTAGTATGTTTTGTTTGAAAGAGCTGCTCCTAGGGTAAATATTAGTACAAGAATCTTGTGGAGCCAATTGCCTATCCTGCTAAAGGGACTACGCTTTTGCGAAATTCCAATTGGATAGATTCGGATATTTTGTGTTAAAAATACTGTCATTTCTGATTTCGCTTGCTTTTTCACGTCTGGTACAATTCAGGTGCTGCCTTTGACATTGGAAGAATGGAGTGAAAGCGACATTGATTCCATGATTGAAGTGGGAGGGAATACATATGCCAACTCAATATATGAGGCTTTTCTTCCTAAAGGGTATCGAAAACCTAAACCAGATTCAAGCAATGAGGAACGGAGCAAATTTATTAGGTGATTATATCAGTGTTTCTCCTGAAATTGGCTCAGTAACTGCTTGTTAAAGATTCCACTCTTTGTAGGTCAAAGTATGAGTTGCAAGATTTCCTGAAACCAAGTTTGCGTATAGTATCTTCAAAGATATCCTTCAACACATATGAATCTTCAAGGGATTTGGATCACAAGCATCAACCCTGCAGTTCAAAGAAGACAGTAAGTCGTCTTTGAGCATTCTTTGTTTTAGAGCTCATAAAGTTGCTCACAATGACTATGTTTAAGACTTAATAATTGTGTTACTCGCCTTTTATGGTACTGCATTGCTTTGCTCTTTTAGTAGGACACAAAATAGTGATCAAACTGATGAGGTACTTTTTTACTGTTAAAGGAAGATGCACGGGAATTTATTGGTGAATTGAAGGTCAAAGTAATCAGAGGCATAAACTTAGCTGTTAGAGATTTGCTTACAAGTGATCCATATGTAATTTTGAATCTGGGGCGGCAGGTGAGGTGATTTTCTTTGATTATTATCCAAAGGAAAATGATGACTGTGTTATACTAATTTTACCTTCCAATTTCCACCTGTCATCTGATGGTTGCAGAAAGCCCAAACCACAATTAAAAATAGCAATTTGAATCCAGTATGGAATGAAGATTTCAAATTTACAGTTCCTCAACGTTATGGAGCATTGAAACTGGTAAACTCAGATGAACCATTTTTCTTGTAAAAAAATGTTTATGAAAACCAAGGTTAGAAAGTAGATTCATATAACTAATAAATTGTGAAAAAGAAGTGTACCGATGCAGAATTTAAGTTGATGCCAACATTGTTGACACTAATATGATTATAGTTTCCATAAGAGATGAAAAATGAATTAACCAGGCTCTCAAGTTATAAGGGACATCAAGAATTGTTTGCATTGTAGCATAGATGTATCCTTCTGTAACAGCATGTTATTGTGTTGACTTCTATCCATTGTCTGAACTTGAGTTGATGAATTGTACTCAAGTTAACGAAAAATTCCTTTCTCAAGGACAATATGTTTTGGAATAATCTTCAATCTTTAGTGGCTAATGTACAGTTTACAATTCGGTTTTGTACTTTTGATTAATTTCACTTTCAGGGCCACTGCACTTCTCGTTTATCTTGTTACAATATACAATCCAACAGTTCAAACCAATTTTAATAGATCAATTTCTGTATGAAAATATGTTCTGATATGAACTTTTGTTGCCCTACCGTCAAACAGCAAGTATACGATCACGATTTGTTTACTGCGGATGATATAATGGGCGAAGCTGAAGTTGATCTCCAGCCGATGATCACTGCTGCATTAGCTTTTGGGAATCCTGAGCTTCTCGGAAACATGCAGATCGGAAGGTGGTTCAAAACAAATGACAATGCACTCCTTAAGGATAGCTTCGTTAATATTGTGGATGGGAAGGTAAAACAAGGCGTACATCTAAAGCTACAAAATGTAGAGCGTGGAGAGATTGAACTAGAATTAGAATGGATTCCTGTAGATGAATGAACCTTCTCGGTTGGTGGTTGGTAGTTTTTTGACTTGCTAGCTCTATCAGTTCATGCTTTCGAGGGGGGCATTATTATCTTTGTGTAAAAAGGTGTAGATCATTGTTATTAGTTTGTATCATATGTTTATTTGAAGATAGATCCTTCACTGAGTGTATTTAGATCTTCTGTACATGTTTGAGCTATATTTCGTGTATCAACTTTGATTTGATTCTAATTTTCAATTTTTAAAAGGATTTAATTGAGGATGTGTCATTCTATTTTATGCCTCGTTAAATAATAACTGTTTAAATTTTAGTCCAATGATATATTTAGGGGGCGTTTGGTATATATTCGGTAATGAGAATGGTAATGAGTTTTGATTGACGAGTTTATGAGTTTAGTGATAATCTAGTGGGGGGTGAATTATAAAATTAAGGGTATCATATCCAAATTTTGATTTTGATTCTCGTATACCAAGTGTTAAAGTTTGGTGACTCAAATTCTGTTTAATTCGTTAATATTTATTAGATATTTTCTTATTAATATGTTAATTAACATATTCTTTATAAATCTATTAATTAACAGTTTCGTTATTAATTTTTTATTTGACTAAGTATTCTAAGGTCCCTATAAATTGTGTATCTCATGGGCAAGTTAAATCAATCAATGAAGAAGGTTATTTGGTTACCTCTTCTTTCTTTCTCTCTACCTCTCTTTTCTTTCTACTTCTCTTTACTTTATCAAAGCCGCCGACTTTGTATTCCATCGCTCTTAGTGATTTTTCCTCCTCTGTCCGTGGTTTTTTCTCGTCAAGAGTTTTCCACTTAAATTTGGTGAGTTCTCTATTATTCTTGTTGTCGTTTTTCGTGTTAATCTCGTTACAAGTGATATCAGAGCCAGGTTGGTTTTATTTTTTTTTGTGTGGATGTCAACCGAGATTAATGACAACGGCAAGCATGAAGGAGAAATCCGCTGTTGCAGAGAAGTCTAGTGAGGCTGATGTTGCCGAAAATCATAGTAATGGTGAACTTCTCGTTGCCTCTGATGCTGATTTGAAGCAGAGTGAGGAATGAATTCTTGATTCTGGCTGTACGTTTCATATGTGTCCCAATCGGGATTGGTTTTCAACATATGAAACGGTTTCGAGTGGTGCCGTTTTGATGGGCAATAATGCATCCTGCAGAATCACTGGTATTGGCACGATCAGAATTAAGATGTTTGATGGTGTCATTCGAACACTTGGTGATGCGAGGCACGTCCCTGATTTGAAGAGAAATCTTATCTCTTTGAGTATTCTTGATTCTAAAGGGTACAAGTACACTGGTGAAGGTGGAGCTGTGAAGATCAGTAAAGGATCTCTTGTTATGATGAAGGGACTAAGGAGAACCGCCGGTTTATATGTTCTACAGGGATCCACAGTAATAGGTGATGTTGTCGTCGCAAGGTCGTCTATGTTTGATTCTGATGTTACAAGACTTTGGCATATGTGTTTGGGTATGTGTTTGGGTCATATGAGTGAGAATGACATGGTTGAATTAAGCAAGAGAGGACTTCTTGATGGTCAAAGTATTACAAATCTAAAGTTCTGCGAGCACTGTGTTCTTGGCAAGCAGAAAAGAGTCAAGTTCTCAGTTGGCATTCATAACACAAAGAGTGTGCTAGACTACATTCACTCTTATTTGTGGGGGCCTTCTAGAGTATCATCTAAAGGTGGTGCGCTCTATATGTTGACTATTATTGATGATTTCTCAATAAAAGTTTGAGCATTCTTTTTAAGACATAAAAGTAATGTTTTTACTACCTTTAAGGAGCGGAAGGTCATGATTGAGAAGCAGACAGGGAGGCAATTAAAGCATCTTCGAACTGATAACGGATTGGAGTTTTATTCTGATGAGTTTAATACCTTATGCAGAGCTGAAGGTATTGTAAGGCATCATACAGTTCGGCATACTCCTCAACAGAATGGTGTAGCAAAGAGGATGAATAGGACTTTGATGGAGAGGGTGCGTTGTATGCTTCTTAATGCTGGGCTACTGAAGTTTTTCTGGGCAGAAGCCGTTGCGTATGCTTGTTATCTTGTAAATCGCTCTCCATCAATTGCTATTGAAAGGAAAACTCCACAAGAGGTATGGTCTGGTACTCGTGCTAATTATTCTAATTTGAGAATTTTTGGATGTCCTGCGTATGCTCATATTGATAATGGGAAGTTGGAGCCTCGTTCGGTGAAGTGTATATTTATAGGCTTTAGACAAGGAGTGAAGGGATACAAACTTTGGTGTCCAGAGAACGGGAAAGTCATCATCAGTAGAGATGTTATCTTTAATGAGACTAGCATACTTCAGGGGTCTCCATCTAAAACTCTTTTTGAGGAAGATAAGCAAAAGACAAGCACACGGATGGAGATTGGGTCGATATCTACAGAGACTACTCCAGAGCCTATTTTAGATGTTGTGGATGGAACGAGCTCATCACAAGCATCTTCACAATATTCCATTGCAAAAGATAGGCCTTGGAGAGAAATTAGACGCCCTCAGAGATTTGCAGAGGCTGATTTGGTCGCTTATGCTTTAAACATGGCTGAGGAGATTGATTTCGGTGAAGAACCTGAGACGTATTCAGAAGCAATTAGCTGCGATAATTCTGGTAAGTGGATAATTGCTATGCAGGAGGAGATGGAGTCACTTGGTAAGAACGACACATGGGACTTGGTGAAATTACCTAAGGGTAAGAAAGCTGTTCGCTGCAAGTGGGTATTTAAAAGAAAGGAGGGAATACGAGAGGTTGAAGAAGCCAGGTACAAAGCCAGACTAGTTGCTAAAGGCTTCAGTCAGATTCCAGGAGTAGACTTCACTGATGTATTTTCCTCAGTTGTAAAGCATAGTACGATTCGAACCTTCCTTGGTATTGTGGCCATGCATGACTTAGAGTTGCAGCAGCTGGATGTGAAGACAACATTCTTACATGGGGTACTTGAGGAAGAAATCTATATGCAACAACCAGAAGGTTTTGAAGTCTCAGGAAAAGAGAATTATGTATGCTTGCTGAAAAAGTCTCTTTATGGTTTGAAGCAGTCACCTAGGCAATGGTATAAAAGGTTTGATTCGTTTATGATCACTCATGATTTCAGAAGAAACAGCTATGACAGTTGTGCCTACTTTAAGAAAAATGATGATTGATCATTTGTTTATCTACTCTTATATGTTGATGATATGTTGATTGCGGCCAATAATAAGGAAGAGATAAGAAAGGTCAAAGCCCAACTAAGTAAAAAATTTGAGATGAAAGATTTGGGAGCTGCAAAGAAAATACTTGGGATGGAGATTCTGAGAGACAGAAAGGCGGGAAAATTATACCTAAGTCAAAAAGGGTATATTGAGAAAGTACTTCATCGGTTTAACATGCATTCTGCCAAGTCTGTTAGTATTCTGTTAGCTGCACACTTTAGACTTTCAGCTGATTTATATTCGCAGTCAGATGATGAGGTTGATTATATGTCACGGGTTCCATATTCTAGTGAAGTGGGATCTCTCATGTATGCTATGGTTTGTACACGCCCAGATTTATCATATGCAGTGAATATAGTTAATAGATACATGATAAATCCTGGTAAAGAGCATTGGAAGACAGTTCAGTGGATTTTCAGATACTTACGAGGGACTTCTGATTTTTGTTTGCATTTTGGGAGTAATAGAGATGCAGTTATTGGATATGTTGATTCTGACTTTGCAGGTGACCTTGATAAAAGAAGATTACTTACGGGGTACGTGTTCACTATTGGTGGTTGTGCTATCAGTTGGAAAGCTACTTTGCAGAATTCAGTTGCATTGTCCACTACAGAGGCTGAGTATATGACTATTACGGAAGCTTGTAAGGAAGCTATTTGGTTGAAAGGACTCTTTAGTGAGCTTAGCGAAGACTTGCAGATTACTACAATTTTTTGTGATAGTCAGAGTGGCATTTTCCTCACAAAGGATCAGATGTTTCATGAGAGGACAAAGTACATTGATGTTGTAGGATCGATGCACGTGAGAGGGGGGGTGAATCACGTGACTTTTTAAAAAATTAAATCAGAGTGCTTTAAAAAGCGTGCACAGCGGAAATGAAAGAGACGAAAAACAAACACACAAACACGAACGATTTTTACTTCGTTCGGAGCCTTCGGCGACTCCTACTCGAAGGCCCAGGTCCCTCGGACCTTTCCGTTGGGCAATCTACTAAAACTCTCTATCGGTCAACCCCGATAGAGTAGGCGAGTACAAATGAATTGAACGTGTGACAACCCCACACTTTCAAGTAATTAAGTGCAATAAAGTATTAAAAGAAATTCTTCTTTTTACCGACGTCCGGAGTAGGTCGACTCTTTCGGGGCAGCGGGACGTCGTCGGCTCGAAGTGTAGCGTTTCCGGAGCAAGACGTGAGCGTAGAAGAACTTGAAAGCTTTGGAAGAAGTGTTGTTTTTGAACCTTGGTCGAGGGGCTCTATTTATAGCCCTGGGGGCGCCCGAAACGTCCGGGGCGCCCCTCTGCGTGGCTGCCGATCCGCAGCCCTCTCGGTCAAGCACTTGATCTCTTTATCTTCGGGATCACCTTTGACTGGGGCGCCCGACGCTCGCGGGGCGCCCGATTTGACCGGTCAAAGCCACATCTCCTTGGCTTCGCGAGGGTGAGCTTCGGCAGTTGGCAGTGAGGTGGCACAGGGGGCGCCCGAGACATGCGGGGCGCCCGACGCGCGCGGCTGTCGGGGCGTTTACCTCTCTGCTGACTTTGGGTTGACTCTGGGGCGCCCGACACATCCGGGGCGCCCTGCTCAGCTACGGCCTCACTCCTTTGAGGCTCTCTGAGCTGCAGAATCATAGTCCTTTGGTCCTGTATCCAGGGTTAGTCCAAAACAAGGCTAGCACAATTTTATATGGACTAAAATAAGATACAATTCTAAGTTAATTAGATCCTGTCTCCCAGACCAGGATCTAACCAGGACTCAACTTAGATCACCTAAATGGGTCTAAGTTGGACCGCGCCTAAAGTCCAAGATTGGACTCGTCCTCACTGGGTCGCTCCTCCAGTGACTTACCTTATTTACCCATTATGCAGCTCTGCTTGACTTCTTGACCCTACCAGGACTTCCTGCCAAGGCTCAACCACCTTGGTCTTCCTGCCAAGTCTCAACCAACTTGGTCTTCAGCCAGTTGTCAGGTCCCGCGGACCCAACTGGACTTTCCGCCAGGACTCAACCATCCTGGACTTCAGCCTGGTGTCTGGTCCTAAGTCTTTCAACTCTGCACACTTGGTAAAGAGGTTAAACACACACAACCCTAACTTTAACCACTTTGTCATACATCAAAACCCGAGTTTGACCGTCAGTGCAAACTGCACCAACAGATGTGAGGTATCATTTTATATGTGATGTTATTACTCGTGGTGATATTATTATCAGGAAGGTCAGTACTCATTATAATCCTGCTGATATGATGACTAAGTCACTCCCTATAGTCAAGTTTAAGCATTGCTTGGACTTGGTTGGTGCTAGATGCTGAGATTTACCTGTGGGGTTTTTTGTGGAAAAGGTGGAGAATGTTCTTTTAAAGATTTGTGGAATTCGCGTCAATGTGGAGATTGTTAGAGTTTGGTGGCCCAAATTTTATTTAATCCGTTAATATTTATTAGATATTTTCTTATTAATATGTTAATTAACAGATTCTTTATAAATCTGTTAATTAACAGTTTCGTTATTAATTTTTTATTTGACTAAGTATTCTAAGACCCCTATAAATTGTGTATCTCATGAACAAGTTAGATCAATCAATGAAGAAGGTTATTTGGTTACCTCTTCTTTCTTTCTCTCTATCTCTCTTTTCTTTCTACTTCTCTTTATTTTATCAAAGCCGTCGACTTTGTATTCCATCGCTCATAGTGATTTTTCCTCCTCTGTCCATGGTTTTTTCCCGTCAAGAGTTTTCCACTTAAATTTGGTGAGTTCTTTATTATTCTTGTTGTCGTTTTTCATGTTAATCTCGCTACACCATGCACTATAAATAGGAATGAAATAGATTTTATTACCATTTCAACCTTCTAAATTCGTTTACCAAACGACCCCTTAGATAAAGTAGTCAATTTTCAACTTATCCTGCCAGGATATAAGGTTTTTTTAGAGTGATGATAGGGAGAGTGAATTTGAGAGAGTGAATGGGAGAGTGAATGACGTGGTAATTATTGTATACACGTCCGATCGACGATCGGACACCACCGGCGGCCTTCGGCCGCCGCCCCGAACCAAACTATACCGTGGGGGGCACGGTGAACCCGTCGGGGATCGCCACAATTGCGATCTCGCATCATTGACCGTCGATTTCAATGGGTTCACCGTTGCCGGCGATCCTGACGAGTTCATCGTCCTCCCAAGGTATAGTTTGATTCGGGACGACAATCAGAGGCCGCCGGTGGTGTCCGATCATTGATCGAACATATACACATTAGCTGGACATCATTCACTCTCTCATTCACTCTTCCAAATTCACTCTACCAATTATTACTCGTTTTTTAATGCAATTTTAGCATCAGAACCATGTTTGCAAAAGAGCTATCCAGGATCGCATGATCCTACTATCTGGAACATCAAATTGATCTTGTATCATGCACGGTCATTTTTTTTAGTGTAAATGGAGTAAAATTGGTGGGATCCTAACAGGATCAGAGTTAGATCGTAGAAATTTTGAAAATTTATAATTTTTAATTCGGATTAAATTTATAACATATTAAATTAAATTCTATTTAAAAATCTATAGTTAATTACTAGGTGGAACTTATAACGGTCCAATTTCATATCTAAAAGTCATCACGGATTCTAGTTTTTTTTATTATCTTTTAAATTATTTTATAATTTAAGTTATTTTTTTAGACTATTTAAACAATTATTTAATTGTTTTGGAGTTAGTTTTTATTAATCATATTTCCCATTTTTTCACAAAATAATGAATTTTTGAATGCTTATTATTTGGTATTTTGGAGAATCAACCGTCTTTAAATTATTTCTAACGTTCATGTTCAAATCAAAATTTTAATAACTTTCGCTATGTTAGCTGCTTTGTTAATTTTAAAGTTGAGTTATCGAACTAAGTAAATTACTTGATAATTTAAGTTTATATATATTATTATGTCATTTTGATTTTCGATAATTATTTATATATATATATAATTATTAATCTATTTATAATCATCCATTTAAATTTATTTTTCTATTATTAATCATATCGTATAAAATTTCAAGGATTGTTACTAGGATAGTACAATTCTACGATTTAATCTTGATGGATCCAATTCTAATCCCAAATCGATTGTATTTAGAATCATAATTATACAAATTATTTATCAGAACATTCGATAAATAAAATACGTGAGATGAAATTGTAAATAAGCGGGATAATCCATTAAAATATCATTAATTTTTCAATCGAGTCCCGGATATATCTTAAAACTTTTTTGAATCATTTTTGTCCCTCATATAAGTGTCTCAAATTTATCTCTATCACCAACTCTTCTATTATATGTAATGGAATCTCTTACGTGAGCTATGCATGACCATTTGGGCTCAACTTAAAAATCCGTTGCTCGATTCTATCAACCATAATTTTCCAAATCGTTCAATTCGTTGAATCATTACTCTTGAAATTCTCTCCAAGCCATCTATTTTTACACTCTCCGATTGCAATGGCGCCATGAATAAACACTAGTAAGTGGTTTATTGATGCCCTTTGATGTTTTTTTTTCATTTGATTCGTTTAATACATCACACTTTCGCTTAATTCATTCCTACTAAATTTCCATCGTAGCCGCCGACTTTGAGGGCAACGCCGGCAGTGAAAACATCTAACTCATAAGTAGGAGAAGCTTGAAGATCATTCATAACATAAGCTTGGAATTTAAACTCATTATAAGTTTAATTCTCCAAATTAATACATAACAAGAGCATATGTTTATGTTGATATATCGATCAATCTTCATTATACCATAAAAAAACTACTTAGCATCATGTCTAAGACAGATATTTCAATTACTGTTGTATGTTCTCAAACAAATGTGATGCATTAAACAAATCAAATGAAAAAAAAAATCAATGAGCATCCATTAATGACTTATTGGTGCTTGGCGTCACTGTAATTGGAGAGTGTAAAAATCGATGGTTTGGAAAGAACTTAAAGAATAATCACTCAATATATTGGAAGATTTGTGAATTAGAGTGGATAAAATCGAGAATTTTTATGTTAGGTTAAGATGATCAAGCATATCTCATGTCAAAGATTTTATTATAGATGATCTCGACCTAGTTTATGTGTAATTCGGTCGGCCAGAAAAACGCCTCATGAAGATAGGTCGGTGCCAGGGGAGCCCTGACAACCCGGCGTGGCAGGGCAGGAAACGTTGCGGATGACCATTGACTCGAGTTCCACTCTGGTCGGAACACCCAATTGGATGGCTAACCGGGTACAGCCTGAATTGACCCCATCAAGAAACACCGAGTGCTTGACCTAATGTCAGCCGGTCGGCACTCTCCTTGTGTTATAATGTTGTTTTCTTAAGAATGAGTCGGTCGAGCTAGGTCCGAGCACCCCACAACTCGGTGTGTTACATATGTTCCAATCGATGTGTCATTAGCTTCATAGTTGGGCTTCCCTCGAGGTAGCCGATCAGCGCACCCTTTTGGTACGCTTCGGCTCGAGAGTTGTCGCTATCCGCGGCAGTACCTATCCTCTGACACTACACTGATAAAGGTAGTACCAGAGTCGGCGCAGGTCACCTCGGGCCTGACACCACTCGTGTCCGAATCGCGGATATCCCGCTATTACCTTCCTGACAAGCTCTGGCAACCCGTATCACGGCGCCCCTGCATATATCAGGATGAGGCGGCGCAGGTCGGCGAGCTGACAATGATCCTTGCTCCTGTCCCCACATGAAACAAAAGTGGGCAGAAGTGGGACAGAGTTTGTCGACTCCCCCCGCTATATAAGATCTTCATTCCTTCACCTACAAGTATGCGTAATTTTGCTAGCTACAATTGCTTCTTCTCCAGTTTCATCTTCTCCACCGGATACTGACTTGATCGTCGGAGGGTCTTGCCAAGGAATTCTCTCGATGGGTTGCTGACGGTCATCTTTCTTGCAAGAGGGGCACTAACTGGAGCAATTCTCAGTGCCACCTCGCGCTTGGGAGTCCACCTCGCTCTTCGACAGGATCATATTTGGTGCTAGAAGGAGGGCATTTTGCCTAATCGAGAGCGCAAAATGGAAGAACCCAACCGAGTGACGGTCATAATTACACCCGAAGAGTACGAGTTCCTGATGGCTGCTTGAGCCCAGAAAACCCCCCAGTTGCCTCTACATGCGAGTAGCCCAGCAACCCGGTTTCCCGAGCCCTTGGCCATGGGCAACTCGGCGGGTCGGGGAAATGTCATCCGACCAAAAGGTGTTTCAATCTCCTTCCCCCCTGCATTTCACTGAGCCAGAGGACATGAGGCTCACTCTAATCCCGCAGAGGTGTTCGCATCCAGTCAGACGCACCGGCAACATCCAGATAAGGGAAAGGGCTTGGCCGACCCCACACCGGCTCCCCCAACGAGTTATACAGAGTCTTATGGGCCCAACAAACCATGCCAAGGGAGACAATGAGTCACACATCTTTCCAGCTAGTCTATGGAAGTGAGGCAGTGGTGCCAATGGAAGTCGGGTGTGAATCCAATCGGAGGAAGGTGTATGACGAAGAAAACACGGAGAGAAGACGCTTGGAGTTGGATCTGGTTGAGAAAATCCGGGAGAGAGCTGCCGCAAGGATGTTCGCTTATCGCCAAAGAATGAAGCAAATATATGACCGAAAGGTGATGGTTATGACATTTCAGGTCGGGGATCTCGTATGGAAGAGAATAAAGTCGGTCGGCGATGTTTGCAAACTGGAGCCCCGATGAGGAGGATCTTTTAAGGTAATCCAAAAGTTGACCTCTGAAGCGTACTATTTGGAAAATGAGCAAGGAAAGAAGCTAGACTGACCCTAGAGCACCATTCATCTCCAACCCCACAGAGAGCCATAGTGAGGTTGTGTGAGCCTTTTGTATTACCCAACTTTGTGGTGTTAATGAATTGGCAGAGTCCCCATGACATGTGCAAACATTCCAGACTCTCACTTTGCCAGCGAGTTATAAGTGGGCATACTCCCACACCACTACTTGGCTCGATGTCTCCGATCGGACGTGTGGCGTCCCTCTCTCCATAGAATCAGATCGATCAAGTGTCTAGACTCTCGCCTCACCAGCGAGTTATAAGTGGGCATGCCCCCATGCCACCACTTGGCTCGGTGCCCCCGATCGGACGCGTGATGGCCCACGCTCCATAGAATTGGACTGGCCAAGTATCCAGACTCTCAACTTGCCAGCGAGTTATAAGTGGGCATTCTCTTACACCACCACTTGGCTCAGTGTCCCTGATCGGACGCGTGGTGGCCCACACTCCTTAGAATCGGACCGATCAAGTATCCAGACCCTCGCTTCGCTAGCGAGTTATAAGTGGGCATGCCCTCAGGGCACCACTTGGCTCGGTGTTCCCGATCAGACACGTGGCGTCCCACACTCCCTAGAATTAGACTGGCCAAGTGTCCAAACTCTCGTCTTGCCAGCGAGTTATAAGTGAACATGCCCCCACGCCACCACTTGGCTCGGTATCCCCGATCGTACGCATGGCAACCCACGCTCCTTAGAATCGGATCTATCAAGTGTCCAGATCCTCACTTCGCCAGTGAGTTATAAATGGGCATGCCCCCACACCACTATTTGGCTCGGTGTCCCCGATCGGACACGTGACGGCCCACGCTCCCTAGAATTGTACTGGCCAAGTGTCCAGACTTTCGCTTCGCCAGCGAGTTATAAGTGGTCATGCCCCCACTTGGCTCGGTGTCCCCGATCGGACGTGTGGTGGTCTACGCTCCCTAGAATCGGACTGATCAAGTGTCTAGACTCTCACTTCACTAGCAAGTTATAAATGGGAATGCCTCCACGCCACCACTTGGCTCGATATCCCTGATCGGGCGCGTGGCGGCCTACGTTCCCTAGAATAAGATTGGCCAAGTGTCCAGACTCTTGCTTCGCCAGCGAGTTATAAGTGGGCATACTCCCATGCCACCACTTGGCTCGGTGCCCCCGATCGGATGCGTGGCAGCTCACGCTCCTTAGAATCTGACCGATCTAGTGTCCAGACTCTCGATTCGCCAACGAGTTATAAGTGGGCATGCCCCCACGTCATCACTTGGCTCGGTGTCCCCGATCGAACGCGTGACGACCTATGCTCCCAAGAATCGGACTGGTCAAATGTCCAGACTCTTGCTTCGCCAGTGAGTTACAAGTGGGCATGCCCCCCACGCCACCTCCTGGCTCAATGTCCTCGATCGGACGCATGGTGTCCCACGCTCTTTAGAATCGGACCGACCAAGTGTTCAGATTCCCGTTCAGTTAGCAAGGAGCAGGCGGGTTGTCCCCATGCCTTTGCCTCACTCATGACGTTCTATAGAACCCCGTGCTTTTTAACAGGGGTGAAGGTAAAATCCCCCGGGCAGGATTCGCGAGGGCCCAATCGACTGAATAGGACCCGATATGCAAACAAGGCGTATAATAATCCTCCAAGACAGGAAATAACACAAGAATACACGCATAATGGGAAAGAGTGCGTAATATATTAATTCGGTGAACCCATTACAAAAGTGAGGAAGCATCCTCTACAAAAAAAAAACTAAGCAAAAAATCCTTGAGCCTTCAGTTAAATGGCCGGCGAGCCTTCTTTGGTAGCTGCTGAGTTAGGCTAGAAAGCTTTACCGTACTGACTAGGAGCTTGGGAGGAAGGTGTCCGCCCTACTTAAGTTGATCAAATGTGTTGGTCAGCTGCAGCTTAAGCAAAGGGTTCACCCTAGCGGCGAGCTGCTTACTGAACGCCGCCGAGTTGATATACTCCACTTGGTGGGCGTTCAGTCGCGCCGCCTCGCCCGTCTTGTTGTCTCGAAGGTCTTCAAGCTCTACTTGGGAGGCTTCCCATTCGGATTGTTGACTGCGAAGTCGGGCGAGCTCCTCGGCCTGAGAATTCAGCTCCTAGTCCCGGATGGTCAGTTGGGCAACCAACGAGTCCTCCATCTCAACTCAGGCCGCTAGCTCTCTCTCCCTAATTGCTAACTCCGCCTAAAGGGACTCGGTGGATTGGGATAGTTGGAGGAGCTCGACCTTATTCTGGTTCAACTCCTCCTGTGCCCCGAGTTTGGAAAACTCAGGCTTTTTGCTCAACATACTCTAGGGTGGAGATCCGGCTCTGTGCGTGGGCCACCGCCAAGTCAGAGGAGTTGACATGGGTTTTAGCCACTTCCAGCTGCTCCTCCGCATTCGCTAGCCTGTCCTGCAGCGTGATGATTTCCGCCCGTAGGTCATTCAGCGTCGCTTCATTGGAAACTAGCCGAGCATGTGAAGCCGAGTCTCCAATTGCTCCATGCAATGCTCGACAGCCACTTGAGCTTGGGCATGGGTTATCATAGCCATTGATAGACTGTGGCACGAGCCCCAGAACTACACACAAAAGGGTAAGTGGAATAAGCCTCAAGGCCGAGTTAAAAAGAAGAAACATAATAAAATAAAACCAAAATGTATACTTGAGTGGCCTCCAGGAAGAAGGCATTAGCCTTGCTGTTGGGGCTTCAGTAGTAGGATTCCTAGACCTCCTGAAGGTAACGATCGGCCACCGGTCCGTAAAGATGTAGTTCCTAGGACCGGTCGGGCAAGCTCCCGGTCAGTATCTCCAAGCGGGGGTCGACGAGGGAGGGCGCCAAAATGTGCATTGGTGGATGGTTGACTGGACCCTCCTAAGGCGGCGACGCTGAGTCCCATGGAAGGGGGAAATCGGGCAAGCTTGAGGATGGGTCAGGCCTAGAAGAACTGCACGAGGCAGCCGTTCGAGCGGACGCCTCCATGTGTGTTGAGGGTCCAGCCGAAGTCTTCTTCTTCTTCTTCTCAAGCCTGGAGCTAGAGGTAGGCTCGACTAGGGCATCGGGTGATGGAACATGTACGGGGCTGGGGACTCAGGCCTGACAACGCTTTAATGCCAGGGGTTGGGTGTCCTCCTCCATTGGCTCGGTGTCGGGGATCTGCGCAGCTGCAGGCTGACTGACTGATCGTTATGGCATGGGAGTGGATGAGAGGGAATCCACGGCGCGCTGCTCTAGTTGTGTGCTGACTAGAGACTCTAACTCCGTGTCATCCATCCCGACTCCGTCTTCCAGGGTGGCTGTGAACATCATTGTGGCTGCAAAATGGTAAAGGTTTAGTTAGCTATACCTATTCAAAAGGAGGATAGGGGAGTTTACCGAGCAAGGCGGATCGAGGAGCGGGGATTTGACTTAGGCCAAAAGTGTAGAGTATCTCCTCTTGAAGGAGGTTCACCTCGTGGAAGTGCTGACCGTCGAGATTGGAGATGGCTAGTTGATTGGCGGGTGAATAACGATAGGTTTTTGGGAGAGATGGTGAGGGGGGTAGGCCCTCTATAAAGGTAGTTGGCCAATTTGGGTCGGGGTGGTGTTGATATAAAAGAAGCGATCCTTCCAACCTTTGTTGGAGGCCAGGAGTTTCACTGGGAAGGAAGTTTTAGCTCGGGTTTGGAAGAAAAAGTCACCTAACTCTTATTTTTTGGGATAATAGAAGTAGTGAAAGATCTCGGGCTGTAGAAGGATTTGGTATAAGGAAAAGATGACGACCGACCCACATATTAAGCGAATAGCGTTCGGGCCCAGTTGGGAAAGAGGGAGTTGGAAATACCGGCAAACTTCAAAAACAAAGGGGTGGAGGCAAGGTTTGTAGAATCGCGATCCTACACAGGATCGATTTGGGGTCAGGATCGGATCGGTCAGGATCGGATCGTAAAATCGTACGATCCTATCAAAAACCCTTAAAATGAAAAAATATACAATTTTTATTAACACTATAATGAAAATAATCACGTTTAACTTCAAGAATATTCTATTTATTACAAGATGATCCAATTTAATTGTCAACCTATTAGATAATAGACATTTAAAGACTCATCATTTTAGAAAAAAGATATAACATAATATTATTAATCAAAAACTAACTAAAAAATAATTAAATAGATATTTAAATAATCTTAAAACCCTAACACTAACGATGTAAAAGATAAAAAAAATAATAAAAAAGATTAATAATCTTCTGGGCCTCTAAAAAGGCTTTAAACAATATTTTTTGGGATTCAATCTTAAAACTAACTTGTAGATCTTTGAACGAGTTTCAATTTGATATATTATAGGTCACGTGGTTCAATCCGAGTCAAAAGTTATGACCTCTTAAAGCTTTCATCGATCCTGTTCCGATCCTGTTCCGATCCTGTCCGATCCTATACGATCCTGTCCGATCCTGTCCGATCCTACCGATCCTGCTGCGATCCTGCTACAAAAAACGATTCTGCGCAATTCTGGATCGTTTTGTGGCGTAGGATCGTAGGATCGTACGATCCTACGATCCAGGATCGCGATTCTGCAAACTATGGGTGGAGGGGAAAGCGCATGCCGACTTGGAGGTGGTATCGGGAAAGGGTTATGTAGCTAAGGGGAGCTCCTTCGGGTCGGTCAGTTGGGTCAGGAAGAATTAGTCTGTGGTGGGATGGGATTTGGTATTCCGATCGAAGCAGGTCGAGGTCTCAGGAGCAAAGTTCGGACACCGCAGTAACGTACCATGGGTCGGGGGTCGAGGAAGAAGAGGTCATGGAAAGAGGGGACATAACGAACGATGAACTAACCGGAGAATCTGAAGGGTCGCCGGAGAGGGTGAGAGGTTGTAGAAGACCGTCATCGGAGAAGATGCCGAAACCCTCGCAGAGCACTAAAACGATAGTGGAACGAATGAAAAATTGGGACAGTGAAAAGGAGAGAGGCGATATATATATAGGGTCAAGGGGTGGTTGTCGGCCGTCCGATGAGGATCTGGTAAAAATATGGGAATGGATCAGAGCCGTCTATTTGCGCCATAAATGAACCTCGAGAAAACACGCAGCGTGCGTGGTGTGCGTTCATGGTGTTAGACAGTGGACGCTTCGTTACTCGGGGAAACCAATAGCTAAGGGACACTTGGCCCTCAACAATTAATGGGAGGATACAAATCGATCTGAGGATAAGACGTGAAAGACATGACGAGATAACAATGTTGGCCATGCCGTGTGTCAGTCGGGTCGTTGTTGTTGGCAACTGGCCAGTCGGTCGGCCCATGCGGTTTATCCTAGCTTACCCTGAACTAATGGTCCAGTCAGTTGGACTCGGCACCTCCTTCGACTAGACTTAAAGGGGATGCTTATGATTCTGACCTAGCTTATGTGTAGTCTGGTCGGTCAGCATGGTGCCTCATGAAGATAGGTCGGTGCTAGGGGTGCCCTGAAAACCCAGCGTGGAAGGGCAGGAAATGTTATGGATGACCATTGGCTCGATTTCCACTTGGGTCGGATCGCCCGATTGGATGGCTAATCGGGTACAGTCTGAAATAGCCCCACCGAGAAACACTGAGATGCATCAAGGTCTCCCCGATCGGACCCCCCAACCGGGGAGAGGCAGGCTCCCCCGAGGACGCCCGAGGCGAAGAGGGCGACCGGGTGGGGGACTCCACCGCAGCCTCCTTGCCCCTCCGCCTTTTGCTTGGTCGGCTGGAAGAAGCCTCCACTGGATCGGCGGGTACGGGCTCGGGCTCGGCTTGGCGTGTTCGCCCACGCGGGAAGATGAGGGGCTGATCATCTTCCGACTCAGACCAGGATACCCCTGCGGACGCCGAGGCGGGAGTGGGAAGTACATGACGTGATGACTCGGTGGCAGGCGGAGCCGCCTCCCGTTGAGCCAGCTGCTCGGCCACGCGAGCCTCTAGCTCGGCATCATCCAAACCAAAGCACTCCTCCAGAGTCACTGATAACATCATGGTGGCTGCAAAGTAAACAACGTTCAGTCGGTTGCAGAAAAACAAAGGACAAAACAGTGAACTTACCGATTGAGGCAGGTCGGCGGAACGACACCGAGCTGAGCCAGAACACGAACAAGATGTCCTCGCTTAGCAGATCCCCCCCCCCCCCCCCCCCATGGAAATACCGACCCCGATTTTGGAGAGGGCGGACAGGTAAAGGGGGGAGGATCGGAAGTTCTTGTGGAGAGAAGAGGGAGTAGGAAAGTCCGCTACCCATCTAACCGGCTAGGTCGGGGCAGGGATGACGCGAACGTAGAAGTATCGCTCCTTCCAACCCTTGTTAGAGGTCGAAAGCTTCGACAGGAAAGAAGTGTGGGCGCGGGCTTGGAAAAAGAAGGTGCCCGACTCTTGTTTTTTCGTGTAGAAGAAATAGAAAAAGATTTCAGGACGTAGGGGAATTCTGTACAGAGAAAAGATGATGACTGGCCCGCAAAGGAGTCGGACGACATTCGGTGCCACCTAAGATAAAGTGATACGAAAGAAGCGACAGACAAAAGCAATGAAAGGGTGAATTAGAAAACGCAGCCCGGCCTACAGATGGTCCCGCACTTAAGCTGCAGTAAGAACTTCACTGACATATCTATATGTAGACTACCATATGAAGTTTTACAGCCAGTCACTCCAATGAACTAGTTCCCTTAACTAGCATTCATGTTTATCTCCGGACATCTCAATGTCATTAGCCAGTGAGAATCAGCTGATTAGAGAATAACTCATGCTAGTCTCAACAGAATTGATAGTGTCCGTATTTATCAATTCAACTACTAGGGACAATTTTAATACTTCACAATTGCACATGTAGAGATAATCACTAGTTGTGAATTCATCACAAATTCTCTCATGCTGTGAATTGTATTGCGGACATTCAGTAAATGAGTTTAAGATCTCAATCAAATACATAAACATGTATACTCAAATAGTGAATATTCATTTATTAAAATAAATGATTACAATCATAAGGTGATTGCCTTAGGACACTTTTCTCATATCACTAACATTGGGAGCTGCGCTAACCGTCCGATGACGGGTCGGAAAGAAAGCGTGCGCCGTCCGATCAGGCCTAGAAGAGTCCCCGAGGAGGCGTAACGCACGTGTGCGTCGATCATTCGCCCGAACAGGCGGCAGACCCCTCGCTGCTCGGGAAAGCAATGAGCAAAAGATGCGTGGCTTAGCTGTTAATGGCGATAATTAATGCACGGGATACGAATCGCCTCGGGCCTAACGAGAGGGAATAAAAAAGACAGGGTGATGTGACCGGTTCGGCCGATCGGGCACCACACGCTCTGGCAACCACTAGGGTCGGCAGGCAAGAGCCAGGCCACTCGGGTGCGCCAGGCTCGTTCTAAGATGTAGCAGTCCAGTCAGTTATACTCAATTCCTCCTTCGACTAGACTCGAGGGGGATGCTTATGATCCCGGCCTAGCTTACGGGTAGCTCGGCCAGCCAGCCTAGCGCCACGAAGACCTAGTAGAAGGAATCGCGAAGACCTCACCAGGGGAATTCCCAAGCCAGGGACCCTCCCTAACCACCGACCGACCGACCCCGGTCGAGATCGGGCAGGTTGATCCTGGGCACCTCTTGACTCGGCCACCGAATCCAGTTTCCCAACCCCTGGGCTAGGTCGGGAAATCCGACCCTCAGCACCCCGTAGATCGGACAACCAGTATACCCGAAAGATGGTAAAGCAGACATAGCTCGACAAACCCTTGACTCATGGCGTATCCTGTGTCACTCAGCTATCCTACACCCGACCCGGGCCGTGCCACTCGGACTCGCCGGTCGTTCATCGGTCTCCGAACCAGTCCTTCCATGCGCCGCCGCCCATCAAGACACTTGGGGTACGACCATGACGCGGGGGCGATGCGCGCCTTATCCAGACATGACACATGAACATCCCCGCCGACTCGGTATGGTTGTACTATCCGAGCATCCCGTGCCATGCCGCAGCACCTCTAGGTGCTCTCCCACGAGCTGACAAACACCATACTCCTGTCTCGTTGACACAGACAGGGGTTCTCAGCTCCCCTGACTATATAAGCTCCTCCCCTCCTCATTCCGCAGGTATGCGCAATCACACGCTCCTCTACTATTATTTCTGCTGCTTCCATATACTTCCTGCGGATACTGATTTGACCGTCGGAGGGCCTGACCGGTGAAATTCCCCGGCGGGTTGGCTAACCGTCGCTATCTTGCAAGTCGGCGCCAGGTCAATAGCTCGCGATACTCGGGCAACCATCTGATCTTTGGGACTTCCACCTCGCGACAGGATCATATCACAAATGGGAATGAAATAGATTTCATTCTCATTCCCGTCTTTTAAACTCACTTACCAAGTATCCCTAATTAACCTCAATGAAAAGTATCCTCTAGGTCTTTTTTTTCCGGTGAATGTCGCGAAGGCAAGGAAGCCCTCGCTTGCGATGCTCTTCCCCCGGGATCGGAGAGTGCCGCTGATTATGCTCTTGTTTGGAGGAATAATATCCCTTTGTTGGTTAAACTGATAAAAGTAGTGAAATATTGATTCTGAGTTAAATAAACTTTTTGCTCTTTAGATAAATTCACATATTCATGTAAACCATGGCATTGGTAATGTTTTGTTTTTGGTTTACTTTGTGATTGAGAAATGCAATTTCAATTGCTCAAGAACTCTAGTGTGGAAGTAATCAGAGCAGCAAAATATGACTTTGGTTTAATCTTTTAATGAAATTTCTTCAGGATGTGATGTTTTATACTTCGCATCATGCAACAATAGTATAACGCTTGTAGTGTCGTTTATTTGGATGTAAAATTTTACCGTGTGATCATGAGATCATCAAATCTTACAATTTTTTTTTGTTTAGTCTTGAAAATGATTTTAAAATAAAAAAAAATGATCTTTACTATTAGCTTTTGATACTTTTAAATTTATTAAAAAATTTATTAAAGGTGGATATAGTTTCAAAGGGTTTTGATATGAAAGAAGAACGTCGCGTGCAATGGCACGATAGTAAAGTTTTTTCATAGTTAAATGGTTATTAATAGATCAATTCTTAACCGCACTGTATTACAAAATTAATTTCTCCACGAACATTATTTTGGAATGTTAGCTCACACTTCCATATGTTATCGGCGGGGAATTTTTATACGATTAACTAGTATAATATCCATACGACGGGAATCTTACAAAATTCAAATAACATATTTAGTGATAATATATATATGTCAATTTTTATTATTAAATGAAAAATTAAAATGAAAAGTAATTTTATTTTATCACGGATTCATGTAAATATAAGATATATTATTATTTTTTATAATATAAGATATTAATGGTGATTATATGTTTTATAAAGGTGGTGGATGTGGATGCGATCTAAAATTTATTTTACTTAAATAGGGGTGTGTCAGGCCTGTGCTATAGTGCAACACATAGGCGACACATGAAAACACATGAAAACCCTAATAGCAAGCTACTGTGATAGGTCATCCCCCATATAAAAATTAATTTAATATCAAAGTGGACCAATGACTCATATATCAGATATTAAATTGATAAGAACAGATACTACACTTGATCTTAGCCAAAAGACCAAGAAAGGTATGAGTTGTTTTACTATTCTTTGTCTATTTTTATAATTGCTCTATGTGTAATTCACTTGGTAACTTCAGATGTGGGACTATCATTTTTCTTACATCAACTCAAGGGAAGCTAAAGACCTATATTTCATTAAAATTAAATTAAATTTATTTTTTATGTACTTTACTGTAATTATTATAACTTATTTAAAATTTTAATTTGAAAATTTTAAAATACAATTTCAAATTAAAATTATCTTTTTTGAATTTGATAAATTATTTTTTAAAATTTTAATTTTGGATTAAGATTTGAATTTTTCTTTTTAGGATTTGTAATTATACATTTTCTTTTGAATTTGTATTTTTATGATTTATGATTTTATTTTATAAATTTTTAAAATTTGAAGAATAGGAATATATAGTTACTAAAAATCAATTGAGAGTTATTAAAAAATTTTATTTAGAAAATTTATATTCAATTTTTTTAAAAAATGACAGGTCTAAAATTTATTAATTAAAATCTTTTTATTTAAAAAATTTATATCCGATTTAGACGGGAATCCTAAGCTTCGTACGTCTGCATACAAAACTGTATTTTATAAATATTAATAAATTTGTCCGGATTAATCGATTTTTTAGAAAATTGGCTGTGGAAAAATAAATAATTCATCATATTTTTGGATTTATTTTAATTTTTGATAAAAAATTTTCATAAAATTGAATCAATCACTTTCAAAATAATCTTTTCGAAAAATTAAATATCTGAATTTTAAAAAAATTAACATGAATTTTTAATTCTTTTATGATATTAAAAAAACACTGTCAAATAGGCTTTTTTTTTAGCCAAATTGACGTCGATTTTATTAAATTTCTCATAAAAACGATAGAAGTATTTGAAATAAATTAGTGTTATTTTCAGATTCGTGTCCTAATTGAAAACTTCTAAATAATCATAAAACTAAGAGCCAGTCATGAAATTGCTGACCAGAAAGGCAGAAAAGAACAAGGGAGGAGAGGCAAGTAGCTTTCCCAAGTTCAGTGGCTGTTGTCATGCCTATTCATGGTTATCCATGCACACCTCATAAATACAAGGGACCCATTTAAAAAATATTTCTTCAGCAAATTATCCTTTTAAATATTTTAGTCAATATCGTCCGAATTTATTTATTTATTTATTTATTTTTAAAAAATTAATATTTTCTTAAATTTATAATTTTAAATACATATAATATATACTAATAAACATTTAAATTTTTTTGCAGTTGAATTTTTTTAAACTTAAATATTACAATATAACCCCTAAACCTTATACTTAAAATCCAATTGACTTAAGGGAAAATTTGAGAAAACTCCCTAACATCAAATATGGCTTTGCATGCACTCCCCAACTAAAAATTTCTTTGCATGCACTCCCTGATGGGATTGACAAGACAGTTTTGTATGTTATTTTTTTTTATCAGTATAAAAGAGTAAAAATTCAGTATAAATTGTAAAGATTTGAGTATAAATTGTTTAAGATTAAGTACTAATTTAAAAAATTTGAGTATAAATTGTTTCAGTATATAGTAAAAATTTCAGTATACATTATCAAAATTTAAGTATAAATTGATTTAGATTGAGTATTATTTCAAAAAATTTGAGTATAAAATTTAAAAATTTGAGTATATGAGGTTGCATCCACCACATCAAGATTTTCATATGAGGGGCCATCAAAATTTTATACTCAAATTTCTTAAATTAGTATTCAATCTCAAATAATTTATACTCAAATCT
Source organism: Boesenbergia rotunda (assembly GCA_024364735.1). Taxonomy (NCBI): domain Eukaryota; kingdom Viridiplantae; phylum Streptophyta; class Magnoliopsida; order Zingiberales; family Zingiberaceae; genus Boesenbergia; species Boesenbergia rotunda. Next base: position 502,915 of record JAGFNQ010001066.1, read on the forward strand.
TTATAATGTATACTGAGTTTTCACTCTTTTATACTCACCACATCAAGATTTTCACATGAAGGGTCATCGAAATTTTGTACTCAAATTTCTTGAATTGGTACTCAATCTCAAATAATTTATACTCAAATCTTTACAATGTATACTGAGTTTTCACTCTTTTATACTCAATCCACCAGGGAGTGAATGCAAAGAATATTTCAAGTGGGGAGTGCATGCAAAGGTCAGTTTGGGATTGGGGAGTTTTATCCAATTAACCGTTGACTTAACTCATAGCTAAATAAAAAAATAAAAAAAATAAGAAATACTTTTAAGCATCCTAACTTATTCGCGAGCTTTTATTTTCTTTTAATTTTATTTTTTTGATTTAAATATTATAATCTAATTTTTAAATTTTAAAAATAAATTTTAATTAGTTTAACATTAGAGATAAGAAATAATAATTAAAAAATTATTATTAATGAATTCAAACTTTTATTGGACTGTACCTTTATCAAGGGCAGTGCCTCTGCATTAAAATAAAAAAATGTTGATCAAATAGTAAATGAATCTGAGATGATTAATTCGATTTCATAAAAATTTTTATCAAGATAAATTGAGAAGTGCTCATAGTGCGTACTTTAGAAATCCAGTATCCTAAGGTTTACCTCTATTTGGAAGAAAAATTTCTACAAAATATGCCACTAGGGATTGAACCGTCGATGTTTCAAATAGCGATTAGTCGTCTTACTGCTGCATCATAATCCCAAGTGCAAAAATGTTGGACCATATAGCAGACGAACTTGGGATGACCGACCCGACCTTATGAAAATTTCCTAAGGTAAATCGGGAAGCGCTCACGGTGGGACAGTCTAGAAGTCCAGCGTCCCAGGATTCGCGATCCATTTAGAAATTTTTTTTTATAAAATACGTCGTAACTAGGAATCGAAGTACAAATACCTAAAATAATAATTAATCACTCTATCGTTACATCGTAACCCGAGACAATGCCTCCATTAGGTAGTTGGGGCTCCAGTCTATTGATCCAACTTATTCAAATGTCATACGTTTTAAAATTAATTCTCTTTACATTAAAGTGCTCATGTGCATGAAATTTTGTTAAAACTTTTACTTCATGAAATTTATAATCTTCTATTTCTTAAATAATATAAGCATTTAATTAGTTATAAATCTATTAAAATATGCCCGTAATTAATTTATATTGTCGGTTATTTCTTAAACATTTTAATCACCTATATATTATAATATATTTATTTACAAAATATTTATTGCTAATTATTTTAAAATCATCGATCTTTAACCACTTAAGGTTGAGCTCAAAGATCAGTTTCGTGTATTTTTATAAAATAAATGGCCATTTTAATTTTAATATTCTCATATCCTGTTTATTTATTAGAAAGTACAGGTTTTACTAAAATAATAGTTAATTTGGAAGCAGCGAATTATTGGCCAAAACTCTGTTTGGTTCTTGACAATTATCATCTCTTTTAGTTTTTAGCAAATAGAATTTAATAATTGGGAAAATAAAATACATTTCATATTACCATATGCACTTATTTTTAAATATTTTATTTTGTTTTCATTTTTAATTTCTAAATGGAAAACTTAAAAAAATCAGCAGTTAAAAAGACCCATTTGTCTCGAATTTATTTAAAATTTAAAAATATAATGTCTAATGAAACTAATTATGGAATGGCATTTTTGTAAATTCAACGCCCAAGGGAGTCGGTATTAATTCCGATCATCCTCTTATTATTCACATCCTGTCGTTTTCGCTGCTGCTTCATCGATAGGAAATGCATTAAAAAAGGGGGAAATTTGCCCTAACCCTAACCCTCTCCTTTTTATTTTCGCGAATTTCTTCGGGTAATGCTTGGAAGGCGTCCGATTCTTCGGATTCTGACCCCGTGCGGATGCTAATCATCGCTCGGCAGATCTGAAAGGTCCTGGAAACCTATTGCAGGTGCATACTAATTATGGAAAACCCATCATTTTTTTTTGCGATTCGTTCCCTGACCTGATAAGATCTTTGTTATCTGCAATCGATTTAGAGGCCATCGGTCGCTTTTGGTTGTTTGTCGTCCTCATGTCGTCAGTAAGTGCGGAGGTTCAGGTGTTGCTTCATGCTGCTGCTTTACTTGACAGATCTCGTTTAAGGTTTTAGGGGTTCTTTATAAAATCTATCTTCCTTTCGGATTTCCTGTGTTGTCTGGGATAATTTAGTGAAGGGCGTGGTCTATTTGGTTTTAAGGTTCGGACTGGTTCATGTCCTTGTTAGTTACATTTTGATTTGTTGTAAACTTATGCTACAAAGCAACCCATTTTATAGGTAGACAATTTAAGTTGATCGGACTAATATCTCTTAGTGTTGATGTTGTGTAACCTTAAATGAAAATATTATATCTTGTTCTCATATTCAGTTGGTGTTCTCCATACGCTGCGCAGACATTTTAAAAATGATTTTTTTTTCCATTCTTTGTGATGGTTTCTGTGAATAACTGGTTGCTTTTGAGTTTTGAGTACAATGGTGCAAAGATATTGAAGGAAATCTTTTTGTTATGAGTAAATATATATGTGTAATTGTGGCCTCTTGCAATATATTTTTTTTCCTTTTTGGACGCTTGCTTAATAATTTATAATTGTGATTTCTGAATCTTTAGGATGGTGCATCAATGAATGAACAAGGCCCTTTTTATTTTGATATTTTGTAAAATCATATTCTCTTGTTTCTCTTTACGATGGTGTTATTTCTTTGAATATTTGTATTTATTTTTCATAGATTTTGTTTGAAAATTTTCTGTCATATGTATGTGGTTATTCTTATCCTTAAGAATACATTAATATCTATTTATCTTTGGCAGGAGAATATATGCCACGATACCACTTTGATGATATGGATGAAATGGCAGAAGATTATGAGATGGGAGATGTAGAAGATGACATGTATGAAGAATTTCAAGGTAGAGCGATGGGCTATTCAGACTCTGATGATGAAGAATATGGCCCTTTGGTATGCTTATATCTACTTCTTTCCTTTTTAGTTCCTCCACTTAACAGGATGAAGCATTTGTAATACTATCACTCATTTTAGTTTATCTTTGATAAAATACAAACTTCTCATCATCATTATTGTATTGCTTTCCTATTTATTCTTCAATGTTTTCTTATTTCTGTGTCTTTCACAACTTAGTGTCTTTGTAATTTTCAGAATGGAAGGGCAAATGATATTTCCTCTGCTCAAGCAAGGAAAGGAAAAGATATTCAAGGAATACCATGGAGTACACTAAGCATTACACGCGAGAGGTATAGACAAACCAGGCTGGAGCAGTACAAAAATTATGAAAATGTTCCAAATTCTGGAGAAGAATCTGAAAAGGTATGAACTTGAACTTTGATGAATGAGTAACACAATTGCATTTACTAGCAACACATCTTTGTTTGATCATCCAGCTCTTTTTTCTTTCCCCCCATCAATCATGTAGGAATGCAAACCAACCGAGAAAGGTGGCATGTATTATGAGTTCCAGCGAAATACAAGATCTGTCAAATCTACTATTCTTCATTTCCAAGTGAGTAAATTTGTTCCATCCTTTGGCATGAATCAAATAATTTCACTTCTCTACAATCCCATGATCTTGCCAAAATGAGTTGCTTAATCAGATTGGCATGGAGGGGTTTGCATTTCAATTAAATTAATCAAATTTATTGCGTGCTTACATTTTTGTGGTTTTAATTTAAATTATGGAACACGTTTTCTTCATCAATGATGTAGAAAGGAACCCATTAGCTAGCAATCTGTTGGAATCTATTATATATTTTTATTGAATCCTTAATCCAAGCTATTTATTTCCCAGTAGGATAGTGCTTACGGGCAAACATTCTCTCATCACATATGTAAATTTTCATATAGCAATCAGTTTTTCATAATACAAGAATGATGACTGTTTGATGGTTTCACATGTGTTCACTACTGCACACCCATATTAACTTCCTGTTGTTTGTACTTTGTATCGGCCCTTACTCTTTTGATCAACCGTCCATATAGTAGAAGAATTCAGAGGTTTCTTTGGATTTGCATGTCTTGTGAACAAGTCAATTGCTGCTGACAAGTTGAATATGACCTTATTTTTTCACGACTCAGTTATGTTCAAGAGCATCTGTATCAAGCCTATAAAATATTTCTTCTCAACTCTGTTTTCTAGGTTGCTTAAAGCATTATATGAGCTCAAGTACTCTTCTTGATGACACCTATTCCATTTTGAATTTGCAGCTCAGAAATTTGGTTTGGGCTACATCAAAGCATGATGTCTACTTAATGTCACACTACTCTGTGCTTCATTGGTCTGCTTTAAACGGGGAAAAATATGAAGTTATCAATGTTTCAGGGCATATAGCTCCATGTGAGGTGTGCTAATAGAATCCGTTTTACTTTATTGTTGCTGATATATTTTAACTGTGTTCTTCCGACTAAGGTGTTTTTGAGAATTGAGGTTATGATTTTTGATATCGGAATGCATTTCAAGTTAGGTTTACAAAAATAGTATCTGTATACAGAAACACCCTGGTAGCTTGTTGGAGGGATTTTCGCAGACACAAGTTAGTACATTAGCTGTGAAAGATAACTTGCTTGTAGCAGGAGGATTCCAAGGTGAACTTATCTGTAAGGTAATCTTCCTAATCTTGGGTTGCTTATGTTTTTTACATGTTTTTTATTGTTATTGTTTTGTCTGCTACGTTTGAAAGAATCCATACTTGTGGCTCGGAGATGGGTTAATGATTGAGCTACTTATGTGTTGTGTTGTACTTTGGCTAATTGATCAGTCCTGTTTGTCTAAACATTTTTTTTACCATAAATATTCCTGACTAAATAAATACAGGGACCTTGTTTCTTGTAGATATCTCCATGAGTGCTAAAATGTTTGTTCTATAGTTAATCTTTATTTCATGGCAATGTTCATGATTTGATGGAAAAGCCAGTATTGAAATTTGTGTTTTAATGTGCTTCCAAGAATTTTTGAGCACAAGAACTGCCCCTTCAGGAATAATTGAAGAATGTTTTTTTAGAGTTTTTTTGGTTCATGGAATCAGAGATCACCATGAGAATAAGCATTGCCTGACAATCGTTCACACTGTAAATTGATAAGAATGTGAGTTTGAACAAATCCATTGAAAGGAATGTGATAATAATATCCCTCAGTTTCCAATATTACTCATCTTAAAAATATCATTTGACTATTTAAAATATTAACATGAGTTGAATATTTACTACTATATTATATTTCATATTTTACACATCAACTTTATATAAAAGCAGAGGGTAATTTTATCCTAAGAACTTGTTTAACATTTCCAATTAGAGGGAATATTAGATAGAATTTATTGGGTTCTTTGGGAATGTGATTGTCATGGGCATGCAAGATGTCTGAGAATCTCAAAAAATTGGTTGTACAAAACTAGACAATGTAATTGCATAACTACCAAAGCTTTTCTGGGAGTTCAAGATTTCATGAAGGAAACATGTCCCTATAAATAAAATTCTTAACTGATTGATCTCTATTTGGTTTGATTTTGGACAGTCTCTCAATTCTAGTTTGCTTGTAAGTAGCTCTCAAACTCCATTGCTAAATTAGGCTAGATTTTAGGCACCAGTTATTACCACTATGCCTTTTTGTGTCCTTCAAGCGGTCCTCATTTAATCGTTTGATCTTCAGTGTTGATTTTATTTGAACCAATTTTTGAGAAATCATAGAGAGGTCAGCCAATCATTGATAGCCACTGCATTCATGCAGCACACTTGTCTTTTAATCATTAGAACTTTGTTGTTGCATCTCACACGCTTGCATGCACCCTCATTCCTTGGCTATTCTCCATCCGACCTAAATCATTTAATTTGCAACTTCCTTCCACCACCACCACCACCACCACAACAATCAAGCCTTATCCACTAGCTGGGCTCGGCTATATGGATTTTTATATGCCATTAGGCTCTATCTCTTATTATATCATCTATATTAAATAAATTTTATCTTATTTTTTTGTTGCTAATCAAGTTTTTTTTTCTCTCCCTCGTTTAATGTGCATATTTGTTATAGTTTCACGTTGTCTAATCAGGATATTTATTGGTCATCTAAGTATATGCTCATACCATCTTAAACGTGTCTCTCGAAATTTCCTCATCTCTGTAGCTTTCATCTTCTACTCATGTGCCCGTATCATAGCCCAACATTTAACGTCATCTATCTTTTTGTAGAATTTTCTTTTAAGTTTTAGAGCTACTTTACGATCACATAAAGTATCCGACGTTAATTTCTATCTCAACCATCCTGCATGTATTGTATGTAAGACATCTCTCTTAATCCCTCTATCATTTTGTAAAAAATGATCCTAAATACTTAAAGCTCTCAATTCCTTATAATTTGTTATTTTCTATCTTAACAATTATCTCATTATGTCTAATATTGCTAAACTTAAATTCCATATATTCCATTTACTCCTTCACGTGTCTCATCTATTAAAACAATATCATTTGCAAACAACATGCACCATGGTATTGTATCTTGAATGCGTTCCGTGAGTTCGTCTATGATTAGTGTAAAAAGATAGGGATTTAGAGCTAGTCTTTGATGTAACCCTATCCTTATTGGAAATGCTTCAGTTAATTCGCTTGAAGTCTTTACTCCGATCGTTACATCCTCATACATATCTTTAATTAATTCAATATGCTACGCTAACACTTCTCTTTTCTTGAATTTTCCATATAATTTTTATTCGGACCCTATCATAAGTTTTTTCAAGTCAATGAATACCATGCTTAGATTTTGCTTTTGTTCTCGATACTTTTCAATTAGTTGTATGAGAAGATGTATAATTTCTATTGTCAACCTTCTAGGCATGAATTTAAATTGATTTTTGGTCACCATGGTCTTCTTCCTTAATCTTTTTTCTATTACTCTTTTCCAAAGTTTCATAGTATGACTCATTAGTTTAATATCCCTATAGTTTGCACAATTTTGTATGTCTCCTTTGTTTTTATATAAGAGAACTAGAGTACTTACTCTCTATTACTTAGATTTTTTTTCGTTTTCAATATTATATTAAATAATTTTGTAATCCATTCAATGCCTTGTTTACCTAAGCACTTTCGTACCTCTATTGGGATATCCCATGACTTTTCCATTTTGCATCCCTTTCAAAATTTGTTTTATTTTTGAAGTTTGAATTTTACGATAAAAATTTAAATTTCTATACTCATTTGACCTATTTAAATTGCCTAAGTTAAATTGGTCACCTACACCTTCATTAAAAGGTTGATGAAAATATATCTTCTACCGCTTTTTTATTTCTCCATCATTTATTAGTACTCTATTGCATTCATATTTAATATATTTTATTTGACTAAGATCTCTTGTTTTTCTCTTTCTCACTTTAGTTATTCTATAAACGTCTCTTTCTTCTTTTGTGTCCAAGTTTTGATATAATTATTTTAAAAGTTTCAATTTTTGCTTCATTCACCACTTCCTTAGCCTCTTTTTTGGCTATTGTATATCTATTTTTTTTAAAGTTTTCCTCGTTTTTATAAATATATAACTCTTTATAAGCTATTCGTTTTTCCTTCGTTTTCTCCTGTACTTTCTCATTCTACCACCAAAATTCCTTACTTGGTGGTGCATGCCCCTTTAACTCACAAAGTACATTTTTGGCTTTTATTTTCAACTTTGATAGCATCTTATCTCATGTCGTATTAGAGTTATCGTATATTTCATTTAATGTTTGTACTCTTACCTTCTTCTTAAATATGTTTTGCTTCCCATCCTTTAACTTCCATCACTTAATTCTAGGAGTCATGTATATTTTCTTTCTATTGATACTATGCTTAAGGCGTATATCAAACACTACTAATCTATGTCGGGTAATTAAGCTTTCTTTAGGGATAACCTTATAATCTTTACAAATCTTCCTATCCCTCTTCCTAACCATAAAAAAGCAAGGTTGTAAAAATCGCTAGGCGGTAGTCGAGCGGAGGACTACCGCCTAGCGCCTAGTCGGCGCCTAGGCGGTGCTAGGCGGCACCACGGTGGGGTGCCGCCTAGCGCCTAGGCGGGCGCCTAGGCCGACTTTTACAACAATGTAAAAAAGTCAATTTTCGATACTGTTAAATGTGACCAAGTGTTTTTTCCTTAAAAAACGTATTAGCTAGTATAAGGTCATATGCTTTCGCAAAATTCAATATAGTTTTCCCTTCTTCATTTTTTGTATCAAATCCATAAGCTCCATGCACCCTCTCATATTCTTCGTTTTTCACTTTGACATATCCATTTAGATCGAATCTTATTAAAATCATTTCATTTTATAAAATATTTTGTAATATCTCATCTAAGTTGTCCCCAAATCTTAATTTTGTTTCTTCACCTAATTCTACTTAAGGTGTATATATGCTAATTATGTTCACAGTTTCTTTCGTCATTACTATTTTGAGAGCTATACTTTTATCCCCCTTTCTAATTATTCCAACAATTTCATCTTTTAAAGAACTATCTACAAAATATCCACTTTATTTCTTGTTTTACTCTTTCTTGTGCACCTTAACTTAAAACCAGAGTTTTCTATTGTTTTTGTCTTTTCGCCTACCCATTTTGTCTTTTCTACACACAAAATACTAGTTCTTTTCCTAATCATCGTATCTTCTATTTGCATTGCTTTACAATGAGAGTTTCAATGATTCATGTTCCAAATCTTAGACTATTAGTTTTCCTATAATGTTTGTTTTTATCCCACCTATGGTGTGAGATCTTTTGCCTATTTAACACTATACCCAAGTTCTAATAGAGATGTATCGGCCCTTGCCGATACATTACAGTCGGACCCTACAATGCAATCTCTTACATATTTAGGACTACACTCGTGTTCTGGAGATGTAGTGGTCCTTGTTGAAATGTTACAGTCATAGTTTAACACTGGCTGACAACCTAACGTAACCCTCCTTCTTTATCCGGGCTTGGGACCAGCCATGATTGGGTCGTCACGGGCGGAATTAAATTGCTACTTTCATCCAACTATGCATTACTGTTTTGTTTTTCAGCTAGCCAATATGTAGAGACCAAGCGAACTGAAACTATACTGTGCTTTTGTATATTTTTCATTGCAGTTGTTGGCCTAATTGGTAGTCAGGTCATTGTTCCTGGAACACTTCTAGCTCGACTAGATTAGCTAATTTGTTTGTCATTCGAGAATTGACAAGAATATCTAAGATGCCATTAGGTTGGCCGGTTTGACACACTTTTGTGAGTATTTGTTGTTTGTGGAATTTGATTTATGGAGGCTTGGTAGGAAACCTTGTGCTAGTTAGGATATGCAATCTTATCTGAACTCTAATAATGTTCATATTTTAACCAATCAGCAATCACCTGCCAATTATGGAGTGATACCACTCTCATTTGCCACCAATGGGATTCTGGGGGTATGAAGATGGCTGGCGCTTGTTTTTTTGATCGTGGAGTTTGTGGCATGTGCATATTACTTGCAAAATTGCAACTGTGTGAACTTGAAATTTGGATTCTCTTGTTTAATGGCTAGTCTTTCTTGTTCTAATAGTCACATTGCAAGCAGTGGCTTGACATGGCCACCGCCTATCAATCTATTTAATATTTTAATCTCTTAGATAACCTCTTTGAACTCTATTAACAGCCTTTTTTAAACCAATCAACACTCAGCTTCCAAACAATCTATAAGATTGTTATCACCACTGCCACCAAGCAGTTGCGGAGTATTGAGATGACTGACACGAACTAAGGATGACATTCACTACTTTTCATTGCTTTCCATCTGTTTCTTATCCTCTTTCAGAGCAGATAATGGGCATTCGACTTGACAGAAGTTGAGCACTTGAATGCATCTTTTTGCTCCTCTTTGGGTGAACAAAGGCTTTCTTCTTCATTTAACTAGAGAAAGCTTGCTCGTACCTGAAGTTTTTTAGTTTATTATTATTGGTGTATGTTATAAGCAAGACCCACAAATTAAATGCAACAGCAAATAACATATTTGTTTTATTGCATTCAAGTTAGTAAATTATTTCCTTCTTATCCTTATAATAAGGAAACAAAGATTCTTCATACATTCTTTATGTTAATACTTGCAAATCTGGTCCTAATTTTCTATGTTTATTTTGTAGGCTTAATGATTTTCATTCCCTTTTGTTCAACATTGGTAAGAGAGGTGGTGATTTATGGATTGATATAATTGGGGGGCTGTGGATACTAAATTTGGTTGGTTAATGGATTTCCCTATGAGGTGTTACGCTGGGCCCTTTTTCCCACAGAGTTTATGAGGCTGAGTGGGTTGGATTATGGGCTAGAGACAGCAGGCTTTGTCAACTTGAGAAGGTGTGTGTGTTGTTGGGAGGGGAGCTAGGATGCTCACTTTAGCTGCATATCAGGATGAGATGTTAGATAGGTTTGTCAGTCGAAGGGTCTACTATATCCAAGTGGGGCAATCATTTTCGGTGGATGGACCTGTTAGCCTACGACAAATCATTGAACATTACCATGTATGAGACTCGTCAGGGTGCGATGAAAGTCGAAACATCCATACTATAGCTAACATTAGCACACCCATGCTACAGGCTAATATTTATATGATGCCGTTTTGGTTATTTGCTTATTTTGGTTAAACCTGGAAGCTTGAATACATAAGTCTGTGCCTTTTCTCTAAAGGCCTTAGTTGCCCTTCTATTTTCAGTATGATTTCTCTCTGTCTTATATTTGAAAAGTTCAGGCTGTCTAGGACATCTAATATTGCAGATAAATCATTATTAATGTGGCTCAGACAATTTGGTCCCTTAGCTGGTTCATGATCTTACCAGTAAAATACCATTCCTATTCATCCATCAGATTGGGATTGCTTGTCTCCTATGTATTATAAGATTTTTAGTTTATAATTGGATCAGTCAGCACCTGTCTCAGTGATACCTCCAACATGGATAATTTGGTTGCTACACTTCATCTTTTTGGTTCAATGTATGACCAGTGATTACCAGAGCTACCTACTGATTCCTCCATTATGTGATTATTTGGTTTGATAATATTTATTTTTAGATATCATTTTTCCCACTAGAAGAACTTGATTGAGACACCAATTTGAGTTAAAACGTGACACCCTTTTACTATATTGATCTTGAGAATTCTCTTTGATGTGCATAGTGAAGCACTGTGATTATTGTTGATTTAAATCTTCTATTGTTGCTACATATATATGTCATACTTTTGGCCTTGTTAAACAGAAGAGCTTGAGAATTCTCTTTAATGCGCATATTGAAGCACTGTGATTATTGTTGATGCAAATGTTGTATTGTTATGCTGAATTCTTTCTTCATATATATGTCCAAATGTTGGCCTTGATAAATGGAAGAATGTATTAAAGGTTTGTATTTAACCCTGAGTTTGTTAGAGAAAAATAAGTATCTGTATGCTTGTTTCTTTATAGTTGAGGATGTCCACAGGTTATTATCATGCTTCAGTGTACGTATGATTGATGGTGAAATCAATGTCATCCAATATTCTTTTCTTTGATGTTGAAACAGTTTTTAGACCGGGAAGGAATTAGCTTTTGCTGCCGAACGACATATGATGACAATGCTATCACCAATGCTCTGGAGATTTATGAAAGCTCGAGGTAATATGCATTACTGTCACTAACGTTCTTACATGTATGCTTTTTTTTCTCTGACTGTAATGTGACATATCCAGTGGGGCTGTTCGTTTCATGTCTTCAAATAATGACTGTGGAGTACGAGACTTTGATATGGAGAAATTTCAGCTTTGCAAGCATTTTCGCTTTCCATGGCCAGTGAATGTAAGACAAATAATTTGTAAAATTATCCAGAATGGGTTAAACCAAATTCCTAGTAATATTTTGTGTTGATTATTTTGTTTGTGTTGCATGCTAGCATTTGGATTGTGAATATAACTGGCGACGTCTTTTTTTTTATTATTTTTTGCAGCATACGTCACGTAGTCCTGATGGAAAAGTTCTTGTCATTGTGGGAGATGATCCTAACAGCATGTTGGTTGATGCTCATACGGGAAAGGTTTGTTAAATGCTAATATTGTTAGGAGTAAAACATTGGTACAATGGCCTTAAGAGATCGAATTAGAGAATAAATACACTATGATTCTGATTTATCTTTTAAGTAGTAAATGGAAAATTTATTACTTTAATAGTTTTAATTTGGAAAAGCCAAAACTCGGATATGAACTAAAGTTTAGTGACTGTTATCGACACTTCCACCAAGTGGTTTAAATGCTGCATGGTTTGGCTTTCGAAACTTTAGTCTAGCTTGAATAACAACTTTTGCAACTCTCTGGTTATTGCAGACTGTCCATACCTTGCAAGGTCATCTGGACTTCTCATTTGCATCGTCATGGAATCCTGATGGCCAAACGTTTGCCACCGGTAACCAGGACAAAACGTGCCGGATTTGGGACATCAGGAACCTCTCAAAATCTGTTGCCGTATTGAGAGGCAACCTTGGCGCTATCAGATCGGTTCGCTTCTCATCCGATGGTCAATTTTTGGCAATGGCAGAACCTGCTGATTTTGTTCATATCTACGATGTGGGAAGTGGTTACCACAAACGACAGGAGCTGGACTTCTTTGGTGAAATCTCGGGCATGTCATTCAGTCCCGATACGGAAGCGCTGTTTGTTGGGGTATGGGATAGGACTTATGGTAGCCTTCTACAATACAGTCGGCGACGAAACTACAGTTACCTTGACGCCATGTTGTAACATTCAAGTTGTAGAATCAGTCGCTGCCTGTTCTTGCCGCAGTGCCAAAAAATTACTGCATATCTGTATGTTTGTACCGAGATGGCGAGAGAACATGAGGGAAAAAGGAAAATATTAAACTGATATTTGGCTGTTTTCTTTGAGATCGAGTGTTGAGAGGGACTGCAAAAACCTTTGTTCTGTTTAATCTCAATAAACTCCGCACTTTTGGAATGTATAAAGAAATGTACAGATGCCTAGACAGAGAACTAGTGACCATGATCGCTTCTTCCTACACTTCTGATGGAAATTTATTTTTCATTGGTGATGTTGTTTCTATTCTGAACCTGCAGGCTACTCATTATTTTTAGCATGTTCAATTAACCACCACTCACGGTTTGAGTTGCTAAAATAATCTCTTGTAATGCTGCTAAGATTGTGTATAATTGCTTGGTCTTATCTTTTCCCCAGGATTTCACATCCATTCGAGTCTTATACATTGGATTGTCTTTAACGTCCTTCAATAGCTATGCTTTTAATTTAACTGGACTTAAAATGCTTCTTTATATCTTGAATGTCTGGCAAAAGTATCAGAAACACAGTTTGGAAAAACAAAGATTTTAGTCATTTAAACAAATTCTTGTGCTAGCCGAATAAGCAAGTAAATTTATAGTATTTTATCGCCTGTATGTTTTTAGGAAAATGATTCATAAATATAATTTTAGAATGAAAAATTTTAGAAAAATCAGATGAGGATAATGGATTTGCAAGATAGTTTTTCCGAAGTAAACCGACAAGCGAAACTCCAAAGTGATGCAAGAGATTAGATTGATTATCTTACATTATCATGTGGCCTGCTTCTGGATGCCTGCCTCAGATACGCCGCCAACCGATCAATCTATTGCAAGATTCGTCCCTATCCGACCGCAGCTTAACCGCCAGCTGGCCGTATCATGACCTTGTGAATCCGGTCGTCGTCTCCACCTCCCCCTCCACGACCCCCAGAAGCAAGCCGAAAATTTTTTTCATTCCATTAATCCTCCTGCTAGACTCGGAGTTCGTCCTACTCGACTCCACTTAATCCAGTAGCTAAATCGCGAAACTCTAAACTTCGATCGTTGATTTAGGACTCGAACTAAGATTCCATTTTTATACTCAAAACAGGTCAAGTTTGTTTGCTTTTCTTTATGTCTCACTGATCTCTTCAGCTAAGTTCTTGCCTGCTTCCTTGATACGGCAGGAAAAGAGCCATATGGCCAGCAAACGCATCCAAAAGGAGCTCCTGGATTTGCAAAAGGATCCTCCAGCATGCTGCAGTGCCGGACCAGTCGGCGAGGATCTCTTCCACTGGCAAGCTACGATTATGGGTCCTTCCGACAGTCCCTACGCCGGCGGGGTGTTCTTCGTGGCCATCCATTTTCCTCAAGACTACCCATTCAAGCCTCCTAAAGTCAACTTCCAGACCAAGGCATGTTTGTGATACACCAATTTTGTTGTTGTGAGACTGCTTTCACTTGGTTCTGATTTCGATTTTTCTTCACTATTTCTACCTTTTGTTTGTTGATGATCCTCGTAGCTACCGAAATTGTGCAGGTGTACCATCCAAACATCAACTCCAATGGCAGCATCTGTCTCGACATCCTCAAGGATCAATGGAGTCCAGCTCTGACCATCTCCAAGGTTCTCCTCTCCATTTCCTCCCTGCTCACGGACCCGAACCCTGACGACCCCCTCGTCCCCGAGATTGCCCACCTGTACAAAACGCACAGGTCTCGCTACGAAGACGCGGCGAGGTCGTGGACGCAGAAGTATGCCATGGGCTGATGGTGGTCGCATGGTTCTTCGATCAGGGAACGAATGAAACAAGTTAATTAATCACGTTTGTTTGCTTGGTAATGTACTTCGAAGCAGATTTGCTCGTGTTCTGTTAGCTGTTCATGTTGCTTGGTTGTGAGGTGTGATTAGAGTTGGATTTAGATGATTTACAACATAAGCAATCATGGGGTTTTTGACAAAAAAAAAAAGAAGAAAGACGAAACTTTACAACATCAAGCATGAACAAACAAGATTTTTTCTTCAGCTAGTTTTGATCACCTCTTTCTCCTGTACCAATCTCTCTATGACCTCTTCGATTAAAAACTCCTCATCTGTATTTAATTGATCCATGGCTCGCTCAAATTGCGCAAGCATCTCAGGATCAAACACCAGCTCCTGATCATCTCCAAATCCTAGCTCTGGAAACGCGAAGCTGCCGAAGCTTTGGGCGATTGTGAAACGGGGGTGCTTCGTTTTGCTGCCTTGACGAAGCCACTCCTTCAAGCTCGTATTCTTTGTGAACTCCATAGGCGGAGCTTTGACTTCTCCAACCTCCTTCAATGTGGCTACTTGCTCTGGACCAGCTTCATCCTTGTGCTCATCCGCCCTGTCACTTTCCTCCATGGAATCAATTGGGTCTCCATGGCTTTGTGGCACATGTTCTATTTCATCATCTTTTTTCCTTTGAATTGCTTGGCTTTCATCCTTGTCTACTTCCAATTGTTTGTTGATAGAATGCTCCTCGCCGAATTCTCGGCGATGTCCTTCTTGTTCTTCTTCTTCTTCCAAACCATCCCACAACTCCCATGCATTGATGATTTCTACCTCGGTAACACAGGATGATCGAGTCGCAATTTCCTCGCATGCTATGGCTAAATTCTTTTCAGGCTCTTCGGGCGCAATCTTTCTCGATGCCGGATTTGCAGAGCTGGGAAGCTTAGAACTAGTGGGTTCTTCTGGTGCATTTGGCCTCCATTCGATTCTTTGATTAGCTTCTCTGTAGGTAACTGGCATTTTAAACGATTTGGAATAAACACAACCCATTGTTCAATTTATCTGAAACTGAAAGGGGGAAGAAAAAAATAATTGAGAGTAAGCTTCTTGATACAATTTCTTTTCCCCTAAAACTCTATATATCAAAGAAAAGAACTTTGTTTAAACAAGATGACGAAATGGTAGAAACTGTAAAGAGTCGACAAACCTTGTAATCTCTAAAGAACATCAAAAATGATGAAGGCAACAACAGCAACTGCGTGACTTTGTGTGTATATATATACAAACACACTGCAATAAAAGAATCGTCTATGGGAAATTCTGATTTTAGAACCCAAATTTGACTATGAATGTTCTCTTAATGTTCATTCCTGACTTTAGCCCCCAAGTTTGACTATGAACGATTATCCTCGTGTTATTCAGATGAATATTCTTGTATATGTTGTTGAGTACCGGTGTTACTCGGGCGTTGATTTTGAAAAAGGCAAAGTTCTCAACGATTTGGTCTGTATATTTTCGCAGAGAGTTTATGTTTGTTTGTTCGTCTGCTTTCCGATTTTGTCCACATTATATACATTTCTTTTTCAGTTTTTGTTTCATGGGAATTTGATAGAAAATTCGAATTTGGAAGTAAAATTCTTGTTTATTTGATAAGTCGAATTGATAACTTAATTACTTAACCCTATTCTTTTTTTTTCTTTATCGCCGTTCTTTTCTCCCCCACTCCCCGCGTGATTAGAGGAAGAAATCGCAGCCCGCCCTCGTGGAGTTTCTCGCCATCAACATGCGATTGCGGTTCTATCTCCTCGCGAACCCCTCTTCACTAGACCCGACCTCGGGCCGGGTCCAGCCCGGACCCGACTCGGGTCAACGGGCCGGGCGGCCCGTTGACCCGGTTCGCCAGGCCGAACCGGAATGCCAGGCCGGTTCTGGTTCCAGCCCCCAGAAACCGTGAACCGGCGGTTAACCGCCGGTTCCAACGATACTGAACCGTCGGTTCAGTGCTGTGGGAGGGTTTTTTTTTTAATTTTTTTTTCGACGGATGAGATTATTTGACCATTTTTTGATCAATGATTATGATTTAGTGACCGTTATGATCCGAACTCTATAAATATGGAGTTCATTTTATCATTTTCACACACAACATAAGTTCTCTTCTATCAATCTCTCATTCTCAACTCTCAACTTCTCTCCGTGTTCTTCATTTTTCGACGATAATGGAAGGAGGTCACGGAGCTTCATCATCTCGATCTCGGAGGAGAAAAAAAATTACATACGAGGATCCCAACCTTCAAATTCAATCCACCGATGATGAGACCGAGGCTCAGCCCCCCAACGCCCTCCGATCCCCGAAACGCAAGGAAGTACCGATGCGATTACTTCTAATGCTCGGGAAAATCCTCCTTTAAAATCGTCTATTTTCACTAAACATTTTGAGAAAGACACACTTCCGTCGGGAGAAATGTGTGCAAAATGCAAGCATTGCAATGCTTTCTACAAATTCCAAGATGGCGGCGGCTATGGGCCGTTGAAACGACATGTAGAAACGAAGCATCCGACGGAATATGGGCTTGACCGCTCTCAAACATAATTATCCAGATTTTCTAGTGGTAGTAGTACTGATTCTGGTTTATTTTTATATTCGGATAATAAATTAAGAGAATCATTAGCTAAATTTGTTTCCGTAGAACATCTTTCATTTAGTTTTGGATCTAAATGCACATTTGAAGATTTTTGTAAAGAATCTCTTAATCCTGCTGCTAAACGTGTACCTAAGACTACACTTACTCATACAATTAAAAGATTAGTAAAATAAGGAAAAAAGAATTTAATTGAAGAATTTAGTAAATTAAATAATAAAATTTCTTTATGTTCCGATATTTGGAGTGATCATTGGCAAACTCATTCTTATATGAGTGTAACATACCATTGGATTGATAACTCTTGGATCCTTTAAAAAAGATTATTAGCTTATAGAGTTTTTGATGAATCACATACTGCTCATAACATTACACAATTATTACACCTAGTTTTAGAAGAATATGGATTCACTCATCAAATATTTTCAATATCATTAGACAATGCTAGTTCTAATATCGCTTCAATAGATGAACTAAAATTTATTTGTCAACCTATTATTGGTGGTTTATTTTTTCATATTCGTTGTGTATATCATATTTTAAATTTATGTGTTCAAGATGGATTAAAACTTTTACAAAATTATATTCAACTAATTAGAATTACAATTTCATACTTATGGTCTCATCCATTTATGATGAAACAATGGGGTAGATTTTGTAAAACTAATAGAATGAGACCTAAAAAATTTCCACGTGATGTTCCAACACGTTGGAATTCAACATATCAATTATTACAAGATTCTTTTTAATATAAAGATTTATTATGTTTATTTTTTTGCACAAAATAGTAATACTAATATATATTTATTTTCACAAAATAGAATATTTGTAGTAATATTTATGAAATTTTAAAAGTTTTTAACGATGCAACTGAACAACTTTTTGGTGTTTATTATCCTACTGCTCATTTAATTTTAGTGAATTTTTGTAGTATAGTATTAATATTAAATGAACATGTAAATGATGAAGATTTAACTTTATGTATAATAACTATGAAAACTAAATAGGAAAAATATTTTTATTTAATTCCTGAAATTTATTTAATTGCATTTGCTTTAGATCCTAAATTTAAATTAGAAGTTTCACAAGAAATGTTAATTTTATATTATGACGCTTTAATTCCTATTAAAGATTCTTCCTCTCTGGATCCAGCTAATATTGTATATAATATTAAAAATTATTTATATGATCTTTATAATCAATATTATGTTAAATATAAAACACAAACTAATATTTCTGAGACACAACAACCTACTACTACTAATTTAAAACTTACAAAAGCACAACTTTTATTAAAAGAATGGACGAAACGTCCATGAGGATCCTCAAGTTCCACACAAGAACTTGAGAATTATTTTACGACTTCTTTTGATTTTAATGAAGCAGATAGCGAAGATATCGATTGTCACGCCCCGAGACCCAGGAGCCGCTGTTCCAATAGAAAATCGGACAGCACCTCCCCTGTCCGGCGGACAATTTACACATACACACAGACAAATATATCACAACCACGCAGTTAAATGGCCTCAGACCTCAAATCCATACAGAAATAACAGTTATATGACTATAACTATCGTAAAACCAAAATACGATCTCACCTGAGCTGCCAGGGGGCAGGAACAAAGCCAAAACTCCACGAAGTCCAACATAGGACTCAAAAGTACAATACCATCGAATTAAACATGAATACATGTTCGAAACACCACAACGGAAGCATAGGAAATACTACAGGGTCCATAAGCACAATAAACATAAAATAAAACCAAGCGGAGCTCCACTGGAGCTGGGGACTGGCTGCTAGGGATCTCCTGGCAGGCATCAACCTGAAATAAAATGTATGGCGACGGGGTGAGTCCATAGCTCAGCGAATACCCAACAGATATGCATAGAAAGTTATACCAACAATAAGGGTTCAGCTAATACAGTCTCATATCAACAGTAGGGATAGACTAATACTGAACATACTGAGGTAGATACATACCTGAATCCATCTAACCTGTAAAGAGGGTAATAAGTACCACGGAAATGTCATTAGACAGGTAATCACAGATAACAAGTCTCCAGAATATGCAATGTCAAACAAGTGCAGCAAATAAGTGCAGTAAACAATGCACGATGCAAAATATGCACATGGTGCAATGCCATGGTCACCCCCTAACTCCAGTCAAGCCACCGAGACAGGCGATACTGTGTCGGCCGAGTGAAGTAGAGCTGTGACACTGTCAGCACTCTGCCATCACTGCTCCTGAGTGACCGAGTGGACAGGATGCTGGTGGAGCTATCGCTCCGCCCCATGTATATATGGGGGAGATATCTCTCTCATCTTCTCTGGTCTATGGGTAGAGAAGGGATCCCTGCTTGCTACCACGCTCCGAAACCACTACCCCTGAGCGGACGAGCGGAGCAATACAGAGCAAATGCACACACCCAGCGGTATCCACTAACCCATGAGTGGCCGTGTGTGCATATCATGTGCCGGAAGACGATTAGGCTCAACCACAAGGGAGTCGCTGATCGCCGGCATGCAACAATGCAAGGATGGTGTATGATAGATACACATACCTCCCCTCCCCAAGTCCTCAGTATACTAAGTCTCAATCTGAAATCCTATAACAGGAAGTACAGGGAACCTACACGGTATACTGACTGGAAACTACAATTCCCTCAAGGTCAAAGGCAGGAGATACAACACGATCTCTAAGCATACATATAGTTATGACAATACCTGAGACTGTATGGAACTACAACATACTAACTCAAGGGTAAACCACATGTATCCAGAACAAGTATAATAACTCAGGGATAGACAACAAGTATCCAGAACAGGTATAATAAACAGGGATAGCGTATAATCTTACTGCTATCTATAACAGTCTATGCATAATCACATGACAATATCGAAAGAGATAAGTCAGAGGGTACCCGACTCTAAGAATGGAAGTCCGTATCAAACGCGATAAAACCACCCGCCAATAATCCAATCAAGCTCCTGTATCAAGGATAGATTTAATTAGCTATTACAAAATTAGCAACCAGCTAATTAATCCCTAATCCGTATTAGGGTTTACCCTAATCCATCTCTTTCCATTTAATTACCCTTGGTAATTAAGATTAGATTTACTTTAAAGGTAAACTCGAATTCCAGTTCCTTAAGCATAGGTTGTTAGGTTTAAGTTTCAAATTAAACTTAACCTCAACCCAAAGTAAACCCACGGCATCAATTTCACCTTCATTACTGAAGCTACAATGATCCACAGCCTTATACCTAAACTCATTAACATAAAAATAGAATCACTGAGCTTACTCATTCCTACATATCATCCACTAAGCCACAACAACAATCTTATACATACAAGATATCAATGATAATTGATGGATTGAACTCCACCAAATTCAGCTTCTGATCTCACATCAAACCCCACTAATCTATTCGATTCAGACCTAGCCATTCAAAATTAACACAAACATATAACCTTACCTGTGTTGATACGCAGGTAGTCCTCCTCTGAAGAACCCTAGACCCCTTCCAAGTAATCGCACGCCCAATCTCACAGGGAAGGGCCGGAGCGATCCCTAGATCAGAATACAAATGGTATCACCAAATCGAATAGCTCCAAGGACATGTCAAGATTGGACGAACTCAGACTTACCTAGCCGAGATGGTCGACGGAACTTGGCACAGAGGAGGAAAAGATCAAGCACGTCAACGTTTCAGCTGCTGCTAGGGCACACGGACGTAGGAGAAGAGAGGGGAAAGGGGTAAAACGATCGGGTGCTGCTCGGTTGCGGCGGCTTTGGCTTCGATCGGGTAGGGAAAGAGAGACTGCGGCTAGGGCATGCGGCGGAGGAAGGTGAAGCAGCGATCGGGCTTGGGGAGGTCGGCCGAATGCGGCTTAGGTCAAGGCATATATGAGAGGGACGTTTTGCAATTTAGTCCCTCATGAGTTTCGGCTATTTGCAATCTCATCCTTATGTTTAAAATTTCTTACGCAATTGCCCTGTAACCATTAGTTCTATTACATTTGATCCCTAAGTTTATGTCCAAGGACTCGGAAACCCCGAACCTATCCGTAATTCTCCGAAAATTTCCGAACTAATCAAAAGTGTCGGATTTAACATCCTCCCCCACTAATTAAAAATTTGGTCCCCAAATTTCGATATCCACTATAATAACACTATAAGAAGTATGCTGATATAAATACTGAACAGTAACTAATCACACATACCTCAAGTGAACAGGTGGGGGTAACGAGCTCGGATGACATCCTCAAGCTCCCAGGTAGCCTCCTCGTCTGAGTGATGCTGCCATCCAACTTTAACAAGCCGGATTGTCTTGTTCCGCAACTGACGCTCTCGGTGACCCAAAATCCGTACAGGAATCTCCTCGTAGGACGCGTCAGGCTGAAGTGGAACTGAGACAACCGACAACACGTGTGAAGGGTCTGGCATGTATTTCCTCAGCATAGATACGTGAAATACATCATGTACACCGGTAATAGCTGGTGGAAGAGCCAACCGATAAGCAACTGCTCCTACCCTCTCCAGAATCTGGAACGGACCGATGAAACGCGGAGCAAGTTTCCCTCGAAGACCGAATCGTTTCACCCCTTTCGTGGGTGAAACTCGCAGAAATACATGATCACCTACGGAGAACTCCAGAGGTCTCCGTCTCCGGTCGGCATAACTCTTCTGACGATCCTGCGCCTCTGATATCCTGCGTCTGATGGTACGGACTAACTCTGCCTCGTGCTGCGCTCTCTGAGGTCCTAACAGCTGGGATTCCCTAACCTCCTCCCAGAGGGTGGGTGTCCGGCAAGGCCTACCATACAACGCCTCATACGGTGCCATCTGGATAGCCGCATGATAGCTGTTGTTGTAGGCGAACTCGACAAGATGCAGATGATCCTCCCAACTGCCTCCGAAATCCATAACACAGGCTCGCAGTAAGTCCTCCAAGGTCTGGATCGTACGCTCTGACTGACCATCGGTCTGCGGATGGAAGGCGGTACTAAATCTAGCTCGGTACCCATGGCCTTCTGCAGACTCTGCCAGAAACGTGAGGTGAAACGCGGATCTCGGTCAGAGATGATACTCAATGGTATGCCGTGTAATCTGATGATCTCTCTGCAATATAGCTCTGCTAATCTGTCCAATGAATCGGTCCTCCGAATAGCTAGGAAGTGCGCGATTTGGTCAATCGGTCAACGATCACCCAAATCGCGTCAAGGCCTCGTCTGGTCCTAGGCAATCCCACCACGAAATCCATAGTAATGTGTTCCCACTTCCACTCGGGAATGGGAATCCTCTGAAGTAGTCCAGCAGGTCTCTGGTGCTCAGCCTTAACCTGCTGGCAAACTAGGCATCTAGCTACAAAATCCGCGATGTCTTTCTTCATGCCGTTCCACCAGTAGGAACGCCTCAGGTCTCGGTACATACGGGTCCCGCCCGGGTGGATGGCAAATCGGGAGCGATGAGCCTCCTGGAGTAACTCCTCTCGGACCGGATGTGACTCGGGTACGCAAAGTCTCCCTCGGAAGTAGAGAGTACCCTCGTCATCTCTGGTGAACTCAGACTGCTGTGCTGAAGCTATCTGGCTGCCGAGGGACTGCAGATGCTGATCACTCGCCTGAGCCTCTCTGATCCTCGTCCGGATGGAAGACTGAGCAACAATGGTCGCCAGAATACCCCTCTCAGTCTGACCCTGCTCCTCTAGACCCAACTCTGAGAAACTCTGGACGATCTCGGTAACCAGTACTCGGTGGGAGGCTAGTACTCCTCTGGACTTCCTACTCAGGGCGTCAGCAACGACATTAGCTTTCCCAGGATGGTAGCTAATGGTACAATCGTAGTCCTTCAGGAACTCCATCCACCTCCTCTGTCGGAGGTTGAGCTCCTTCTGCGTGAAAAGATACTTGAGGCTCTTATGATCCGTGAATATCTCAAAAGTGATCCCATACAAGTGGTGCCTCCAGATCTTCAGCGCAAAGATAATGGCTGCAAACTCTAAATCGTGAACTGGGTAGTTCTTCTCATGCTCCTTCAGCTGTCGAGAAGCATAAGACACTACCCGCCCGTGCTGCATCAGAACGGCGCCCAATCCCTGATAAGATGCATCCGTATAAAGCACAAATCCGTCCTCTCCTGATGGAAGAACGAGGACGGGTGCCGACACTAATCTCTGCTTCAGCTCCTGGAAACTAGCCTCACAAGCCTCTGACCATGAAAACTTCACGCCTTTCCTGGTAAGGCGTGTCAGCGGCATAGCTATGCTCGAAAATCCCTCTACAAATCGTCTGTAGTAACCGGCCAGTCCCAAAAAACTACGAATCTCCTGAACAGACTTCGGCTGCTCCCAACTGGTGACAGCCTCGATCTTCTGGGGGTCTACTGAAATACCTCGACTGGAAACTACGTGGCCCAGAAAACCAACTGAGTGTAGCCAGAACGCGCACTTGCTGAACTTCGCATATAAGCACTCCCGTCGGAGGATCTCCAGAACAATGCGAAGGTGCTGCGCGTGCTCCTGCTCAGAACGTGAATAGATCAAGATATCGTCGATGAAGACAATCACGAACTGATCTAGGTAATCCAGGAATATGCGGTTCATCAGATCCATGAATACCGCTGGAGCGTTGGTAAGCCCAAATGGCATTACCAAGAACTCATAGTGCCCATATCTACTGCGGAACGCTGTCTTCTGAATATCTGAGTCTCTAACCCTCAGCTGATGATATCCGGACCGCAGATCAATCTTAGAATACACTGAAGTGCCTCTGAGCTGATCAAACAAATCCTCAATCCGTGGCAGGGGGTACTTGTTCTTGATGGTCACTGCATTCAACTGTCTGTAGTCGATGCACAACCTCAAAGAACCGTCTTTCTTCTTCACGAAGAGAACTGGGGAGCCCCAAGGTGAAACGCTAGGCCTGATAAATCCCCTGTCCAATAACTCCTGGAGTTGGACCTTCAGCTCATCCAACTCCCTCGGTGCCATACGATACGGAGCTTTCGATGCCGGCGAAGTCCCCGGTATCAGCTCAATAGTGAACTCAACCTGTCTCCTGGGAGGAAGACCGGGTAGCTCCTCTGGAAAGACGTCAGAGAACTCTCGAACCACTGGAACATCTGGAAGAGATGTGCTACTGCTATCGTCTGCGCTGATCATGGATAATAGAAAGCCAGAACAACCCTGGGCTAGCAATCTCTGCGCCTGGAGCGCAGAAATAACTGATATGCCGTCGTCTCGGATGCCGGTGAAATCCCACGAGGGTTGGTCCGGAGGTCTGAAAGTGACCACCCTCGTCCGACAATCCACTGTGGCATGGTACGCTGTGAGCCAATCCATGCCGAGAATGATGTCAAAATCCACCATCTCCAGTACAAGCAGATCTACAGTAAGAATCATACTGTCGAAGTCCAAGGGACATCCTTGGACCTCCTGAGTGATAGACAAGGTCTCACCAGATGGTAAAGACACAGATAGCTGTCGTGCTATAGAGGTAGGTAACCTACCAATCCTAGCCATGAATAATCGTGAAATAAACGAGTACGAGCTACCAGTATCCACTAATAAATCTGCAGGTACTGAATATAAGGAGATAATACCGCGAAATACGGATCCGTCCGCCCTCTGTGCCTCCTCTCGTGTAACGGCGAAAACTCGTCCTGACTCTGGTGGTGGAGGTAGAGGAGGATACTGCTGGGGCTGCGGTGGTGGCAGAGGCTGGGGTACTGGTGCTCCAACCGCAGTCTGAGGCTGATACGGTGCCGGCTGATAACTCGGATAGTACTGAGGCTGTGTCATATACTGATGCGAGGGTGTCGAGATAGAACTCTGAGATGTCGCTGGAGTACCGACATGCTCATATCCAGACATACCATACACCACTGCTGGAGTGACTGTCTGGGGTGGACGAAAAGAATGCTGGGTCCTCCGTCCTCGCTGTGGTCCTGACTGTGCAGTATGACCACTGTGTGCGGTATGGCCACTCTGGCCCGTGCCTCCAGTCCCCTCGTGTTGTGCCTTCAGGGCACAATCTCTACTCATGTGTCCCGGGAGCCTGCAGTAGAAACACACTGGATGCCCCACAGGGCAGTCTGTCATGGAATGCTCACGGGAACCACACAAGGTGCACTGAAAACTACCGCTGGTCTTCTTCTGCTGACGCTGCTGAGAATGCCGATAAGAACCTCTAGAGTAGCGACCAGACTTCTGAGGCCTACCAGATGCCCCAGAAGTGCTTTGAGCTGACTGTCCCTGACTGCCACGCTTCTGTCCGGAGGTCTGCTGTGGCTGAGTCTGAGATGCACTCTGAGCTGACTCTTTTCCCTTTTTCCTCTCCGCACTCACCTCCTGCTGTGTCATCTCGATCAAAAGGGCTCTCTCCAAAGCCTCACTGTAAGATGCAGTACTAAATCCGGCAAGCTTGAGTCGGATATACGCAACCAGTCCTCTAGTGAAGTGGATCATCCGGGATCTATCCTCGGTAACCAGCTCGGGGCAGAATTCAGCCAACCGGTCGAATTCTGCGCTATACTCCATAACCGTGCGAGTCCCCTGCTGCAGAGTCAGGAACTCCTGTCGCTGAGTCATCTGATAGGATAACGGAACGTAGTGACTCTCGAATGCCTCTCTAAAGACGGCCCAGGTGAGATGCTGCTCTCCAATAATCGTGCGCCGCGAGGCCCACCAGGTAACCGCCTCGCCTCGTAAATGGTATGCGTCTAGCGCCGCCTTCTCCCACTCGGAGCAAGCCATGTAATCAAACGTACCCTCCAAAGTCTCCAACCAGTCACGGGCAGCCCTAGGATCAGCTCCTCCGTGGAATAATGTGAATCGGCCTTTCACCGACTCTGCTAGTGCGGGTATCCGTGCTCGGGCTCTGGCACACTCTGCCGGAGTAGTAGGGGGTACCAGCGGAGCTGCATAAGGTGCTATGCCAAGAACAGTAGATGGAACTGTGAAAAATCCTGGAACAGGGGCCACTGGT
This sequence comes from Boesenbergia rotunda, assembly GCA_024364735.1. NCBI lineage: Eukaryota > Viridiplantae > Streptophyta > Magnoliopsida > Zingiberales > Zingiberaceae > Boesenbergia > Boesenbergia rotunda. The sequence continues at coordinate 529,111 of JAGFNQ010001066.1, forward strand.
GGGGCCGAATAAGCTGCTGGAGCTGGGGCCACTGGTGGGGCCGAATAAGCTGCTGGAGCTGGGGCCACTGAGGGAGCCGCAGAAACTCCCGTGAACGGTACTGAGGGGTAGCTAACCGTAGGCATCGCCGGGGGAGTAGGTACTGCTGGGGGTGCCGCGGAAGCTCCCGCAAATGGTACAGATGAAGGCACCGAAGGGTAGACGACGGGGGGCACCACTGGAGGTGTAGATACTGCTGGGTACGCCGTGGGTGGTGCTGACAGAGGTACGGTCGGGTACGAAACTGCTGGCACCGATGCAGGTGTAGCTACTGGTATCACAGATGGTCCCGCTGAGTAAGCAGTAGCAGGCACCGGTGCTGATACTGTGGGAATCAACGGTGTAGCAGTCACGGGTGGTACGGTCGGAACCGCTGACAGCAGTGGAGATGGGGGCCTCGGAACAACCGGAGGAGTCTGTCCCTGACTGACTGGCCCCGTCTCCGTCGGTCTCTCGGGTGACCTGGTCACCGGAGACCCAATAGTAGACTTACGTGGCCGTCCTCGACCACGTCCCGGTGCGGGAGCACGTCCGCGCCTAGTCATACCTGTTACAATATTAACCATTGGTTACTAAGGATATAGGTCACTAACCTTATCAGATCATACATTTGCTGCCCGGAGATGTCCCGTCGCCGCCAAGTCCCATGGTCCACGTCACGCCGTGAAACGACTCCGAAAATCCGAAATGTACTCGGGCAGACTCATCTAACCCGAGCTCCGACACCTACCGAGTAGGTATCAGATTTAACTCCGACAAATCACGAATCGATGGTATCCCACATCCTGGGCTGGATACCAAAAATAAATTGGTATCAGATAAACATCGAAAAATCTGAAAACACGTAGGCATCGAAACCTACGCTCTGATACCAAAATAAATTGTCACGTCCCGAGACCCCAGGAGCCGCTGTTCCAATAGAAAATCGGACAGCACCTCCCCTGTCCGGCGGACAATTTACACAAATACGCAGATAAATATATCACACACAATATATATATAACAACACCACGCAGTTTAAAGGGCCTCAGGCCTCCAATTCACACATATATAACGGGTATATAACTATAACCGTCGTAAAACCAAAATCCGAACTCACCTGAGCTGCCAGGGGGCAGGAACAAAACCAAAACCAAGCGAAGTCCAACATAGGACTCAAAAGTACAACACCATCGAATAAAAACATAAATACATGTTCAAAACATGGCAACGGAAGCAAAGTATATACTACAGGGTCCATAACCGAAAAATAATATAAACTAAAACAAAGTCAAAGCTCCTCTCGAGCTGGGGACTGGCTGCTAGGGGTCTCCTGGCAGGCATCAACCTGAAATAAAATGTATGGCAACGGAGTGAGTCCATAGCTCAGCGAATACCCAACAGATATGCATAGAAAGTTATACCAACAATAAGGGTTCAGCTAATACAGTCTCATATCAACAGTAAGGATAGACTAATACTGAACATACTGAGGTAGATACATACCTGAATCCATCTAACATGTAAAGAGGGTAATAAGTACCAAGAGAATATCAAAAGACATATAATCTCAGATAACAAGTCTCCAGAATATGCATGTCAAATAAGTGCAGCAATCAAGTGCAGCAAACAATGCACGATGCAAAATATGCACATGGTGCAATGCCATGGTCACCCCCTAACTCCAGTCAAGCCACCGAGACAGGCGATACTGTGTCGGCCGAGTGAAGTAGAGCTGTGACACTGTCCGTACTCTGCCATCACTGCTCCTGAGTGACCGAGTGGACAGGATGCTGGTGGAGCTATCGCTCCGCCCCATGTATATATGGGGGAGATATCTCTCTCATCTTCTCTGGTCTATGGGTAGAGAAGGGATCCCTGCTTGCTACCACGCTCCGAAACCACTACCCCTGAGCGGACGAGCGGAGCAATACAGAGCAAATGCACACACCCAGCGGTATCCACTAACCCATGAGTGGCCGTGTGTGCATATCATGTGCCGGAAGACGATTAGGCTCAACCACAAGGGAGTCACTGATCGCCGGCATGCAACAATGCAAGGATGGTGTATGATAGATACACATACCTCCCTCCCCAAGTCCTCAGTATACTAAGTCTCAATCTGAAATCCTATAACAGGAAGTACAGGGAACCTACACGGTATACTGACTGGAACTACAATTCCCTCAAGGTCAAAGGCAGGAGATACAACACGATCTCTAAGCATACATATAGTTATGACAATACCTGAGACTGTATGGAACTACAACATACTAACTCAAGGGTAAACCACATGTATCCAGAACAAGTATAATAACTCAGGGATAGACAACAAGTATCCAGAACAGATATAATAAACAGGGATAGCGTATAATCTTACTGCTATCTATAACAGTCTATGCATAATCACATGACAATATCGAAAGAGATAAGTCAGAGGGTACCCGCCTCCAAGAGTATATAAATCCGTATCAAGCCGGAAGAACCACCCGTCCAAATAAGTAACAATAGATCCCGTCAAGTCCCTGTGTAAAGGACACATTTTAATTAGCTATTACAAAATTAGTAACTAGCTAATTAATCCCTAATCCGTATTAGGGTTTACCCTAATCCATCTCTTCCCATTTAATTACCCTTGGTAATTAAGATTAGATTTACTTTTAAAGGTAAACTCGAATTCCAGTTCCTTAAGCTTAGGTTGTTAGGTTTAAGTTTCAAATTAAACTTAACCTCAACCCAAAATAAACCCACGGCATCAATTTCACCTTCATTACTGATGCTACAATGATCCACAGCCTTATACCTAAACTCATTAACATAAAAATAGAATCACTGAGCTTACTCCATTCCTACCAATTCATCCACTAAGCCACAACAACAATCTTATACATACAAGATATCAATGATAATTGATGGATTGAACTCCACCAAATTCAGCTTCTGATCTCACATCAAACCCCACTAATCTATTCGATTCAGACCTAGCCATTCAAAATTAACACAAACATATAACCTTACCTGTGTTGATACGCAGGTAGTCCTCCTCTGAAGAACCCTAGACCCCTTCCAAGTAATCGCACGCCCAATCTCACAGGGAAGGTCCGGAGCGATCCCTAGATCAGAATACAAATGGTATCACCAAATCGAATAGCTCCATGGACATGTCAAGATTGGACGAACTCAGACTTACCTAGCCGAGATGGTCGACCTCCGGCTTGGACACTCTCACACGCATCAACCGATATAACCCTTGCTCTCCTACCAGCCAAGTGTAGTGATCGAAATCCGAGATTTAGAGGAGGTTGTTGATCACACTATCCGGCCGAGGAACAAATCTTCATCCAGAGCAGGGAGGGTGGTCGACGGAACTTGGCACAGAGGAGGAAAAGATCAAGCACGTCGACGTTTCAGCTGCAGCTAGGGCACACGGACGTAGGAGAAGAGAGGGGAAAGGGGTAAAACGATCGGGTGCTGCTCTGTTGCGGCGGCATTGGCTTCGATCGGGTAGGGAAGGAGAGACTGCGGCTAGGGCATGCGGCGGAGGAAGGTGAAGCAGCGATCGGGCTTGGGGAGGTCGGCCGAATGCGGCTTAGGTCAAGGCATATATGAGAGGGACGTTTTGCAATTTAGTCCCTCATGAGTTTCGGCTATTTGCAATCTCATCCTTATGTTTAAAATTTCTTACGCAATTGCCCTTGTAACCATTAGTTCTATTACAATTTGATCCCTAAGTTTATGTCCAAGGACTCGGAAACCCCGTTACCTATCCGGTAATTCTCCAAAATTTCCCAGAATGGAATAAATGTGTCGGATTTAACAAGGATTGATATTTTAAAAACAAAATGACATGTTATCGAACCATGTACGAAATCAAAATTCTAGAATATCTAAATCATTTCCACCCCTAGTCACTTGACGATCGGTAATAAGCTGACCTCATTAGGGGTGGAGCCATCCTTGGGCTAGGGTGGGCTCCAGCCCCACCACATTAACTATAAAAAAAATATATAACTCATTGAGCCCAATTTTCCTGCTGGCTGTTGCTCTACCCACCTTCTGCCTTCTGTTGAAGACCAAGGGCGAAGCAACATCTTCTGCCGCCTTTTGTAGAACATCTTCGGCCGCCTGCCAACATCTTCTGCCGCCTTTCGCAGAACATCTTCGGCCGCCTGCCAACATCTTCTGCCGCCTTTCACAAACATCTTCTACCGCCTGCCAACATCTTCTGCCGCCAACAACAAATCTATTCATTGGGCAAGCAATTTTTTATTATGAAATTTTGATTATTTTATCTTTTCTCTTCATTGGATTAGAGCAAATCTATTCATATTTAGGATGAATTTCTTAGATCGATTCGTATTTGAGATGAATTTCTTTTGATCTCCAATTTCTCTATTTCTTCAAAACTTTTATAATATTTTTCATTTATATATTTCATATTTATGTCACGTACAGGCGATCGACAACGACTCGACAAGTATAACCGCGACATCTTTTCTCTCGAATAACACACGATATCTATGCGTCCATCACTGCAGGTTTATTTTCTTTTAATTTTGTACGAGTCAACTACAATTATTTTCTTTTGATAAATTGATTACATTTATTAGCAAGATTATTAATTAATTTGGTTATTTTTATTTATATAATTGCTTACTTTTTTATTGTTTGTTTGATATTAGCAAGTATGACTTCATATGCATTATAATATATTAGATTAGTCAATAAAGAATATTTCTTCATTATTGAATATGATAATTTTTGTATCTATTTATTTAAATATAGGAAACTCATGAAATGAAGAAAAGAAAAACTATCAATTCTTTTTTTAAAGCAAAAGATCAAACATCGACAAGTCAAGAGCATTCTCCATCCAATATTGATATATCAAATTCTAGTGATCAACAACCTAACAAATCTCCTATAATAGAGATTGATGTTAGTTCTCTTGAACCTGATCCGGCATTACACACTCTAATATGGAAATATCCTGTTAATCAAAGAGATGAAATTAAACAAGCTTATATTAAGATGGGGCCATATCAACCTATTCAGAATGAGTATCCACTGACCAAATTCGAAAGTCAAATCGACGATTCCAAAGTCATTGGTTTAAGAAATTCTTTTGGTTAGAATACTCTCCTTCGAAAGATGTATTTTTTTTCAATGCTTCTTGTTTGATCATAAGCATCCTCCTCGCAATCCTACATTTACGACGGATGGATTCAAATATTGGAAGCGAGTTAATGATGGTGATAGATGCACATTTTTGATGCATATAGGATGCAATACTTCACTACATAATAATGCTGTGGAATATCTTAATAATTTGATGAATATACCTTGTCATATTGACAAAGTGATGAATGCACAATCTTCAGATGAAAAACAGAAGTACAGATTGAGGCTTACAACAACTATTGAAAGTATTAGATGACTCCCTTTGCAAGCATGCGCATTTAGAGGGCATGATGAATCGCCATCGTCTAATAATCACGACAATTTTATCGAGATGATAAAATTTATGGGGGAAATAAATGAGAATATTGGGGGTATCGTCTTAGAGAAAGCTTCAAAAAATGCAAAGTATACTTCACTAGATATTCAGAAAGATATCTTGAATATTCTTGCCAATCAAGTGAGAACCAAGATTCATAAAGAAATTGGGGATGCAAAATTTTGTATTTTAGTTGACGAAGTAAGAGATATATCTAACAAGGAGCAGATAACTATTGTATTAAAATTTATGGATATTGATGGGTTTTTACGAGAGCGGTTCTTTGCCATTGTACATGTGACTGATACAACTACTGTAACACTTAAGAAAGAAATATCTGATGCTCTTGGTCGTTATGACTTGCATATCCACAATATATGGGGACAAGGATATGATGGTGCTAGTAATATGCGTGGTTGTTGGAATGGATTACAAGCTCTTTTCTTGAATGATTGTTCATGTGCATATTATGTACATTGTTTCGCTCATCGACTTCAACTAGCATTAACTGCAGCTGCTGAAAAAGAGGTATCTATTTGGTTATTTTTTTTTTCAAAATTGAATTCTATTTGTAATCTCTTTAACGCATCTCCTAAACGCCAAGCTGAGCTACTTTCTGCTCAATGAGTTAAAGTTGCACATATGATAGCTATTGGTGAACGTGATACTGGTAGAGGATGCAATCAAATTGGATATTTATTACGCCTGGAAAGACTCGTTGGAGTTCTAATTTTGACTCAATTTGTAACATGATTGATATGTTTAGCTCTGTGATTACTGTGCTAGAAAACATAGTGCATAATGGGTCCTCTTCTAACTCCATCTGCGGTGAAGTTAGTGGTTTGTTGATTGCGATGAAGTCTTTTGATTTCATATTCATATTACACTTGATGCAAAAGATAATGGAGTTAACAAATTTGCTTTGTCGGGCATTGCAAGAGAAATCTCTAGACATTTTAAATGCAATGGACTATGTTTCAACTACTAAAACTTCGCATCATATTTTAAGAGAAGAAGGTTTTGTTATTCTACTTAGTTATGTGAAAGAAGTTTATGCTAAGTATGATATTGAGATACCTGATATGGAAGCTCGTTATAAATCTGCTACAGGTCGTTCTTGTCAACAAAATGATTCAATCACAGTTGAGCACCATTATCAATTTGATGTATTTGTTGCTACAATAGATTTTCAAATTGAAGAGCTTAATAGTAGATTCAAAGATGAGGCAGTCGAACTTCTTAAGCTTAGTTGTGCTTTGGAACCTAAAGAAAATTTTAAGCTTCTTAATATTGATCACATCTATTGACTTGCTGATAAATTCTACCCTCTTGACTTCGACGCACAAGATTTGCATCACTTGAGAATGCAATTAGATCACTATAAGGTTGATGTTGTTGGTCATGAAAGATTTCAGAATTTATCAACTATTTTTGAATTATGTCGAAGATTAGTTGAAACAAATAAATCAGGAACCTACCATTTGATTGACAGGTAATTTTTTTCTTATTTGTTATAGTTTATATTTATAACTATACCATTTGATTAATATATTTGTTTAATTGACAAGTTGATTCGTCTTGTTTTAACTCTTCCCGTCTCTACAGCAACAACGGAACGAGCATTTTCAGCTATGAAACTTGTTAAAACAGCTCTTCGTAATAAGATGGAAGAAGAGTTTTTAACAGATTCTATAGTCATCTATATTGAACAGGAGTTGGTTGAAAATATCGATAACAATATAATCATTAATGAGTTTGATTCTAAGAAGAATCGAAGAGCACAACTTCAATAATATTTTTCTATGATTTTGGATGTATTGAATATTTTTATTTTATGTCTTCTACAAGTTAATATTCACATACTTTTTATGTTATTTATATTTTTGAATTAATTAAATTTTTATATCAATCATAGTAGCCCCATGTAATTTGAAAGTCTGGCTACGCTCCTGGACCTCATGATTTATTTCCCTTCATATAACTTAGGAACGAGTTGTGAGGGGCTTCTAAATTGAGTGTAATCACTTTTTGCTACAATAGAATACCCAAATCATTGCCTCCAGGGCATAACAGAGTTGGTTATCATATATATGACAGATTTGTAGAATTGTGTAAGGCTTGAATCCTTGGTGAGCCGATGAATTACCCTCTTATGTGATTGCTAGCTTTGGTTTCCTGATTTATTCCTTCCTAATGGTGTGAGAAAGTCATGAGGGGAGGGGGGGGGGGGGTGCTAGGACGATGAATTTACCTTTGCAGAATGGAATACCCAAATCGTTAGGGTGTCTGGGCGAGCGTAATTACCTTTTTGCTACAATGGAATACCTAAATCACGTAGGTGAGTTTTAAAATTACTAAATCATGTACCCAATATTCATTTTATTCTCAATCAAAGCAATCAGTCGACTTTGCCCAAAAGTAACAAATAGACTTAGAGATCTCGGAATGACGTGAAACAAGGATCTATGTGCTCAGCTAATTCTCATGAATGTATCCATGCTCTCAAACACCATTTTGATATGTCATATTGAGCACAACGATTTTTTCAACTCAAGTCGAGCATGAAAATTAATGTCGGAAGCTCATCTAAATGATACGATGATGATAATCACTAATCGACACCACAAATGATATCCTTGGACTCTCCCCCTTTCTGAACATATAAACGTTTTAATTTTTGGAATGACTAAGATTCATCAACCATTTCGTCCAAAAGTGGCTAATGGATTAGAAATCTCGAAATGCCATGAAACAAACACCTTGTTGAAATAGATAACATGAAGGCACATAGACATATGAAAGAAAGAATAGAGAGATAAAGAAAGAATAAGGAGATAACTAAAAAGAAGAAATTGCTTCTTTATTATTGATGATAATTGTCATAGCTAATAAGTCTATTTATACATGTTGCCAAGATAATATATGAAAAGTATAACGATAAATATGGTAATAATAGATATAGATCTAATGGTAAATATGTAATAATAGATATCGAACTAATAGTAAATATGATTTGGATTGAAATTCAACATGGTAAATCATCAATAATTGAAATCAATTTCTGAATCTCTGAACTGTTATTTTGACGTTAATTAAGTGCTTGATTAGTTTCTTGAATGTATTTATGCCCTCAAACATCATTTCAATACATCATATATCGAGCGCAATGAATTAATTTTTCAACTCGATCCGAATATGAGAAATAAAATCGGAAGTGCATTTTAAATGATACGACTAGAAGTTAAAAATATGAAAATGTTATATATGTTGGCGGTCCTGTGACCTTTTTGTAATCTCCGCGGTATTTGACTTAGTCGATTTTACTCGACCGTCGGAACTTCCGGGAGGTTGCTGCCGGGAGGTAGCAAACTGAATTTGTTTACGTCGAGGCTAGTGTTGGACACTATCTCCGTAAAACGATATTGCTCCGCTACGGTGCTCACGGATAGCAGCAATTCATTCCCAAGATACAACGACGTCGTCTCGGAATAGTAGCACTTCAAATTCCGAGACCGGCGAACCTTTCCGTAGGATTTTCGGACTCTCGATGCAGAAGATGAGCTCTCTAATGCTTAGATGCTTGAATGCTTCGAATGATTGAATGAATGAATATTTCCAAAGGAGGGATCCTTTATATAGTAGGTGAAGAGGCAAGTGACCCTTGGCGAGGACTGATCCGAACCATCAGTTCATAACCCTTTAAAGGGTTCTGATCTCAGCCATTAGATCTGAAGAGTTATAACTCTTCAGATGGCTTTTAATCTGGTTCGTTAGATCTGAAGAGATTTTAATCTCGTCCCTTGATCTGAAGAGTTATAACTCTTCAGATCCATCTTGATCTTGGTCGTCAGATTAGAACATTTAATCCGACGCCTCAGATCCATTCTCCCTCTTCACATTCAGATCTTTGATCCGACGCTCCAGATCGCACATTCTTGCGATCTGTCCAGATCTTTGATCCGACGGCCACCATTGAGCGTATCTTGAACAATTAATTTCTCATTCACCCTTATTCGATTTTGAGCAAATAAATAGTCCAGATTTATCTACGCAAAACGTAGATTTCGATTTTGAAGTCAAACTTAACTTTCAACGATCGATGGCATCAAAATCATATCCAACAATCCCCCACATGAATGGAAATTAATGCATGTATTGCATGTATGCTATCGAGTATACTAGGCTGCATACATACACTTTACAAGAGTCCAATCGATAAGTCAAAGCATCGGGAGAGGTAGCTTGTGGCTTTGAACCTTCCGTAGTGGAATGCTATCGAGTATACTAGGCTGCGCAGTGAACGTGATGTCTTGAACTGCTCAGCTGTTGGTGTATACTAAGACAATAACACCCACACAGAGACTTATCTCCCCTACTTTTGGTTCTCATGGTTGGTTCCGTTTCGGCCATGGACACCTTCTTGGATTCATGAGTGTTTCATTGAAGCGGCCTGTCTTCACACTCACATAGGTGACACTTCTATCTAGAGTATCCTACCATACTCTACCTTATAAAGGTATAGAAGTCATTAAAAGCATATGCTTAACCTCACTACATGTGATAGGACAGCACCAATTCATCCTAGGTTTGGGATAGAGATAACACATCTCTTTGTGCTGTTACACAACTTCTGTAACTTCGTTGTCCCATTGAACCAAGATCTTGGGATCTCCAGTCAACAAGGTTGGGTTACCGCTAAAGCCGTTTTTAGTTGTAGATTTTTAATCTCATTTCTCTTGATGAGCAGTATACTTGATCTCGATTTAGCCCCTTCGTAAGGGGATCTGCCAAATTATCTTTAGATTTGACATAATCGATTGCAATCACTCCATTCGAGATCAACTGCCTAATGGTATTATGTCGACGGCGTATATGTCGTGACTTACCATTGTACATGCTACTCTGTGCCCTTCCAATCGCCGATTGACTATCACAGTGGATAAGTACAGCGAGCACAAGTTTCATCCAGCTCGGAATATCTTCTAAGAAGTTCCACATCCATTCAGCTTCTTCAGCTGCTTTATCAAGTGCTATAAACTCGGATTCCATAGTAGACCGAGCAATGCACGTCTGCTTAGTGGATTTCCAAGACACCGCTCCCCCACCGATCGTGAATACATATCCACTAGTGGATTTGGAGTCTTTTGTATCCGATATCCAATTAGCATCACAATATCCCTCTAAGACAGCTGGATACTTTCCATAATGTAATCCGTAGTTCATAGTATATTTCAAATATCTAAGAACTCGCATTAATGCTTTCCAATGAGTGTCGTTTGGATTACTCGTGAAACGACTCAATTTGTTGACCACACAGGCAATATCCGGGCGAGTGCAGTTTGTGAGATACATCAAACTGCCTATTATCCGAGGATATTCCAATTGTGATATGGGCTCACCATGGTTTTTTGCTAAGTGTTGACTTAGATCCATCGGCGTTTTGACAGTAGAGAGGTCGTATGCATTGAACCTTTTCAATATTGACTCTACATAATGGGATTGTTTTAAAACTATCCCATCGGATGTCTTGAGAATTTTAATTCCCAATATGACATCTGCTAGACCCATATCTTTCATGTCGAAATTCTTGGTCAACATTTTCTTAGTATTCATGATTATATCATGATTACTTCCCATTATAAGCATATCGTCTACGTATAGACAGACGATTACATAGCTTTCAGGTGTGCTTTTGACATAAATGCATTTGTCACATTCATTTATTTTGAATTCGTTTGAGAGCATTATTTTGTCAAATTTTTCGTGCCACTGTTTGGGCGCTTGTTTAAGTCCGTACAACGACTTAACAAGTCGACACACCTTGTCCTCTTTTCCCGGAGCTACGAACCCCTCGGGTTGCTCCATGTAGATTTCTTTTTCCAATTCACCATTTAAGAATGCAGTCTTAACATCCATTTGGTGTATTTCAAGGTCATACAGTGCTGCTATAGCTATCAGCACTCGTATGGACGTAATCCTTGTCACCGGTGAGTAGGTATCGAAGTAATCTAAACCTTCCTTTTGCTTGTACCCTTTGGCTACAAGTCTGGCCTTATACTTGTCAACCGATCCATCAGCTTTATACTTGCGTTTTAGTATCCACTTACAACCTAATGGTTTAGAACCAGAAGGAAGGTCTACTAATTCCCAAGTATGGTTATTCATGATGGACTTGATTTCACTATTGACTGCTTCTTTCCACAATGGGGCATCGGGACCAGAGAGAGCTTCACTTAATGTTCTTGGCTCCATTTCCGACATAAAAGTCATGAAATCCGGCCCGAACGATTTCTCAACTCTAGCCCGTTTGCTCCGTCGTGGCTCTTCGATTTGATCGTCAATAGTCCTTTTATGACAACTAAGTTCTGAAATGTTATCTTCGTTTGGACTTTCGTTATCATCACTTTGAACGTTTCCCTTTTTATTTGGGAACACATCTTCAAAGAATATTGCATTCCGAGATTCAATGGTTGTACCCACATGAATATCAGGAATGTCTGACTTATGAACTATGAAGCGATATGCACTACTGTTTTGGGCATATCCGACAAATATCGCATCGAACGTTTTAGGTCCGATCTTTACTTGCTTTGGCTTAGGTACTTCGACTTTTGATAAGCACCCCCACACTTTCAAGTATTTGTATGACGGCTCGCGGCCTTTCCATAGTTCATATGGCGTTTTGTCATTTTTCTTGTGAGGGATTTTATTGAGAATGTGGTTTGCTGATAATATAGCTTCCCCCCACAAGTTCTGGGGTAAGCCTGAATTTATTAGCAAAGCATTCATCATTTCTTTCAGTGTCCGATTTTTACGTTCGGCAACGCCATTCGATTGGGGTGAGTAGGGCGCCGTTGTCTGATGAATAATGCCAAATTCTAAGCAGAATTCATCAAACGGTGCACCATATTCTCCACCTCTATCGCTACGAATTGTTTTAATTCGTTTATTAAGTTGATTCTCAACTTCAGTTTTATAGGTTCTAAAAGCTTCTAAAGCTTCGTCTTTACTTCTTAAAAGAAAGACATAACAGAACCTCGTGCAGTCATCGATAAAAGTAACGAAGTACTTTTTACCTCCTCTAGTTTGCACGAATTTTAAATCACATAGATCACTATGTATTAATTCTAGAGGCGTCGTTGACCTTTCCACCGAGTGAAAGGGTAGTCTCGTCATTTTCGCTTCCACGCACACTTCACATTTGTGCATTTCGTCAATATCGATGTTCGGTAATAAATTTAGCTTGACGAGACGTTTTAGTGTATTATTGTTAACATGTCAGAGTCGATCATGTCATAAATAAAAACACTCAACAATATAGCTGGAAGCTTTTATTTTATTACCATTAAATTCACGGTGTACAGTCATTACAACCATCTTGAACAGATTTTGTTCCAAGTATCCCTTACCTATGAAGACACCGTTCTTCGTAAGTACAAAGTTGTTGGACTGGAACACTAGTTTGAATCCAGCTTTGACAAGTGCCGATCCAGAAACTAAGTTCTTTCTGATGTCTGGAACATGGAGCACATCAATGAGAGTTAGCTCCTTCCCGGACGTCATTTTAAGAACTACTTTCCCGAGTCCAACGATCGGGGATGTCATGGAATTGCCCATATAGAGCTTTCTTCCACTTATCGGGGTATACTTGGAGAACAGCGCTTTGTCGGAACAGACGTGGCGGGTTGCTCCAGTATCGATCCACCACTGCCTCGGGTTGTCCACCAGGTTGGCTTCAAACACGACTGCAGTGAGATCCAAGGTACTGAGATCAATGTCAGTGGAAGTTGCGACCTGGTTCGCAACATTCTTCGGACTCTTGGTTGTCTTCTTTGGGCATCTGCAGTCTTTAGACATGTGTCCATTTTTTCCACAGTTGTAGCAGGAGCCCTTGAACTTCTTGCCTTGAGCCTTCTGTTTGGTTTGCTTCGGCTTCTTGGCTTTTGGTTCTGCCAGGTTGGACATGTCTTCGACTGTCCGCTTTGTTCCTTTAGAGTCGGAAAATTTTTGGTTATCCTCCTCTATGCGCAGCTTCAGGATCAGGTCTTCAAGTGTCATCTCCTTTTGCTTGTGCTTTAGGTAATTTTTGAAATCCTTCCACAACGGAGGGAGTTTCTCGATTACCTCGGCCACCTTGAATGATTCGTTTAGTGGCATGCCTTCGGCGTCCAGATCATGCATTATTATTTGCATGTCTTGGACTTGAGACATTATGCTTCTGGAATCTACCATCTTGAAATCCAAAAACCGGCCGACGATGAATTTCTTCAGTCCGACGTTTTCGGTTTTGTATTTCTTCTCCAGAGATTCCCACAGGGATTTGGCTGTCTCAATTACGCTAAATACGTTGTAGAACGCATTGTCCAGTGCATTGAGAACGTAGTTGCGGCACAGAAAATCCCCATGTGACCACGCTTCGCGAGCAGCCTGACTCTCGGAATTATTTTCCGCAGCGGCTGGCGGGTCATCACGCAAAAACCGTACAAGGTTTAGCGTGGTTAAGTAGAACAGCATCTTCTGCTGCCATCTCTTGAAATCGGTTCCGGCGAATTTCTCCGGCTTCTCGGCGTGAGGGATGGCGGTTGGAACGTCATTGATCCTCGTCATATCAGTTTGCTGAATAACTTTATTGTAGAGCAGATTTTCTCAACTTGTTGTGGTGGTGTAGTTGGTTACCACCTCAAATTAACATAAAAGAGGTCTCCAGTTCGAGTCCTCTTGACGTCAATTATTTTATAATAATTACACCAATATCGTTTTACGATTGTTGGCGGTCCTGTGACCTTTTTGTAATCTCCGCGGTATTTGACTTAGTCGATTTTACTCGACCGTCGGAACTTCCGGGAGGTTGCTGCCGGGAGGTAGCAAACTGAATTTGTTTACGTCGAGGCTAGTGTTGGACACTATCTCCGTAAAACGATATTGCTCCGCTACGGTGCTCACGGATAGCAGCAATTCGTTCCCAAGATACAACGACGTCGTCTCGGAATAGTAGCACTTCAAATTTCGAGACCGGCGAACCTTTCCGTAGGATTTTCGGACTCTCGATGCAGAAGATGAGCTCTCTAATGCTTAGATGCTTGAATGCTTCGAATGATTGAATGAATGAATATTTCCAAAGGAGGAATCCTTTATATAGTAGGTGAAGAGGCAAGTGACCCTTGGCGAGGACTGATCCGAACTATCAGTTCATTACCCTTTAAAGGGTTCTGATCTCAGCCATTAGATCTGAAGAGTTATAACTCTTCATATGGCTTTTAATCTGGTTCGTTAGATCTGAAGAGATTTTAATCTCGTCCCTTGATCTGAAGAGTTATAACTCTTCAGATCCATCTTGATCTCGGTCGTCAGATTAGAACATTTAATCCGACGCCTCAGATCCATTCTCCCTCTTCACATTCAGATCTTTGATCCGACGCTCCAGATCGCACATTCTTGCGATCTGTCCAGATCTTTGATCCGACGGCCACCATTGAGCGTATCTTGAACAATTAATTTCTCATTCACCCTTATTCGGTTTTGAGCAAATAAATAGTCCAGATTTATCTACGCAAAACGTAAATTTCGATTTTGAAGTCAAACTTGACTTTCAACGATCGATGACATCAAAATCATATCCAACAATATATAAGGTGTGCCAAGTGCCAACCTTTTTTGATAGAATAAAACTATATTATATATTCTTTTGCAACTTCTCAAATTTGAAATGTGTTGTTGAATATTTGTTTCTTCCTATTATTATGTGAAAGAAAAGAAAATTATCAACTTGTGATCTCTCTTGTTATTTTAATACTAGTTGTGTGGTTCATCATTCATGTATTTGTGGAGTTGAAGGGACAAACTACATCTTAACTACGGAGATTTATTAGATTATGTTTAATTGTAGTGACTTAATTAATAGTTTCACAGTAGATGTGAAATGATTATTAGTTGAGTAATTTTATAATATCTATGTCTAAATTTTTTATTAGACATCAAAATATAAATTTAATTATCGATGCTGACTACACCAACACAAGGATCATATTGCTGTGTTGGCTAGTTATTATTATCGTTGTTTTATTTCAAATAAGCTTTTGATATCATTTTTCATATTTGAATTGAGTTGAAAAAATTACTACGCTAGATGATATATTCAAATAATATTTGAGGGCATAAATACATTTAGGAGAACTAGCCGAATACATAAATCTTTATTTCATGTCATTCTGAGATCTCTAAATCCATCAATTAGTTTTGGATGAAACTAATTAATTACAACGGTAACACAATCAATTGGAAAAATTATTCATCATTATAGAATATTACTAAATCGATTGCTATTTGACCTCAATCAATTTGGAAATATGTTCAGTAAATGTAGAGTTATAAAATGGATAGTGGATACATGATTTAATAATTTTAAAATTTATTATATGATTTAGATATTTCATAATTTTGATTACGTGGTTTAGAAAGAGAGCATAATTTAGTAATTTCTTTCTATTTTTTTCTAAATTAATCTTCTCTAAATAATATTGTTATATAAATTCAAACGAAAGTCTACTTAAATAGACCAATAAACCACCTAATTGACAGCTACTACAAAACTAATTCATCAAATCAAGATTTTGATATTATATATGTTTTATAGATTTAATGTGCAGGTAAAGAGAGGTGCATTAGTTGTTGTACTTAGTTTTTGTGCATCACATAAATGTGTCGGTGTCAAGGCACGTGAAATACTTATAATTATATATATAAAATAATGATATGGTGCACAACTTATGGTGCACAACCATGGGCACCTGCATAGGTGCCGAAATCTTGATATTTATCTCTATCATACATTTTTGATGGGTGATGTGGAGGTTGCCATCTATGCAGGTGCCCATAATTATGTACCATAAATTGTGTACCATATCATTCCTATATATATATATATATATATATATATATATATATATATGAAAGGGGGATTTAATTAATTAAAGTTCATGGGATGCATATGAAGGTTAATCACAAATTAATTCATTAATTATTAGGTTGAGATAAATAAGGAAGCGTGAAAAAAGTTAAGTGTTCATTATTTTTATTATGAAAAATAATAGGGAGAGTGAAAATGGGAAAGTGAAACACATAGTGAATGACATGGTACCTTGCATGTAGCGATCTCCGACGGATTCACCGTGCCCCCCAGGGTATAGTTTGATTCGGGACGCCGACCAAAGGCCGCCGATGGTGTCCATGTGATAATCGAACGCGTGCATATAAAATGTCATGTTATGTCACGACATATCACATCGTTCGCTATACTTTTCACTTTTCCATTTTCACTCTCCTTATTATTGCTCTTTTATTATTATGAAAGGAATGCTCTATCTATTTTCATCACAAACTTTTATTTCAATTTTAATTAAAATTATTATAATGTAAAATTATTGATTATTTTATAGTACTACTAAGTATTATTTATATTATTATCTCTTATCTAAATTTCCCATCCAAATTCTGAGCTGATCGAATATATTATAACAACTATGATTACACAACTAAATAATGAGGTTGGATGTCCATTTAATAAAAATCAAAATGTAGTGATGATTTGAAAAAAAAAATCTTTTTGATTTTACCAAAATAATTTGATCAAAATTATTTATAGTGAGAGTGACTTTGAATAAGTTAGAATAATTTTGACTAAATTTAAAAATTATTAAAAAAATAATTTTGATTAAATTGAAGTATTTTTATTCTATATTATATCAATTTTAAGATGAAAAATAGAATGGGATAATATTTTAATAGAATGAGATATTATTATAATAAATAGTTAAATACATAGATAAAAATTTTAGAGCATTTATTTTTTAAGTATGAGACCAATTTTGACTCATATGATCAAACGAACGAAGAAGGTGACGCTATTTTCATAGGACATCAATTATAGAATATCCATAACTATTTGTATTATATTATAATGTTTAGATGATGTTGAAATAGTAGATAGTAAGTAAGAGATGACATCAAAGAAATTTAATTAGTAAGGGTAAAGGGTAATGTCTCAATTAAATATCATAGTTTATAAAAATTAAAAAATATTTATCTAGATCTGCCTAATGATTAAACTAATTAATCCACTGATTCAGTTACTAATTTATCTATCAGAAACTCGTTTAATTTTTGATTTGCATCTAAAATATTAATTATATTAGTTCATTAATAAAATAATGAGATAAATAATAATATTATTGATGAAATCAGTTTGTAAAAATAATAAAAATTCTTAAAGCATTTGACAATTGAATAAACTTCGTAGGGCGAAATGCAAATTTCTCTTAATCTATTGTATCACGTGGTGGATTGGCTGCGAGGAGGCAGCTTAAAACACGCAACAGCTGGCGACAAGGCAGCACGACACTGCCATGTGTTTCCCGAGGTCAAACAACTTTTACACTAAATGACGTTTCTACCCGTCCGTCAATCAACTCAGATAACTTTTAGAAAAGTACCTCTGATTGAAGGGTATTTTAGTCATTTAAGTGTAGGAGAGTGGAAGCCACGTTCGCGATCGGTTTTAGATAATTAATTTAATCGCACCGTCGCCTATTGTTCCATACTTCCATCCCCGTCGCCGGCTGCTTCCCGCCGTGTTATTAAACACAAAAAACTGTTTTTTTGTTGTTAATTTTGTTTGTTAACTTGTCAGCTCAACAGGAGGAAGAAAGTAAGGTCCGGCGAAGAAGAAGCTGAAATGGCGACGAGGGGGAAAGGCAGGCGGTTGGCGTACATCACAGTGCCGTCGGCGATCCTCCACTCGCTCTCCTCCGCCTCACTCGTCCTCTCGCCGCCCAGCAAGCAGGCTTCCCGCCCCGGCGGCGGCAGCCGCCTCCTCGTCGGCCTCCCCCGCCGCCCGTTCCTCCTCCTCCTCCTCCTCTTCCTCGTCGCCGCCCTCGGGACAATTCGCGCGGGCCTCCGCCTCCACCCCATTCTCCCCTGCCCCCACCTCCCTCGCCGCCGCCCGCTCTCCTCGTCCTCCTCCCTCTCGCTCTCCGGTGGGGATTCCAAACTGGATTTCTGGAGGCAGCCGGACGGGATGGGCTTCGTCCCCTGCCTCGAGTTCAGCAGGGAGTACCAGGCGCAGGGCGAGGCGGCGGCGCGCGCAGGCCGCCGGAAGAAGTACCTCCTCGTGGTCGTCTCCGGCGGCCTCAATCAGCAGCGCAACCAGATCGTCGACGCCGTGGTTATCGCCCGCATCCTCGGCGCCGCTCTCGTAGTGCCGGTGCTCCAGGTCAACGTCATCTGGAGCGACGAAAGGTGTCGTCTTCCGTCCAATTCCCAACTTCCATAGAAAAGAAAAAAAAAACTCATCGCTTTTGTTGACAATGGCATTGGAATCGAATTCTTCCTGTTCACTCGATTCTTCTTCCCCTTCAGGTTCATCAGCAAAAGAGGACAAATTCTAATGCCTTCGACTGGTTTCTTATTTGGGCAGTGAGTTCGGCGATGTGTTTGATCTGGAGCATTTCAAGAGAGTTCTCGCCGACGATGTCAAGGTGGTATCCTCGCTGCCGTCCACCCACATCATGACCAGGCCGGTGCAGGAGAAGGAAATGCCTCTGCAAGCTTCCCCTGACTGGATTCGATCGCGCTACATGAAAAAAGTGAGTCTTTCTTCCTCTCTCTTTCTTTTCTCCTCTTCCGCCATTAGAGCCCAGCTCAAGCAAGCTCAATTGATGCAGCTTAACAGAGAAGGCGTTCTTCTTCTGAGAGGCTTGGATTCCAGGCTCTCCAAGGACCTTCCATCCGATCTCCAAAAGCTTCGTTGCAAGGTAAAGATTAAATCGCATACCTTGAGGATTGAATCTATCTAACCAGAGATTTCTTGGCTCAAATTGAACAGGTCGCATTCCACGCGCTGAGATTTGCAGCTCCAATCGAAGAGCTGGGGAACAAGTTAGCGACGAGGATGAGAAGCCATGGCCCGTACCTGGCGCTGCACCTGCGCGTGGAGAAGGACGTGTGGGTGCGGACGGGGTGCCTCCCCGGCCTCCTCCCCGAGCACGACGCCGCCATTCGAGAAGAGAGAAAGCTTCATCCCAAGCTCCTCACCGGCCGATCCAACATGACCTACCACGAGCGAAAGCTCGCCGGTCTTTGCCCCCTGAACGCCGTCGAAGTCACCAGATTGCTCAAAGCGCTGGAAGCCCCACGGGACGCGCGAATCTACTGGGCCGGCGGCGAGCCGTTCGGAGGACGGGAAGCTCTGCTCCCACTCACCAGGAACTTCCCCAACTTGTTCAACAAGGTCGACCTGGCCCTGCCCGGCGAACTGGAGCCCTTCGCCAGCAAGTCCTCCGCGCTCGCCGCCGTCGACTACATGGTCTGCGAGCAGAGCGACGTGTTCATGCCGTCCCACGGCGGGAACATGGGCCACCTCATGCGCGGCCACCGCGCGTACGCCGGACACAGGAAGTACATCACGCCCAACAAGCGCCAGATGCTGCCCTACTTAATGGACGCGACGCTGCCGGAGGAAGTGTTCAACCGGGTCGTGAACGAGCTGCACCGGGGATCGGTGGGCCAGCCGGAGATGAGGACGAACAAGACCGGCAAGGATGTGACCGCGTTCCCGGTGCCGGAGTGCATGTGCAACGGCACGAGCATGAGATCGAGATAATAAACAATCATACCCACAATTTTGAGGCAAGGATTTATTTACTAAATTTGATCCTGTTTCATTGTTCATAAATCTATGAACAGATTCTTTTTCTTTTACCCAGAATTTAATACAAGAATTGCAGGATTGAGATCTGACTGAGCATTGTTGTTTATATATACTTATATACTGTATTTTTTTTTACCATTCACTTCAAGAGTGCAGATAGATTTTCCATGAGAAACAATTTCTCCCATCCGATTAAGTTCAAATAAGTTATACCTAATATAAAGAAGTATCAAACTGATATTTTTTAGATATTGATTAAACTATGAACAAACTCACATTCTACCCAAATGTCTAGGCAATACATAGTGGCGTAGCATGATTCTGGAATTCATGATCTAAATAAAGGAGGAAAAAAAATGCAAAGAGTGAATTTTAAACAAATGAGACATAAAATAAACACAACTAGAAGTAGGTAATACCTGCATATCTTTTAAGTAATGCTCTAAAACTTCTAAACACTGTGCCAAGAGGTGACAACTTCTTGAGTAGTCTGCTTTTCTGTAAAACCCAACAGCCAACAAATAAAGTTCCCCTTGGTTTGCAGTGGACTTGATGCCCTAACAAAAGAAGATGCGAGCCTTTGTACTAGGGTAAATTAGTTTCTGTAATTTATCTGTCTATATCAAACTGGTAGGCCGGTGATACTTGGTCGTCTGGGATCAAGATTATCACCTTTTGCTCTAATAAAATTAGCAATTCATACAAAAGTCAACAATGAGTGATCAGTAGACAAAAAATGTTCAGATCACCACACAATTCTAGAGATTTGAGTGATAAAGGCACCTTAAGCATGGCAATTCCAAGATTCACATCTTCAGGGTGCAATTTCTTCAACAAGAGTCCAGGACAACCTCATAAGGCACTCATTCTTGGTCTCCGCACTTACACTCTGTGATCTCTCTCAGAACCCTATGCAAATGAATTCGATCAGTTAGCTAAAACAAGTTCGTCTTATCAAGAATTTTACACTACAGCAAGTTGCATTATGAAGAAAAGGTTTGTAAGAGGCATTTCATTAATTAATGAGCCCTAACTAACTAATTTTTTTGATATACAAGCATGGTCTCATGGATGAGGTGGCTAAGGTTCATTACACCATGCTGATACAAATTAACTCAACGCACTCAAATTAATGTATAGGTTGTATCACTTGTGAATTAAAGCAATGTAGGTTGCATCGCTCTGTCTTGTTCAGATTACTCCCTTTTGTTTTGTTCAGTTTTGTTATTGTATTTTTGTATTCTTTTTTGTTGCTTATAACTTGTAAGAACAAATTTGTAAGAGATTCCTCCGCCTCCAGAATTAATCGGAGAAGGAGAAAGAATAGTAGTGCTAACGCTAGGACATTAGGTTATAGAATAGGAATCAAGGGTTCCAAACCACGTAAAAATTAGTTTGTCGTCTTGTGTTGTTCTATATTTGTTTTGTGTATTTTCTACCACATATTAACTTTTTATAGATAAGCACACGATCGGAACTGCGAAACTGAGAATCCCTATTTAACTCGCCCCCCATCTAGTGATGTCATTAGTCCCAACAGTTAAAGGCCATGCTAATCTAATACTAAAAGAGAGCTAAAAAAAGAAAAAATTTCAGGTTTTCTTTCAACGAGTTTAGTAATAGCCTGACCTACATATAAAACTGACTAGTTTAACAATTAATAATTAGGACACCACATTATCTACTTAATACTTGCATCAAGTTGATAATAGAAAAGTTCTATAACTCTTCAAAAATATAATTTGATATGTGATCTAAAAATATAGTTGAGGTACAATAGTAGGCAATATTATAGTTGAGGTCACTATAAAATTGAACTCGATCCACTTTCAACATGTTCTCCCTGGAAATTGCAGTAAACCAAAATTAGATCCATACGAGCTATACAAACTTAAAGTGAAAAATTCAGTTTTTACCTGGATTCCCTCAAGGAAAGAGCAAAGTTGGACCAACCGACATCGTGACTAAACATAGTGATCTCATATGAACAATATAGACCCACTTTAGCCTAGCAGCAAATCCTGTGCAAAAAACTATACAAAGTGTATGGAAAAAATGAACGAAGGTAGGAAAAGAACATGAAGGCATACTAGTATAGACATAGAACCTTCTGCATGTATGATAGGAATTGTCCTGGTAACTTCTTTCAACAGTTGATTGAGCCACTGGACTTGCGATCACAAATATCGCATATAAACAACCATTCGAACTTATCAAGGAAATACAAATTTGTTGGATAGAACAAGTTCATTTTCAAGGTTGAATGCTAAAGGTGATGACACAGTTAGGTTTCATTGCTAAGAAATTTGAAAAATACAAAGGGGGTGCTTTGATATGCTCATATCTTTATAATATTGCTACTTGATGTTTTTTTTTCAAGTCAATTTCACAATTCAAAATATAATAAGATTTTACTACCAATGTCTTAGTTTGATGACTTAAGTTCCTCCGGTATAGTTGTAGTATAATCTCTTTCAGCTTCAATCCTTTTCAGAAAGAACTCGAACTTCATAATCATGTGCTTCCTCAAGTTGGCATCGATAGACTCTCATGTAAAATTGATCACTGGCCTTTGAAAATATATGTGCTCTTTAAACAGGGAAACAATGGTCTCACCGTCAACCTTTTTTGTTCCAGGTTGCTCAATTATTTTAGGGACATTTTTTTCCAAACCATCACGATTGAAGTTCTTGGTAGCTACAATCTCATGACGGACTCTTTTTACGGTACTGCTCCAAATCTTGTGAGAGATATCATATAAAGTGCGTGTTAGATATATTGGATATCTAGTGTGAATGGAAAAGAGGTGGTGGGACTTTAGTCCCACATTGGAACTTTTCATTGAATGGAAAGTGAAGAGGAGAATAAAGGGACTTCCTTGTGAGTGGGGCTTTAGTCCTACATTGGGAGTTTTATGACAAAATATTTGGTTTATATTGTATCACAAGCATGGTAGTTGTGAACAAATGCTAGGGGAGAGGCTCTCTCTCACGCGTGGGTGCGCAGCGGGGGTGCAAATCCAGGGCCCGGATTTGTACTGAACCAAGTGAACTCGTGTGCGTGCACGACCCGCGCACGTCGAATGTCCAACCGGTCGGGGCAAAATTTGTCCAAGCAGATGAACCAAAGTTTTGCCAAATTGATTTTTGCTCAAATGTAACTGATGCATTAACCCCCAGACGTTTGGATCTGGTCGGGTATATTGGCAGTAAATGACGATTAATTCGTCATTATTCGCTGCGGGGGTCTGAGCCTATGAGCCTATATAATAGGGCTGACCGAGAGCAAAAGGGATAGACACAGAGAAATTCTCCTCCAATCCGCTCCACCTCGTTCCCGACCTCCGCTCCGCTGATAGCAGTCGAGTACTCCCTCAATTCGCCACGAGCAACGAGTGCTCCGTTGTGCCCGTGGTCGGCTGTTGTATCCTGAGAGATAGACGTCCGTCTGAGCCTCGAAGCACCGCCGGAGGAGGACGAATCTGTTTCAAGGAAACTGCGCTACGCAGGCCTCAGCAACATCCCGGTCGGGAGACGTCCGACCACTACTCAGGAGTTCCCAGTCGGGAAACTCCACTCGGGAATTCCAGTTCGGGAATTCCACTCGGCGGCTCGGGAGCTCACTCGGCTATTCCGCTCGGGACTCCACTCGGGAATTCCAGTTCGGGAATTCCACTCGGCGGCTCAGGAGCTCACTCGGCTATTCCGCTCGGGACTCCACTCGGGAATTCCACTCTGCTCGGGAGACATTACTCCGGTCGAAAGCTTCACTCGGGAGCTTCACTCGGCTACTCGGGAGTTCCACTCGGCTACTCGGGAACTCCACTCTGCCACTCGGAGCTCACTCGGCCTCTCGGGAAATCTACTCGGGAGCTCACTCGGCGGCTCGGGAGCTCGAAAACTTTACTCGAAAGACTGCAGCTCGGAGAAAAAGCAGTCGGGGCCACTCAACAGAGATAAGTTGAAATTAATTTCTGTAATTTTAATTTACTGTAAAATCTCGAATATCCTCCTACAGTGCGCTCATAGGGTTGGGTTCTTGAAAGAAAAGTCTTCCCCCATAGAATCAATTTGATCGACATGCTTGTTGATCCTGTCAACAAGTGAAGATCGGTTCTCACTCGGCTGACTCGGTCTGACTAAGATGACCCGGTCTGCTGTGGCACAGGGGTCGGGGTCGGGCTCAACTGCGGATCAAATCTCAAACACTTGGGTCGGACCGAATTGGGGAACACAAAGTGGAGTTAAGGTTGCAAAATGGCAGCAATCCCCTCTTTGGAGCCCAAAGGGGGGTTTATATAGGGGGAGAGGAAGCTCTCTGTCTTGTCAGAGCTGTCATATCTCATTAAGGATAAGTCAGTTGGCAGACTGGGCTAATGACAGTTTTAGCTGCCCTGTGAGACTGTCGCAGCCGCCTGACCGCCTGTCTACGTTGTCTCCTCTGATGCTTATTAATATTGGGCGGCTCTGTCAGGTAATGATTATGTCAGGGATTTGACAGATACTTACTATCAGGGTGGATTCTTAATTGCTTTGGCTCACCTGGTCAGATCATGGAGACTTACAGCACGGGTCGGTCGGGCAAGCCCGGTTTCTTAGCCATCCCGGGTGTCCGACCCTCGGAAGGCCCCACCTCGGGTGACCGACCCCGAATGGCCGACCTCGGGTGATCGATCCCGAATGACCGACCTCGGGTGACTGACCCCGAGCGGCCGATCTCGGGTGACCGACCCCGAGTGGCCGACCTCCTTTGACCCAGGCCGGTCCCGACCGGGCCATTGACCCTCCTTGAAAACCGCTCGCCCGGATCACTTGTACATCTTCTTTTAAGGCATTTTAACTTTTCTATGACTTTATTCTTTATGAAGTCAAATGTAAACTGCGCTTTGTTGTGTCGCTTGCCTAGACATCCCATCTCCTCTCATGATGCCCCGCCTTCTCTCACCGTAACTAAGGAGCCACCTTGCCACTACCAAAGAATTTGACCAAAATTCTCCAAGAATTCTTTGATTTCATTTCGCACCACACCACCTTGATCTCACACGTATATTGTTACTACTTTTTCGAAAAGATGAAGATGCAGTCTACATTTGATTTCACAGAAAATTAAGTCATAGAAAATTTAAAGCGTCTTAAGAAGAAGTACATGCACTATGTCGATCAGATTTATTCTATAGAGGAAGACTTTTCTTTCAAGAACTCTCATGAGTTGAAAAGTACAATAAAAAGAGTCCGCGATGAAATTATTGCTATAAGAACTTCAATTGTTATGGTTCGGTGAAAAATATTCTAAAATAATCGAGCAACTTGGAACAAAACTGACGAGATGGACACTGTTTCTCTGTTTAAAGAGCACATCTAGTTTAAAACCAGTGATCAACTGTAGCCAATCAATGTCAGCTTGAGGAAGCACGTGATTATGGAGTATACCTCTAAACATTGTTCCAAGAGCTGATGACTGCTTGAATTCCGTAAAATCCAACAGCCAACAAATAAAGTTTCCCTTGGTTTGGAGTGGACTAGCTACACTATCCAAAGAAGTTTCAGAACCAGAAAACTTAGTGTTAATAAGATTATCACTTCATAAAAAAGCCGACAATGATTGATCAGTAGACCAAAAAAAAAAGGTTCAGATCACCACACAATTCTATGGGAAAAAAAATCTTAGAGATTGAGTGAAAAAGGCACCTTCAAGCATGGCAATTCCACGATTCACATCTTCCGGGTGCAATTCTTCAACAAGATCCCAGGACAACCTCATAAGACACCCATTCTTGGTCTCCGCACTCACACTCTATGTGATATCTCTCAAAACCCTATGCGAATGAGTTCGATGGGTTAGCTAAAAAGAGTTCGTCTTATCAAGAATTTCACTCTACAGCATCAGGGAAGGATGTAAAAGAAGACAAATTGGTCCACGAAAATAGCTTCGCCCTAATTGTCCCGAGCAATGCGAAAAAAAAAAGGAAAAAGGAAAAAGGAAGGAACACTTACAGCGATGATGTCGCTGTCGCACCACGGAATGTGATCGCCGCCGGTAAAGAAGGAACCAACCGAGCCGAAGAAATCACGGATCATGACATCCATGGCTGCACTACCTAGGGCGAAGGGGAGAGGGATTCAGAGACGGGCTATCACTCGGTCAATATAAAAGCAGACGGAATCCTCTGTCCACTTCTTCCGTGCGCCCTCTCTCCTAAATCGTCCGATCGCCGCCGATTTGAACTGGATTGCCGCCCGGCCAGCTCCAGCGGCCTCTGACCCGACCAATCTTTAACCTTGGGGAAGGTGAATCCTGGAGATAGCGGCCAGTTGCGATCGTGCTCGATTGCCGCCCGCGATCCGATCGCAATTGGCCGCCAGGTGCATCTTCCTCCCAGGTGATTTGGTCGGGCGGCTATCAGGTCCAAATCGACATTCATCCGGCGATTTAAAATAGAGAGCACATGAAAATAACGGGACGGAAATCCGTCTCGTATAAAAGGGAGGAGGTGATTGACCGCCAGGTTCATCTAAAAATGAGTTTTTAAAATTATATTTAATATATCAGATATAAATATAAAAAAAATATTATTTTTTTATAATTAAAAAAAATCTCTTTACCCGTCTCAAACTTTATTATTAATTAATTACTAATTACATTCACATGCTTAATATATTATTTTTTTATTATAAAAATCTCTTTACAAATCTCAAACTTTATTATTAATTAATTACTAATTACATTCCCATGCTTAATTTCGAGAACAATAAATAAATTTGAAATTTCACTACTATTCTTGAATTAAAAATCTCAGGTGAAGTCGCAGGTGGAGGTGAAGAAATCAATGATGCAGGAGCTTCGGTCGGAAGACAATGCGACGGAAACATTGTGGCCGATTAGGGTTTGATGATTTTCACGATGAAGAGGTTTAGCGATTTTGAGAATTGGCGATTTCGTCGGAGTTTTTTAACTAGTAAATGAAAAAGGTTTTTTCGGTTCGGACTGACTCGGGAGGATTCAATTTCCTCCCTTGCTTCGGATGCCGCGCGACGGGCAGAGGGAAAGGTGAGGGGTAAATTTAGTATCCCATATGTGATTTGGTAATTCTCAACTTCATGTATGTGAGATGGGTATTTGACAATCTTTCCTGTGCGGTTCGGTAAAATTCTAAATAAAAAAGGGTTGAAATTGATATCAGTTGAAAATCATCCAACAATTTACTGTTAGCTCTCATCAATCAAATGCTCTAGCCATAATCAAACATTGCTATGCCCAACAACTTCATCCAACTTAATATCAAGGATAACAATTGATTGATGGTACCCATTAATTGGCTGATGATGATTAATTGAGTTCTTGAATAGGCTTCGAATTTCCTATTTGCTCCAACAGTGTTATCAATTGAGTGCACGATTAACTAATGCAACATTCGACTACTCATACCTAATAGTCGATTGATCACACCATAAACCCTCTTAAACCCCAAACTTAAGGTTTCGAGCTCATTTGACGATCATTATTCTCATAGTAGTTGATTAATATTTTTGTTTCCGTTCTACCTAAGGTTGAACTCTTACTTTACCTTATATCTGATTGATTTCAATTTATCAAGATTTCACTCACCTAGCATCCAATCTTCATTACCTATTAAGACTTCACCAACATGCTTAATATTCTATCCTCTATAGCTTATTAGGACTTCACCCACACGCTCAATAAGTTTTCCATGACCTCAATCAATACCCTGTTAGGTTTCTTCTTTGCCAACACCTTGTTGGACTTCTAAGTTCTAGCTGTCAAGTGTGTGATTAATTGTGGCCTATTTAGACTTCACACATACTAAATCCCTATTGAACTTTCAATCAACAAGTGTCCGGTCAATTGTGTCTCACTTGGACTTTTCCCCTAGTAAGTATTCGGTTAATTTTGATTTACTTAACTTTTCGTTCAACCATCAACACTCAAACCAAGCTCGGTCAACCTTGACCTGAGATCGATTATCTTCCTCTCTAACAATCTCCCCTTTTACTCGATATCGTGCTCTCAAATATCAAGCATATTAACCAATTATCAAATATTTAGTCAATGTTAACCTATTTGATATTTCGCTCAATCAACAAATATATTGATCAAACATTAAAACTCAATTCTAGCCAACTTGAGTTTGATGAATCTTAAACGGAGGTCAATTGCATCAAAACTACCAATTAAATTGATAAAAAAAAAATTAAGACCATGGTATTAAATATGATGTATCAAATATCTTATCCGTAGTGAAAACAGAGTAACATCAACAAATGTAGTTAAAGTATACCTAATGTAATGAGACTTTGTGCACAACTAAGCTCCGGAACAATGATTAAGCACATTAGTTAGTTTTGTTTGATATTATCAATTGAGTGTTGATGCAGGATGTAAATATTTTGACTCACAAATTGATTTTTGTTGGCATTTCTGGTGTTATAATTTAATTTTCTGTTGTTATAGTTTGGTAGGTTCCACAGCCAATGAGTCTCTTTGAGATGGTGTAGAATATAATTGCAATGTATTACAAACTAATTTGTAGAAAATGCCTAGAAAAAGAAGTAAAATGCAATTAAATTAAGTGGAAGAAATTATTAATTATTTTATTTACAAACCGACAAATTAAACTGAATGCGAATTTTTAAAATATATGATTTTATTGTAGTTGAATTGAGTAGGAAAATAAAGTCTCGGATTATAATTGTGCAGATGCAGCAGAGCAATCAGGGTGGATCTATATGATATAGCTAGGAGTAACAAAAAAAAAAAAAACTGATAGCGCTTGTATTAGACAATTCAGTATTATCAATCTCCCATTAGATACAAATAAATCATAGAGAATATTTTATTCTAACATAATAATCCTTTACATGCGAAACGTCAGACATCCAATGAGATCCTTTATATCCGTTAAAAATTGATCTATATAGATATTAAGTGAGTCAACTCATGGATCCATATGATATAGTACATTTGTTTAAGTGTATTCTAATTGATATAATTTTTGTTGCTTGATGTTGTACCTTAGATTGATTGGATAATTCATTCCCAATTAGAAGTACTGATGTATGAAGCTCAGTATTAGATAATGCGATTCTCTTTTGCCATTAGATAATGCATTTTCTGTTAGTAGATATGCTTGGCTAACCTAACAATGTTTGAATTTTTGTGCTAGTTAGAACAAATGAGAAGAATAGAGTACTACATTGTATGAATCTATCTTGAATCAGCTTTAGATCAGTGCAAATCTATACAATTTGAAACATCGTTACCAAACTATCATGTTTGTTTATCCGTGGCAAATGACAATACAAAAAGCCAAGATAAAATCTGATATTTTACAATAGAAAACAAATTTTCTGTGAGCAGTAGGGTTGTAAATAAACTAAACATTCATGAACAAGTTTGGTGCTCGATTTGATAAGAGCTTATTTGTGTTCATTCAATATATACAAGATCAATTAAATAAACAAACTTAAATATCCCATTAAACTAAACAAATTTTTTTTAACACATATGTGTTTAACTCGTTAATACACATGTTCATGTTCATAAACATGTCCATGAACAATATTCGTGAATATGTTTGTGAACATTCACGAATAATGTTCATTAATAAAACTTTTATTAATATCCTAAATAAACATAAAATAAAATAAATAAGTTTGAATTTTTAAATTTAATAATCATTCAAATAAGTAAAAATTTCAAACAATTAAATAAGCTTAAATTAGAATTCGATAACTTTTAAATGAACCAAACTCAAGCCAAATTTAAATTAAAAGCTCGATAACATCTAAACAAATAAAACTCAAGCCAAACTTTAAATAACCTCGAACTCATAAAAAATAAATTAAACTAAACTTGAATAATTATTTCAAAATTTTTATTCAGTTTAGATTGGGCTATATTCGATTTATTTACCGCCCTAGCCAGCAGATGTTCAAGCATTTAATAGACGTAGATTCTGAACTAATTATACGCTGCCAATATCAAATGAGCTGTGAGATCCAGAAAAAGTCAAGATAAGGGAGGAGAAGCAACACCTCAATTCATCAGTAAGCAGTGTTTTAAAAAAAAATCTATTAATTATTTTTTATGTTAGAATAAATTATATAGCTGTTTCATTTATTTTTTTATTATATTAATTTATCATATTTTGTTGAATGAATATCTTATTGTTTAGTACAAGCAGCGGCGAATCCAGACAGAAATTTAAAAGGGTGCTCAAAAAAAATTTTAAAAAATATTTTTTCTATCAAATAAATATATCAAAAGACTAAAATACTATTATATAAAAATTTATGCATACAATAAAGTAATTATTTCTAGACATCAAATTATGAATTATGATACAGTTTTGATTATTGTAATATATTATAGAGAAGGAAAGAATACTTATTAATTATATTGAAATAATAAAGAACGCTAAAATATAATTATTAGCATTAGTATTAAAATAATTGATTATTTTTTATTAATTATTTTTCAAATGACAATTTTATAAAAAAAATTAACAAATTTAAAACATCAGATATATATATATATATATATATATATATATAAAATTGATCAGGTGCGGACCGCAGTGATCATCGATGGACACCATCGGTGACCATAACCTATAACCTAGGGGATGAGCGATGAATCTTAGGGGTAACGATGAACCCGTCGGGTAGCAATGAACCCGTCGGCATTAGGTAACGGCTGATCGATCAGGTTAACCGATCATGCAGCTGTCTGATCGGTCAGGGAAGTCTCTGACCGATCAGAAAAATCAATTATATATATATATATATATATATATATATATATATATATATATCATGAATGTATTCAGAGCAAGGGGGTGCTTACGCACCCCCTCGCTCTCCCTTGGCTCCGCCGATGAGTACAAGTATGAAAATGAATATTCAATTCTTGATAAATACGAGGACGTAGAACGTAAAATCTGTTCCAACTCATTGACATGGTTATTCATTCAAATGGGACGTGAATTTTAGGACGTTAAATTTTTAGACCGTTCATCATGAACATTTTTCGATGAAAAACTTTCGTGAGATTGAACCGATCGCCCAAAGTTAAAAAAACCTCATTAATAATTTTTTATTCACTATTGACCTGCCCCCGGGCTATAATACGGTGGTAAGATGACTAATTGCTAATTCAGGTATTTATGGTTCAATCCCTAATTACGATATATTTTGTAGGATTTTTTTTTTTCAAATGGAATGTGAATCCTGGGATGTTAGATTTTTAGACCGCTCCATCACGAGCATTTCTCGATTTATCTTGATGATCGATAGAAAACTTTTATGAAATTGGATCTAAAATTTCAGATTAATTTATTACCTGATTAACATTTTATTTGCTGACCCCACCCAGAAATGAAGAGTAAATCGAAGATGATCGAATGATCAACTATTTTATTTTCTAAGAATTATTTTCCATCTTTGCTCGTATATGATAATTTACAAATTATGTTACGGTGTATTTTGTAGGAATTTTTTCTTTAAATTGGATACGAATCCTGGGACGCTGGACTTCTAGACTGACCATCACAAGCACTTTCCGATTTATCCTGATGACCGATAAAAAATTTTCGTAGGACCGAATCAGTCACCTCAGATTTAATTTGTCAACTGTCTTGTTCAGAACATGTTATGCTCGTGGTGCGCCTCAGTTATCGTTGGTATTTGATTTGATGGTCGGACACGTTTAATTAAATAATTGCCATCCTATTAGTAAAATAAAGTAGGGAAAAAAAAAACAAAGAACGCCTTTAATTATCGGAAAGTAAAAGAGCGTCCCATTTCCTTAAAAAAATTAAATAATAAAAAATAAATAAAAGACTATTTTATTAATTTTATCAACATTATTTAAACTTAATTAAAATTATTTTTAATTTAGTAATATTTTAATAATTATCATCATAATTAATAAAATTTAAATTAATTTTGATCATAACTACGTTAACACAACATATATAACGTAAAACAATTTAATTATTATATATTATAACAGCTATTTATAATTTATAATATGTATGATCATAATTATGCTGATATTATTAAAATAATAATTTTTAAAAATAAAAAAAAGATAGAATGTCTTGATGTTTTTTTTTAAAAAAAAGTTACTCTTTCAACAATAATAAAAATAAGATCTTCTTCCTTTTTTATATTTATTCCCAATTAATAAATTTAATATGTATTTTTAAACTGATATAATTTTATTTTCTAAAAATATTAAAATATTAAATTGGCTACATCAAATGAATATATATATATATATATATAAAAGATAATTAACACTTCCGTCAATCTATTTCATAATTTTAGATCTTAAAATAATAACACCGCATATATTATAGATAATATTTTTAATTAATATTTTGCAAAATTATTTTTTGATTTCAACTTATGACTCAAATATAGTGAATAATCAACCTTAGGATTTAGTTTTTATTTTTTTATGAATAATATAAGAATTAAGGAATCGTTTAAAATGTTAAATAAGGAAGATTTTTAAGAATATATATTTATAAATATAAATTTCTCTAGTAAAAGTTTCTAGTTATTCCGCGTAGGTACAATCGGGACGCCTGACACGTGGGCCCACGGTGGCCTGCCAGCTTTTCTCCAGTAACAAGTAAGGTATAATCAGCGGTAAAGACAAAAAAGAGTGAGAGAAGGAATGCTTGAGTTCAACAACTTTTTTTAGCTTTCGGCCAGGGGATTCCTAGGGTCGGTGCCCCCACCGCGTCTTCGTCATTCTCCTCCCACGTTTCAGGGAATTCAATCGCCAAGAACACGAACAGCGGCGAGGGGAAGGGAGGAAAAGCAATCGCCAATGCGAATAAGTGCAGGAGGAGCGTAAAAGGTGTGATTTTGTACTTTTTCGGTAGTTTGGTATGTTGCCTCTTGATTTGATTTTTCCTAGACGCCTTTCCGAATCATCGTGTCGCTTGCATGATGTTGTTTTCCGATTCGATTCTTCTTATTAGGATCAGGAATGGAGGAAGTTGGGATCTTTTGATACTTTGCGATGAGAATTGTGACGCGAGAAGACGTTTGAGATTTGCGTACGTCTTGATTCGCGAGCTGATCTCTTCGCCATCTACAGGCATTTCCATCAGATAATTGAATATTGAGAAATCTTTATAACGGGCTGAAATAATTTCCAAGGAAAAATGTCGAATTTCGTCGGAGTCATCGTCTCTGATCCGTGGCTCCACAGTCAGTTCACTCAAGTGGAGCTACGAGGTCTTCAATCTAAGGTAAGCTTATTCGTTTTGTAGTGGTTTTGCTTTGATTTGAGAAACTGTTATCGGATGAGTTTGTGTTGTATAGTTTATTTCCGCAAAGAAGGAGACAGGACATGTCAGTGTAGGAAACTTGCCCCTACTGATGGCGAAGCTGAAGGGCCTGAAAGATTTAGTTACCGAACAAGAGATTGCAGAGACGTTAAGTGAGTCCTTCCCAGAAACTAGTCAGGAACTAGACTTTGAATCTTTCCTCAAGGTGATGCTTGTTTCCTTATCTTAGCTATTCAAGCTTGACTTAGTACAGCTTTATAAATGATTGCGCAGGCATATCTGGATCTACTAAGTCGAGCGGCTGCCAAATTAGGTCAAGCAAAGAATTCTTCATCGTTCTTGAAGGCAGCTACTACTACACTCTTGCATACCATTAACGAATCTGAAAAGTCATCTTATGTGGCTCATATCAATAGTTACCTTGGAGAAGATTCATTTTTGAAGAAATATCTTCCTTTGGATCCTGCTACTAATGACCTTTTCGATCTTGTCAGAGATGGTGTTCTCCTATGGTATACTACCTATACAGTAAATGATACAAAAATTGTTCATTATCTAGCTTCGTCCTGTTTTTGTTGATTTATTTTTCCATATTCAATCTCATAGAAGAAGAGAAATCAATAAATTTGGTTCATCCTCAGCTCTGGCAAAATTGTATATTGCGGCTGTATTTCATACATTCTGTTGAATATGGATAGTATGTATTTCGTCAAATTTACTGAATTGGATATATTAATTTTTCTGCATTTTGTGTTTTGGATAGTAAATTGATCAATGTGGCGGTACCAAATACTATAGATGAAAGGGCAATCAATACAAAAAGAGCGCTCAATCCCTGGGAACGGAATGAAAACCACACTCTTTGCCTCAACTCTGCCAAGGCTATTGGGTGCACAGTTGTCAACATTGGAACACAGGACTTGGTTGAAGGGCGAGTAAGTGAAAATGTTGTGCCAGTTAATATTATTTAAATCCATTCTAGCATATATTTGTGAAGGAAAAAGTTCCTTCTTTGTCTTTTCTGTTAGTTTAGACCATGCCAAGTCTTCTTTGTATGTAATATACATACCATCAATTAATCGTGGGTATTGTGCTAATCTTACCCCTGCTAGTTCTTATTTTCCTTTTTTTTTTTTGCTTGCATAAACACTAATGTTTCCCAACCCTGGGTACTTTCACATATACCTTCGAATGTGCTTTTGATGTTCTTTTTGAGCTCGAGACATTCTAAGCAATGAGGAACTATCATATAGTAATTAATTCCTTTCTTTCCTAGTTGTATGTGAAATCCCGATGCATGTTTCCTTTTTTGTAATGCTCTGATTTATTTGTGGGAGATTATCGATTCTGTTACATATTAACATTTTTGTTTCCTTAATGAAAACTCACGTGATTGATTTTTTTTTTTTTTTGGCAGCCTCATTTGGTTCTGGGGTTGATTTCTCAAATTATAAAGGTATGAAACAGGATTTACTATTTCTTATGTTGTACATTAGAAGTGCTTTCATTTGCTAAACAAGATTGGCTAGTAATCAATAATTTAGATTTATTTGTACTTACAATAATTTTGTGCATATTTTCTCCATCACAAGGGAAACTAATTAGCTGTCATTATTCATGATGTATTAGTTTCCTTGATTATCATTTTTCAGATACAACTCCTAGCAGATCTCAATCTCAAGAAGACACCGCAACTGTTGGAGGTGATAGCTGATAGTCAGGTCATGAACTACACTTTTTTCCTTTGATATAATAATATTTATATTGATATTTGGATGAAGCTCTTGACCATGTGTTTATCTTTAATGTTTACAACTACAGGATGTTGACGAACTTGTGAGTTTATCACCTGAGAAATTGTTGCTAAAATGGATGAATTTTCATCTGAAGAAAGCAGGATACAAGAAAACCGTGTCAAATTTTTCTTCTGATGTGAAGGTATAGATCATCACAATAAAAAAAAGGGTTGTATGTTGTGTATAAGAATATTTATAAATTGTGCAACACTGTATGACTTTTAAGATTTTTTGGTTGTTAAAACTCTTTTCTTGGTCACAATGAAAACTCTAACATCTTTACTTGATCAATTTTATATTTTCCTTTGTAATACTTAAATCTTTCAATAATATAACTTCAATGTTTTTCAGATTCTCATGAACTTCATCTATACAGGATGGTGAGGCATATGCTTACCTTTTTAAAGCTCTTGCACCTGAGCATGCCAACACAGACATTTTTAATGCTAAAGATCCTAATGAAAGGGCAAAAAAAGTACTTGAACAAGCTGAGAAATTGGATTGCAAACGCTACTTGAGTGAAAAGGATATTGTTGAAGGCTCTCCTAATCTGAATCTGGCATTTGTTGCTCAAATATTCCAGCATAGGTGAGGGTTTGCAGCTTCATTTCGTGTTACCTATGTTTTCCAAAGATCAATTTTTTTACTAAAAGGCAAGCAAAAAATGTATACTGATAAGGAAAAATTATTTTTAAGAAATAGTTAGCCACATGAAAACAAGAAACATAAAATTGAAAGAGAAAGTCTCAACCTCACCTGTATCTCCCAACCACCCACCAACCTTCTAAAGTGCACATGTTCTTACTGAAGTTATTCTGTATTCTCATCAATCTCAAGGTTAAGCAAATGTCCTGACTCAGAATTACTATCCCATTGGAAATAGGTGGTAACTAACTATGGGTCGAGGTGGACCAGCAAGAGAGGGGGGGGGGGGGGGGGGGGGGGGGGGGGGGGGGGGGGGGGGGGGGGGTGAATGTGCTGAAATAAGTGATAATGAGTTGTATGTAATCTTCGATAACCATTACAAGTTGGATTCTTTTGTTTGGTGAGGAGCAATCCATCCTGTAATGTAATCAAGATAGACGACCGACGACCGTCGCCGGGCGGCCGGTGACCATTGACCGGCCGGCGACCATTGACCGGCCGGCGACCGGCGACCGCCGGCGGCCGGCGACCGACGACCGCCGGCGGCCGGCGGCGATCGCCGGCGGCCGGCCGACGGCGGTGGTCGCCGGCGGTGGTCGCCGGCGGCCGGCCGACGGCGGTGGTCGCCGACGGCCGGCCGGCGACGACCAACGATTGTCACCGCCCGACCGACGACTGTCGCCGCCCGACCGATGACTTTACAAGCTGTAATGTAATACAGATTACGGAGGTTTTGGTTTGTAATCCAGATTACAAATCATCAACCTCTTTTGTAATCGAGATTACATTACATTACAATCTTAAAGTGATTCCAAACAAAGGAATCCAACTTGTAATATAATCTCGATTACATTACAGGGTGGATTACACCCTACCAAACGCAGCCTAAATCTTTTGTGCGGTCTCACAAAAAATTCAGATGAGTTACAATAATTAGTTAAAACAAACATAAACAAATTAAACTAGTAAAAGGCTAAGACACAGAAATTTACTTGGTTGCAACCTAGGTGGTTGCTAATCCAAGACGACTGAAGCTCACTATTAAAATCTCCTTCTGGCGGAGAAGCCTTTTACAGACTTTGAAGCACAAAACAGAAGAAAACTAAGAAATAAATTGTATGCAGTTGATGGATGAATTGAAACTGAGCTCTAGGGGCCTATTTATAGCCCAGGCAAACTTATCCGTTTGCTGACGTGGCAGTATGGGGCGCTCGAGTGCTCCAGGGCGTCTGACACTTGGCCTGGATGTTATCCGTTACGCAACGGTTGCAAACGGTAGATTGGCTGATAAGTACGGACTATCGGGCGCCTGTATGCACAAGGGCGCCCGAGTGCTCAGGTGCCCGAGATCCCGGGCGCTCGTATCCATACGGGCGCCCAAGAAGCCTTTGGTCAGTAGCTTGCTGACCAAATTTCAACGAGTCTTCTTTGGGTGATTTCTGGCCAATCGAAGTTAGGCTCACCTGAACCCGACTCCAGCCTTTCGCCCCTCGAGTGTCCTTCCTTCCGGCTTCTCGTCCCTCGGACGTCACACGTCCTTCTCGCTCCGCCGGTGTACTCTTCCGCAACTTCCGCGTCCCTCGGATGCACCGAACCCGTCGACTCACTTCCCCGTGCAATCCTTCTCGTCCACTACGTCTTACGCTCGACTTCCTCCGCTCCTAAGTTCCTGCACACTTAGACGGAGGGATCAAAACCAACAGGACCTAACTTAACTTAGTTGATCACATCAAAACTAATCAGGGCACCAACAATCTCCCCCTTTTTGATGTGCATCAACCCAAGTTCAGTTAGGGTTATACTAAAAGAAATAGCACTAAGCATGAAAGAGATGTTTGCAAATTAAAACATCACAACCTCCCCCTGAACTGAAGCTACCAATTATACTAAAAGAAATAACACTAAGCATGAAAGAGATGTTTGCAAATTAAAACATCACAACCTCCCCCTGAACTGAAGCTACTGTCCCCCTTTGATCACAACAAAAAAATGGGGCACATCAAAAGCTAGTAAAAATATTTTTATAGCTAATATGAATGAAATAATTTCTAAGCATTCTTTTGTTTTTTCTTTTGTTAGTAAAAAAAATTTCGTTGGAAAATATTTGAAAACTTTTGTAAGTCTAATAAATCAAATAGTCATAGATTAAAATATTTGAAAATTTTCAAAATGCAAAAAAAAAAAGGAGAAAATTTCCTTAAAGTCAACAGAGAAAGAGTAGATATAGAAAAATCAGATTTGATAAAAATTATTTTTTCATCGAAATTAAAAATTAAAAGATCAAATTTTATCTATTTTTAGAATTTAAAATTTGAATTTCGAACTAAAATTGTGAAAATTCGAAAAATAATTTGAAAAATCTCAAAAATTCACAGTAAGTAAAGAAAATGTTTATGTATTGAGGAAAAATATGAACATAATTTTATCAATTTAAAATTTGACTACTATTCATTTTTCAAAGACAGTAAATAGTCTGTTAAAAAAATAACAAAAAAAACTGTTAGCACTAAAACATATAATGACTGAAAATTAATTCAGTAAAGACTTAGGAACCCAAAACAAGTTCCTATCTACGGGGTTAATTAAGAATTTTGCAGGAATATAGTTCTTAGATATTTTTCTAAGTTGACTTCTGTGATTTTTAATATACCAGTTCAGATTATCAGGATAACTATTTTTCTTTCGGCGTAAACATGCAATATCAAATTCTAGTTTTTCAACTAAATTTCTCAAACTAATATTTTCATTTTTCAGTTTATCAGAAACATCAAAAGAACATTTATTAGTCAATTTTATTTTTAATTTTTGATTCCTTTTTCTAATTTAAGATTAGCTTTAAGCATTGCTTTTATACCTGAGTACAGTTGATCATGAGGAAGGAAACATACCTCACTTATCGGGTCGCTTTCGAAAAGAGGGACTCCCCTTTCATCGCTGCTTTCTTCTGGCGTAGCTCCCCCTTTTTAAGTGCTTTCCTCTTGATGATTTGCCATCAGCGCAAGTCCAGCATATTCTTCGGCTTCCGATTCATCAGACGAGGTTTCGTCCCAGGTGGCTTTCATCGCCTTCTTCTTCTTTAGCTGGTTCTTAAGTTTGGGATACTGGTCTTTTAAATGGCCCTTCTCTTTACAGTTATAACATCGGACTGTACGCTTCTTCGGAGATCATCTTTTACCCTGAAACTTAGAAAATTTATTAGCTCTTTTAAAAAAACTTTTAAGGTTATTTACCATCTCCGCTGTATTTTCATCGTCTGTTGACGACTCTTCCTCAATCTGGTTTCTCCTCACGTTCAAAGCGACGTTCGTTTTCCTGTTCTTCCCTACATATCGAGATTCGTGAAGCTCTAAAATCGAAAACAGTTGTTCTAGAGTACTTACCTCAAGATCTTTTGAAATAAAATATGCGTCGAGTACTGAGGTCCAATCTAGGGTTCTCGGGAAAGCATTTAGTGTGTACCGTTGAGCGTCGCGACTTGATACCTTTTCTCCGAGATTCTCAAGGCTCGTGATTAGGTCTTTTACCTTGGCGTGTATTGAGCAATTGACTGTCCGTCTTCCATTCAAAGATTGGTAAGTTGGCTTCGTAGGATGTCTCGTCGCGCCAATTTTGCCTCCGAGGTGTCTTCGTGCAATTCCAGGAACTTTTTCCAAAGTTTTTTCGCCGAGTCGTACTTCCCGATTCGATTGACATCTTGTTCGGGGAGGACGATCAGCAGATGGAATTCCGCTTTTCCGTTTGCTATCGCGTCTGCTTACTCCTTTTTGTTCCAGGAGTCAGGTTCCTTGATTTTTCCTTCGTTATCTTTCGGAGCTGAAAAATCTTTCTTTTCCATGCTACGAGCTCCCCCCTCAAACTTCGGCGGGTAGATCACTGGTCCAACCATTCTTTAGAATTTGCTGCAGTTGGCGATTAGTCCTTCTGCGGCGTCCTGGCTCTGATACCACTTGTCGGGTCGAGGTGGACCGGTAAGAGGGGGGTGAATTGTCGTTGTAAAATAAAACTAAATCTTTTGTGCGGTCTCACAATGAATTCAGATTAGTTACAATAATTAGTTAAAACAAACATAAACAAATTAAACTAGTAAAAGGTTCAGACATAGAAATTTACTTGGTTGCAACCTAGGTGGTTGCTAATCCAAGACGGCTGAAGCTCACTATCAAAATCTCCTTCTGGCGGAGAAGCCTTTTACAGACTTTGAAGCACAAGACAGAAGAAAACTAAGAAATGAATTGTATGCAGTTGATGGATGAATTGAAACTGAGCTCTAGGGGCCTATTTATAGCCCCGGACAAACTTATCTGTTTACTGGCGTGGCAGTACTGGGGCGCCCGAGTGCTCTAGGGCGCCTGACCGTGGCCTAGATGTTATCCGTTACGCAACGGTCGTAAACGGTAGATTGACTGATAAGTATGGACTATCGGGCGTCTTTATGCACAGGGGCGCCCAAGTGCTCAGGCGCCCGAGAAGCCTTTGGTCAACAGCTTGCTGACCAAATTTCAGCGGGTCTTCTTTGGGTGATTTCTGGCCAACCGGAGTTAGGCTCACCCGAATCTGACTCCGGCCTTTCGCCCCTCGAGCGCCCTTCCTTCCGGTTTCTCGTCCCTTAGACGTTGCGCACGTCCTTCTCGCTCCACCGGTGTACTCTTCCGCAGCTTCCGCGTCCCTCGGATGCACCGAGCCCGTCGGCTCACTTCCCCGTGAAATCCTTTTCGCCCACTACGTCTTACGCTCGACTTCCTCCGCTCCTAAGTTCCTGCACACTTAGACAGAGGGATCAAAACCAACAGAACCTAACTTAACTTGGTTGATCACATCAAAATTAATCAGGGCACCAACACTAACAATTCATGTCACATTGTGAGTTCTGCTCATAGGATCATGCAGTTGTACAATCCAAACTTCTATGCTCACTAAAGTGTGTCACCTCATCATTCTGTACTTTCTGCATTTTGTATTTTGCTTAGTATATATGCACTATTCTAACTCCAACCACCATAGCACTCTACGCATATCTCCCTGCTATATGCTCTGAGAGGAAATAACTGCTTTAATGTTCCAATGAACACCTTGTTGTTTTAAAAAAGATCTTCTAGGCATTAAGCATCTACATATATCAAGTTTATTTCAACATTTTCACCAGTCATCCTAGTATAATTTCAGTAGCTAAATAAATGTCATGTCTACAAACCCAAATCAGTTATTTATGAATATCATGTCTTTGTTGCATTGATTTCAAGGCGAAACTGTTTAATGTGAAACTGCATTGGGTCTCTAGTATCGGATTTCTATTTCTAATGATTTTTCAACATGATTCTGGGAGTGGAACCCATGATCCCGCTAATCTAATTCCACACAATACTTTTTGAGGAAGTGAGACTTGTTTATTTTGAGCCGTCCTTTTGCTACAAATGTATCAATCCTTGGTTAACTAGATGCTCTAATTAAAACCATGAACCAAAGTTGTAATAATCAAGATACTCTATTATCTAATTTACTAGTATAATTTAGCAATTTTAGTCATGTAAATTTTTCCTTTAGTCCAAAGAATAAATAAGAGAGCTGACCTAAACATGCTTATGATCTTTATCCTTTCACATGTATTATCTTGTAGTAGCCTGTATGTTATGAAACAAGTCTCTGAATGCTTTTTCTAGCTTTACTTCTTTTCTGCTGTTATTTTCTATAAATCGATCTATTCAAAAAGGCAGTGATGTCAGTTAGGACACTAAATTTTTTGAGGATTTTTTTATCTTTTAGTTAGTTATATTCAAAACTAGTATGATTGATGTTTCTTTGTAACTGTTGTCAACTTTTGGCTCTATTGTGTATTCATTTTCACATTGTAAAACATTGATCATGTAGGCCATTGAAGCTTTGGATGAAAAAAAACTGTTTCTTATTGTTTTTAAATCCTTGAATTTAACTTGCAAAGATTGAAGCTACATCAAAACTCATATCCAAAATCTTTGATCTGTACTTTTAATATTCTTTTTAGGTTATGCATATTGCTTAGCTACAGTGCCCTAATGGCACTTGACTTGCAGGAATGGTCTATCGGCTGATGCTAAGCCAATCTCCGTGTCTCAGATGATGCCAGATGATATCCAGGTTTCTCGAGATGAGAGAGCTTTTCGATTATGGATAAATAGTCTTGGTATTGCTACATATATTAATAATGTGTTTGAGGATGTCAGGAATGGGTAAGATCATTTTGATATTATAAATTTCCTTCTCGGTAAACTGTTTGATGATATGATTTTTGCAGATGGGTTCTTCTGGAAGTACTCGACAAAGTATCTCCTGGATCAGTAAACTGGAAACAAGCAAGTAAGCCCCCAATTAAGATGCCATTTAGAAAGGTAGAAAACTGCAATCAAGTTGTAAGGATTGGCACAAAGTTAAACTTTTCGCTTGTAAATGTTGCTGGTAATGACATTGTCCAAGGAAATAAGAAGCTCATTCTAGGTCAGTTCAGTCCAGTTTGAGTATGTTTTTCATATGCCCTTTTTCCCTTTAATAATATTTTTATTTGTTTTAATGAAAATCCATTTTCGGAATTGCTTTCCATATTTTATTAAGCAAGTCATATTCAGATACAAAACCTAGATAACTAATGTTAGCATGGAATTCGGTGCAACTTTGGAAGGTTAATTTCTCGAATTTATTTTGTAAACATGGAAAAACAGAATTTTTTTCTGGAGAGGAAAGGCCAAAGACCTACATAGAATATGTTGAAGTTGGAAATACAGTAATGTTTGTAAAATTGATCTCTGACTTACAAGTTGAAAAATCTCAATATTAACTGGCAAATTTGATAGGATTAATGGGCCCTTAGTCGGGAAAAACAACAAATAGAAAATTGCAAAATAAGAAGAAATAGGGAAATTAGATATTTAGTTTGTCCAAAGTTAACATCACTAAGTTATGTTAATTATAGGTTGGCTATATGGCTCTTATTCTCCATCAAACATTCAAACTTTATGCACTATATCACTATTGAAATTCCTGTAGCTATTACATCAATTAGGATTTTATATGGTCAGCATCCCTCTTGTATCTTCAACTCTAGTCTTTAAATCTAATCTTAAAAACTATTGATTATCTTTGAACACTATAATACGATAATAAATTATTTAATCTCATCTGATAATCCATTGGAGTTGCATCAATTGTTCTCAGATAGTGGCATTTCTAATTTATTATTAGTTCAGTTATGATTTGTTTCTCTCATCTCAAAGATGGCAACCAGATTTGCCATTAAATAAGTATTGACATTTCCACATGTTTTTCAGCTTATTTGTGGCAATTGATGCGGTTCAATATTCTTAAACTTCTGAAGAACTTGCGATATCACTCCCAAGGGAAAGAACTAACAGATGCCGATATTCTTAACTGGGCCAATGGCAAAGTTGAAGGATCAAACAGAACTCCTCAGATGGATAGTTTTAAGGTTTCCAAGCCGTTGTTTAACCCAGCTAGTAGTATTCATAACAGCATTGCATTCCTAAGGTTTACATTTCTTTTCCTGTTTTCACCTATGCAGGATAGGAACTTTTCCAATGGATTATTTTTCCTTGAACTCCTTAGTGCCGTGAAACCGAGAGCTGTAAACTGGAAAGTTGTTACAAAGGGGGAAAATGGTAAACTTATCTAGTTACTATATATCGATATATATTTTTTGCTGGTTGATTTTTATTTTGTATAAATTACTTTGTAATCCTACAATTTGCATAAACTGGATGTAGATGAAGAAAAGAAGTTGAATGCCACATATATCATCAGTGTCGCAAGAAAGCTTGGCTGCTCTGTCTTTTTGTTACCTGAGGATATAATTGAGGTAATTTAGTACCAAGGTTTTGATTCTCTACACGTAGCTGGTAGGGTTGGTAAAAGTTGACACAACCCTTTTACACGACCGACCCCGACCCATAATCTTTCGGGTTTGGGTTCAAGCTACATAAGTTTGGGTCATATAGATATTT
Source organism: Boesenbergia rotunda (assembly GCA_024364735.1). Classification (NCBI taxonomy): domain Eukaryota; kingdom Viridiplantae; phylum Streptophyta; class Magnoliopsida; order Zingiberales; family Zingiberaceae; genus Boesenbergia; species Boesenbergia rotunda. Next base: position 573,080 of record JAGFNQ010001066.1, read on the forward strand.
GATTATTTATACTAGTTAATATATATAAGTTATAATATATAATATAATTACATATAAATTTAAACATAACTATAGATTCTATTTTATGTTTTTATACAACTAAAAATTATAACTATATAGTTATATAGTTTGAATTTCAAACCTAACTTATTTAATTCAACAGCATATGATATGATCCACTTATGACTTATGATCTATTTAACCCACTTAGGTCAACTTATTTATAAATGAATCATGTGCAAATTAGGACTCATTTATTAAAGTGTGAATTTTGGGTCTCAGATTAAACAGGTTGTAGATCAGTGATATTGTTATTAAAGAGATTGATGATGATCAATTATTTTCTTTTCAGTTTTTTTTTTCTTTGTATACCCTAAAACATAATGAATTTTACATCCATTGAATTGTAACAGGTAAACCAGAAAATGATTCTCACTCTCACTGCCAGCATCATGTACTGGAGTTTGCGAAACTCCCAACCATCCGAGGTTAATTCCAATGTTCCTGAACTCTCCGCCGAGGATTCTCCCACACAACCTGCTGCTCCATCAGACAAAGGAAATGGTATTGCAGACAACATTTCCGACTCAACCGTCAACAACGCTGCCCCTGATACCCCTCAGTCACAGAACAACAATGTGGCTATTGGAAGGTGAACAGAATGGACCATTTTACCCGAGAAGTTTTTGGCAGATAATACAAGTTTCTTCATACATTTGTGCTTCGAGATTTTTTTTTTCCTTTCAGCAGTACAATACAAGTTTCTGTGTTTTTTTTCTTCTGCATATATAGCTTCATTTGGGTGGCAGGGAAGATGAATAGGTAGCCAATATCTTAATGGCTAGTTGTTTTGCAATAGTTATTCTTTGACAAATTATTCAAATAACTGATTGGAAGCTCCAATTTTCTGCTTATAAGCCATATGGATACATATAATTTCTTGGCATGTAATATTATGCCACACAAGTACAATGGTCATGATGGTTTAGCTTGTAGACATTTTTCTTTAAAGAACAGTAGAATAGAAGGCATTGTAATTTGGATGTGTGTTGTGTTAGAAAATTTTCTGTTGCATATTTCTATATATTCAAGAGGGATGTGGCAACATTTTGCCATACCAATCTTGTCTAAGTAATAATTATACCTGGCCTGTAATTTTGTTGTTGTTGTTGTTGTTGTTCCATCACCTTCGCAATCTAAGCCATCTTCAATTGGTCTCATTACTAATAATATATGCCACCATTACTAATAATATTCACTTGGCTCAGAAGTTTTTCAGAAGGTACAACAGGAACAGATTTCTTCATTGCTAACATCTTTGCAGTTGTACCATCATACACAAATTGGGCTGACAATCAGTTTTCTTTTCTGTTTTCCCCTCGGAGTAATCTCTTCGTTCGCCTAGAGAACATCGGTAAAGAAGAAAGGTATGAATTCAAACTTCAAATGTCAAATCCAAGTTACACTTAGGATTATCTTCGGTATTCAGAAATCAGATTGACTGATAAGATTTCTTCTATCCATGAGAAATGAATCAAATATTGAATATGCTGATCCAAAAAATTTGAAGGTGGCATTCATCAGACACCAGGCGAATACAAACTAACAAACAATTCCATTTAGTTCGACAGAACTAGAACCAGGAAGCTTTTTTATACCAGTCTTCTTCAGTGAGTTCCTCATCTCGAAAGCATCAGCCCACCGACCTGCGGTAGCAAATATATTCGAAAGCAAAACATGGCAACCAGACTGCTTGGCCTTCAACTGGAGAAGGTCTATCTTTACTCGATCAGCAACCGCTACATCTCTATGAATCCTACAAGCGCCGAGCAAAGCTCCCAACACCATGATATCTGGTTTCATCGGCATACTTCTGACTACACCTTCTGCTTCTTCCAACAGTCCAGCTCTACCTAATAGATCGACCAAGCATCCGTAATGCTTCATTTCAGGTTGAATACCATATACCGTTCTCATTCTCTCAAAGAATTGGCGCCCCTCGCATACCAACCCTCCATGAACACAGGCCATTAGTACACCAAGAAAGGTTACATCATTGGGTTTCAGACCATATCGCAACATCTGTTGAAATGCATGAAGTGATTCCCGAGCTAGCCCATTAACAGCCAACCCCGTTATCAAAGCATTCCAACTAGAAACATTGCGTCGACGCAACGATTCAAACACTTTCAGCGCAGCCTTGATGCTTCCACACTTAGCATACATATCGATCAGAGCAGCTCCGAGATTGTGCTCATTGTCAAGAGGCATATGGTTCTTGTCTATGTAAGCATGAACCCACTTGCCTTGCTCCAGAGCTACAAGGTGCGCACAAGCTGAGAGGACACTGACCATTGTTACTTCATTGGGCTTTATCAAATTGTCGATTTGCATCTCTTTGAAGAGATACAATGCCTCGGCAAACCGATTACTTTGTACATACCCTGAAATCATGCAACTCCAGGACACAACGTCCCTTTCTGGCATTTGATCGAACAATTCCCTTGCAGCATCCATCTCCCCGTTCAATGCGTAGCCAGAGACCATCGAATTCCAGGATACAACATTCCTCAAGGGCATATCGTCGAACATCTTCCTGGCGACCGGCAACAACCCCTGCCTTGCGAACCCAGACACCATGGAATTCCAGGTGACAACATTCCGCTGCACCGGCATTTTATCGAACAACGATCGTGCGATGTCCAACTCGCCTCTCCCTACGTAGCCGCTTATGATTGAGCTCCAGGACACCTCGTTTTTGGCAGGCATTCCATCGAACAGCTTACGCGCGGCCTCCAAGTCGCCGACTTTGATATGCCCGTCGATGATTGTGTTCCAGGAGACGACGTCCACCGATCGAGAGCTCGAGTCGAACAGCCTCTGCACCGAGACCATGTCCTTGAACGTTGAGTACATCGAAAGAATCGTGTTGAGCACGTAGATGTCAGATTCAAAACCTCGTCTGAGCACCTGGGAGTGGATTTGGGTGCCTTCGGCAGGGGAGGGAAGGCCGCAGGCAGCCTTGGCGAGAAAAGGGAACGTGAAGCGATCGGGAAGCGAGGAGGAGAGGAGGAGGGAAACGAAGGAGGACAGAGACTCCCCGGGATGGCGCCGACTGCCGGAGAAGGCGCGGATGAGTAGGTTGTGGAGGAAGGTGGTGGAGGAGGGGAAGAGATGGAAATAGAGGCGGGCGAGTGGGCGGGAGATGAGGGGGGAGGAAGGGTGGTCGGAGGATAGAGCAAGCAGATCAGCGACGCGGCGGAGGGAGGCGACGCGACGGATTTCCCCGGAGACGAGGAGGCGGGTGAGGAAGCGGCGGAGGTGGCGGAAGGCGAGAGGGGAGGTGGTTCGGATGCGGGCGGGGACGGGCGGATTCGGGTGCATCCTCTTCTAAACCCACAGTCAGAGGTTAGTTAATCAATTCGTCGTTGAATATTGCAGGGATCTAAGCTTATAAATAGAGGCTGTGACCGAGAGTACAAGGAACACAGATGTACAAAGTGATTCTCTTCCACTCCACCTCGTTCCCGACCTCCTGAGATAGTGTTCGGGTACATCCTCAGTTCACCACGAGCAACGAGTGCTCCGTTGTGCCCGTGGTCGGCTGTTGTATCCTGAGAGATAGACGCCCATCTGAGCCTCGAAGCACCACCGGAGGAGGACAAATCTGTTTTAAGGAAACTGCGCTACGCAGACCTCAGCAAATTCTTGATTGGTCGGGAGATGCCCGACTACTGCTCGGATACTCAGGAGCTCGGCTCGGGAGCTCGGAAGATACCGCTGCTCGGGCACTCGGGAGCTCTGCTCGGGAATTTCAGCTTGGAAGCCTCACTCGGGAGACCGAGTCGGCAGCTCGGGAAATTCAGTCGGTAGCTCGGGAGACCGAGTCGACAGCTCAGTCGGCAGCTTGGGAGACCGAGTCGGCAGCTCGGGAGACAGAGTCGGCAGCTCAGAAGATCTAGTCGGGAGCTCTGGAATTCAGCTCGGGAGACTGCTGCTTGGGAAAAAGACAGTCCGGGTCACTCGATAGATAAGTTGGAATTAATCTTATACCGAAAAGGAGTCTATTTCCATCAACAAATCAAAAATGTATTCTAAGAATAATAGAGGGGGGATATGGAGAGAAGTGGTTCTGGAATAATTGAAGCAACAGGCAAGGAAGTTTGCATATGCCTAAACAAAATAAGCAGATGAATAATTGCAGGTGATGAGGCTACTGGTTTTGGATTCTTCTGCATGAATAATTGCAGGTTCTATGAATTGATCTTTGTCACTGACGATTGTTTTCTATAAACTAGCATCTCATATTTTACCTCTCTCCGTTTTTGTCAGGTAATTGTTAGAGATCACGTGAGAGATGCAACTGATCTCCTAGGCAAAATGGTCAGATTAAGAAGGCTCAAAACTAAATGTGCCTGTTCATGTACATTGACATAGACATATCTGAAATTTTGGGAGTTCCTCTACTTGATCCTTCTTCTGCTTGTTCCTGTTGGATATCTCATTAGTATTCATCTTCTCCTTCTTTTCAAGCATTTTTTTAATTGTATGTTGTAGATTTCAGTTATTGGTGAAAGCAATGAGAAGATCATGCTCTTCTCCTCATCCAAGAGATGCTGTATTTAGCTTTACTTTTTGATTTTTTATTCCACTTTTTTTCTTGAGTAGCAAAGCTACCTTTTATGAAACATCAGATAATCAGGCAAAATTATGCTCTCAAAGTTCTTTCCTACCATACTTTATCAAATCTTTTGAATTCAACCACGAAATAGAAAACACCAGTTCAAAGTACAGAATAAAGAGCCAGTCTGAATCACTCGGTCAGTCGTCCATGCCGGCGAAACAAATAGATCGTTTCTCAAGTATACAATCAACATTGCAACTATAAACATGATGCAAATTTTTAGCCACAAGGACAAAGAAACCTCTACAATTATCCTTCTGAATTTTCAAGCACCATTCTTGCAATTTCCATTAATAACAACTGAAAGAGATGTCAAATATAAAATCTTTATATACTTGGTAGAACCTTAACAGCTAGGAATTGTTCAATCATATTTGAATTGGTTATTACTAAGATAGTTAAAATCGAGATTTTAATTTGAATTGGAAGGGGTATTTAAAATTGTAAAACATCGTAAATCGTATCGTAAGATTTTATAAAAATCCTATATATATACATATAAAATTATAAAGTCATATATATGCATGTAAAATAGTCTAAATAATAAAAAAATCTTTTAAATCACTAAATAAACTTAAATAAAATTATATTCATAATCAATATTATATTAGCAATGTCATCCATAGCCACAAAATAATGAAAAAAAAACATAATAACTTCAATTAGAAAGGTTCCACCAGCCATCTAATTATAGAATCTAGATGTCTAATCTATAAATCTAAAAAATATGACACATTAAAATCATAAAGTTCTACCATTTGATTCTCATCTTCCTCTCCACCAGCTTCATCATTAAAATCCATCATATCACCATCACCAAAGTAGGGACGCTGAAGTCCCGCAACAAGGTCGCGCAGCTTAGGGATGTCAAAGATGTAGTGACTCACGAAGATAAGGGACGAGATGCGATTAGGGCATATAAAAAATAGAGAACCGGATTTTTTTTTTAAAAAAAAGATCAAGTTCAACAAAAAAAAAAAGAGGATTTTTTTCAAAATCGTTAAAATCACATTTGAATCGTAAAATCGTGATTTTAACCCTTAATATCACAATGTCAAAACGATTTTAATAATATACAATTTTAACTAAGATTTAAATCGTTCGGGAGTCAAAAAATCGTAAAATTTTACGATTAAAATCGCGATTTTAACTACTATGGTTATTACTCTATCCATCCATATCCATCACAACTTCATTTCTTTGGTGAGACCTTCCCTATCCTTGTTTTAAGGCCATATTTCAGAGCCTCTAATACAAGCTTTCAACAACAAAGAGATAAAAAAGATTCAATGGAAAAAAATAGGGACTTGCCTTTTGTTCTGGTATGTGAGATGAATGGCTTCTAGTGTCCAGGAGCAGAATCAAATGAAAACCAGCTGAAGAATCCATGGCCTCTTGTCAAAGTCAATGATGATTGGAACTGGCCACTGGGGGATTGCATGTGCCACAATCAACTGCAGTAAAAAAAAAGAGATAAAAAATGTAGGGCCCTTTTGTTGTATGCTAACTTTAGATTTTTTTTTTTTCATTTTTATACTGAAAGATGTGCTCTTTGCACGCTATCTCATACAATATTGTGAAGCTTGCATGCTCTTCACGAGGTGAACTGATGAATGATGAATATGATGTGACCATCTTAAAGTCTGATGATTTGGTTGGGTAGGCAATCCGATCGAGTAAAAAGCTCGGTCGGAAAGGTAATTCGGTCAGGTAAAGATGTTCGGGCACTTAGGATGTTAGCCCAGTCGAATGAAGGCGCTCGGGGCTGCAGTGTTACGATCCGATCGGTGATAGCTGGTCGAGTATTCCCAGTCGGCGATACCCGATCGGGAGTGTCCAGTCGGGCAGACGGAAAATCACTCAGTCGGAGCTCCCTTTAACTTGAAGTGCTGACCTTGGGTTATGTATTCTGGCTTCGGGCGAATATTCCCGATCGGCAATGCCCGACCGGACAACTTGGTGGTCCCGTATTTGAAATTACTCGCCCCGTTCTAAGGAGCGACTCACGGCCTAGTCACTGGCTGTCCAGTCTGGCGCATCCAGTAGGTCGGTCGGCTATGGCCAGATAGATTGGCAAAGTTGCAGGATGAGACAAGCTGAGGTGATTTCAGGGTCAGAGTCGTTTAATTACAATTAGACTCCACCTGATAAAAAAGATACATCATATCCTCTCATTATGAGGAAGAGACATGCCTGTAAGTACGTTACCCCAAGACATCAAATATTGACAACAAGTTGATATCACAGATTAACAAATGACCGTTTGGCGGCTCGGTCAAATCCTCGGTGGAATTAAAGCTGCCATGAGATTGTGTCAAAAGATTGACTTTAATGAGACAAGATAGTCACGACAAGACAAGGATCATCCCCCTCCCCTATATAAGGATCGTCCAGTGCTTCAGAAAGGGGGATTGACTTCTCATCATCTCACAGCTTCCTTGTGACTCCATTCTTGACCGTGTTCTGCCTCAAAGCTCTGTTCTCCTTGCTAGCCTCTGATCCAACCCTCAACACCTCTGCAACTCGTCTGTCTTACTGTGTCATCTGAGCGAGAATCCTCTCTGCTTGTCGACAGGATCATATAGGATTAAAATTTGACAAAGCCAATATATCTACTCTCTTTACACGCTAGCCATAATATCCGAATTAGTAATCTCTATAATTTATCTTTTCATATTAATCCTAGGACGGATTGATAAAAATGAAAGGGCAAGCAAAAGACCTTTTGCCACCTTATACTGCTCCACAGGACATTATCTGTTCATTTTAGTATCTGAAGAACAAGCTGCAGGCAGAAGAAACATGTCACGAGGAATGAATTCACGCAATGGAAAAGAGTGGCCTCACCGATTCAGATGAACTGGAATAAAGAAAATGGTAATGAAAAACAAAATATAGATGCATCAAGGCATCTGCAAATTAGGCTTCTAACAAGATGGTTTGGGATCACAAGTTTGCAGAGCGCACTTTAGCAACCCAGGGCTTGTTACTGAGATCATATCTTTGATATTCCTGACGAGTTTTAAAATAAAACAGAACCTGTTTACATTCTTGACCAAAAGGAAAAAAAAAAAGGCAAAAAAATGGATGAAGAAGACATCTTTTCCATTTTTTTTTCCTATGGTGTTTATTTACATGGGCGGTCTCACAGGCATCCCATTCATCATCTGGTACATCAGTGCACCGCTTGGTGTTGATCCTGGAATCGATTCATCCTTTGGCTCTGCTTTAGCTTTTGCAAACCCTCCTTCGTGGGCTGGATGATGCCCGAAGTAAGAATGAACTGAAGGAAGTACTGGCAAGCTTATTGTGTGCAAAGGGCCCAGTCCGGCCATTGCAAGGTTCGCCAACCCTGACTGTGCCATTCCGAAAGTGTAGCTGGTCGGCGGCTGCAGGTGCTGTGTTCCAGGCAGTGCGAATGCAGCATTGAGAGGTGGGCATTCATATCTCACCAAACCGCCTTGGGCTGAGTCTGCTCTTGAGAGTAGAGCGTGTGATTGAGTGGCTGCGTTGGATGCAGCAATGGCGGTGGCAGAGTTTGCATGACCACTGTTTCTTGCAGCAGGAACCTCATGGTTGTGTTTGCCCTCGTATGTAGTGATCACCGACTTCAGATCGTGTGCAGCCCTTTCCACGTGCTTACGAACATTGCATCCTGGATGTGTGCACTTGTAATAGCTTCTGAATCACAAAAATATTAGATTTGTCTGTAAGTAGTACAAAAAATGGCAAACTGGTGAGGATCACCATGCAATTACTAAAATGAAACCTTTGCCATCATTCCAAATGCATGTTTTGCTATCCATATTCTTACCTTGGATTTGGATTTCCTTTAACAACCTTCTGACCATATTTGCGCCAACGATAGCCATCATCAAGAATGTCGACCTCACTGGTCGTCTGAACCACGACCCTTGGTTCACGGACTGCTCTAGAAGCTGCATTCAACTCAATAGCATCGGTGTCTAACTTCCTGAAACAGAAAATACAGAAGAGAGTTTGCTTATGACACGTCGGATAAAAAACTAATATTTGTATAAGAAATGTTTCCTCAAATTCACGGAAAGGAGTTAAATTAAAGATAAACTCACATCCTCTTTGAATCAGTCTCATCTCCCTCTCCATCACAACACGGTGACACACTTCCATGAGTTACTTGATCACCCTCATCTTTATTATTAGACAATGTAGGAGGAAACATCCACCACGTCGGAGGATAAATGAGGTCCATCTGGACCATGCTGAACGCTAGTCGAAGACTCTCCACATTCAGCTACTACAGGGGCAGATGAGGCAACTTCCAGGGAATCACCTTGCCAATCATGGGCTTCACTCCTGATGTTTGTATTTGCCCATATGGGTTTGCTATCAGAACCACCTGCTTGAAAATCAGGCTGTTCAGACACATCCATTTGTGTGTCAGTAAAAGAATGGGAAGATAATAAGCCAGTTCGACGTGTCGGAGGAGGCTTAGGGTGATCATGGGTACCCTTATAAATAATCTCGGTAATCTGACCCTCTTGTGAGCGCTCCACCTTTTTCTTAACCTGACAATTTGGGTGAGTGCACTTATAATAACTCCTTGGGAATTCACTACCTTTTACTTGCTTCTGTCCATATTTTCTCCAGTTATAACCATCCTCAGCTGGCACAGGAACAGCAACAGAGGAAAATTCCTCTTTGAGATCCATATCTCCATCCTGTTGGTCATCAAAGGGCCCAGAATGTGTGCTACCCATACAGGAATCAGACCTCTGATTCGAAGTATTAGCACTGGCAGCATGTTTACTTTCAGCCCGAAAACTGAATTCTTCATTTTGGAAATTCATAGTGCCAGTTTCTGGAGTTGCTAAATCTTTAGCTTTCCCCAGTTCAACACATAACCCAACATTTGGAATTGTTTGCTGCTGACTAACATCTGAAGCAACCTACAGTACACATATCGGTCATGATATGTTGATTGGAAAACCTATCAGACTTTGAAAAGTAGGAATATCATGGAAGGGTTTATTTTACACAAGAAAATGGTACTTGATGACTCATCTACCATTAAAAATTTAATTGATTTTTCTCTATATAACTAACATAGAGAATTTTAATTTACACTACCATAATATCCTGAGTTCCTAAGAAGTGCTACTTGCCTTCACAATCAGCACAAACAAAATAATTATGTTGATAGATTTTTAACATTTTAAAAAAGTTTGTTATTCACTGGGCACGGTCCATATGCTATAGGTATATATAATGTATCATCAAAAAGGATCAAATTGAATTCATCTTCCAAATATAACAAACAATACTCACAATCCAATACTATGTTATGTGATAGAATAAATACAGCGGGTCTTCAAACTAGAAAATACAAATTTTATATACTAATTATTAATCAATTTTACAATCTCACTAAGAAGACACAAAAAAGGTCAAAAAGTTTAGCAAAATGTTCAAAAATAGTCTGAAGTATAAATTGGGGCACGTACCAATTGCACTAAAAGTTCACCTGAAATATTTTAACAGCCATACAGGGAAAATATGAATAAAGTGATATACTTTTTGGGCAGCATAAAAGTTTTTTTTAAAGATAATAGATAATGGAAGCCCTCAAAAGTCCATTTTTGATGAAGGTAAGTTTCAAACCCAAGCTTCAGCAACAACTTCCATGGCCCGCCCTTAAAGCTAAACTCGCTGGCAACTGGGTGTCATAAAAGAAACAAGGGCCAAACTTTATTTCCTTTAGTAGATGAGATAAGAAAAAAGAAACATAAGGATCTGGTCTTACCACTCATACACTTAGTGCAGAAAATGAAAATTCATTCTCTGATATTTTAAAGAACCATACATATCCCCTTACCTTAGATACTTGCACCAAGGCCAAAAAAAAAAAAAAAGGCCCCTAGGGCTAGCTCAGTTGGTAAGTGCATGAGATAATCACTGTAGTGGTGGGGGGTCGAAACTAGGCAGAAGATTTCATCACCTCTACAAACCCCGCCCATGCACTTGCCAATTTGGGTTCATGTTGTACTCCCTCTCAATAGCGTGGGATAGTCGTGAGGGGGCCGCTAATGTAGCAGTACCACATTTTTTTTTCGCACCAAGGCAAAAAAAATAAAATACAAGAAATACCATCCCTATGTTTAAAGAATATCAACTCTCTTTCCTTGCTATTCTAGATGATCTTTCAAATGTGAGAGAGGAATGACTTCCATTCTTCATGCATGAACTCGCTGATATAAATCTCTCATTTAAACTTCCTTTTTTCCCCTGTGAGCTATCTGAATAAAAAGCATGTTGCTATCTGACTAGTATATCACCAAAACACTCTAGAAATAAAAACAAAATAACCCCCAAAACAATGGGCCATAATTAGAGGCTCTTCAATACATTATTTCAATAAATAAATCAAGGCTTAAGAATATATGCAATCTTTAGGTTATCTATGGATGTTCCTAATCGATGCTGCTTTCTAAGTGGTCCAAATGCATCTTCTTTCTTCAGAACATCTACATTCCAAGAATGATGAATAAAGTTACAAAAAACAAAGGAGGACTTACTATTTCAGAACTTGGATAAAATGAAGAATATGTGTTAAATGGAGGCTTGAATGAGAATCCAGATGCACCTTCAAGTGCATCATCACTTCCGAGCAGGGTAGGTTGGGCACTATTATCTTGCAAAAATTGAAGCTTGCCTGTGGTAGGAGACAACTGAGCCTGACAAAATAATTAGACAAGAAATCAGATATTTATGCATACATTTAGGTGGTCCATCATAGATATACAAGACTATGCGATCGATAGCAAAGTTAAAAAAATTATTCAAAATATATAGAGAAAGATAATTGATCACTTTATCGATGCAAATGACTAAAACAATGTCATATATTATTTGTTCTTTACCGTTCATATAAACTAAAACAGACGAATATAAGCTACTAATCAAGAAACATAAACTCTCCTAAAGAAACCCCACCATATGCTTGCAAGATCCAATTTCCTCATCTTACAGGATCGCTATCTTAGACTAAAAGAATAAGCAAATTATCACTCTTAACAAATCTAAAACTGAAAAATATGATACCATAACAATCAAAAATAGGAATAGGTGACTTCAGTGTACTACGTAAGTTCCCCTGGGCTAACTACTTACTAGCTATTTCATATATTCCTTCTGGTGTTGGAATAGAATATCTTCATGGAATAAACTAAATACACAGCAAATTGTAAATCAACAGGTAAAATGTATATAAAAAATTGTTCAACAGAAGCAGATACTTTTATGTTTATCACGATATGAACTTGACTATCTTGATATTGTACTTTAACTCCACGCATGACAGTGCATCATAAGACCACCTCATCAGAATGATGTCCAGAAAGATGAGGCTTAGTATGTTAAGACAGCAATTAATAAATCTTCTGAATGCCCTATAAAATGCCAAAATACATAACATGGCAATCCTAACGGTGTGATATCTGTGAAATTTCAAGCTCAGGTTTATAATTATTCAGTTTAAAAACTTCTGCATCATTCTGAATTTGATGGCAAAAATTATTAAAGGTATCCCACACATAATATTACAAAGATGTCTAACAACCACTCGTGTGCTGTTCATATATCAATATAATTGACAATAGAAAGTATGAAATCATACCATAGCATTTGATAGGAACACTGGAGAGTCCAACAATGATGTGGGGCTTAAACCAGGTGGGATAGTCAGATATGGAGACAGAACATCGGAGGACGATGATAAGTTAGCCGGCGGAATGCGAGCAGTATTGAGTTTAGGCACATTAAAACCATTAGCAGCCATCCTTTCAGCAAGATTTCCATGCATATTTGGCTTATGCGTTCCAGACCAATTAGGTTCGAATGAGAGGCGGTTTGATGGCTCGTCCTCTTCTACTTTGGTAATTCTGTCTCCCTGATCCATCTCGAGTTCTCTATGAAGTCCCTCATTCACCTTCCCTTGAAAGGATTCTGGAAATGGTCTCGAACCAAAATCCTCGCTTAAAAAGCTCGACATTAAAGTCCTCGGGCTAAGATTCGGAAAGCTCCAGTCATTGATCACGCCGACCTTGTCTTCCGATCCAGCCATGGCAGACAAGATTTTCCGCTAACACAAATAGGGTTAATTCCAGATCTGTTAAGAGAAGACAAGATGCAACCGCTATTAAACCCAGATCAGAGTAGATTGCTTCAATACGCAACAAGACATCGATTCCCACCTCGGAAATCAATTCTTGGTCCAACTGAAAATCAACAATCCGAGTTTGAAGGTTCCACGAGAATCGCACAAGACAAAAACTACGTAGATCCAACAAAAGTTCAGCTTTTCCTAGAATTGAGAAAACAAATAAAGCAATTTCATCAATGAGAAGATACCTAATCTCCAGGAACCAGCAGAGGACAGCAGACCTTTGAGAGTAATAGCGCAAATCTTCTCCAAAATAAAAATCACCTATTGCGAAAAAGCGCAAAACCACATCTTTACATCAAAACAGCTCCGCAAACACGAAGTGTGAAAGCCTAGACGAGTAACTACAAATAGAGACGCAAAAGGCATGATCCCAACCACCTCAGACAGCGGCACAGCAAAGAGAAGGTCCGAACCAATGAACGACGGGCTCTTCCCTGAGCTGCGTCAGTCTCCTAAAGCTGAAAAAACAGACGAACTGAAGCCGCAGAGAGGGACAGAGATCTGACACCGAACAAGAGATTTCTCTTTCCTCTTTTTCCTCTTTCGCTTTACCTCGGGAGGTCCGACAAACCCTGGGGCTGCGCAAATCGCCTCATCGCAGGCGATCCTTCTACTGCTCCGCCTTGAGCAGAGAGAAAGGCACTGGGCGGTTTGACCGAGAGAGACAGTAGAACGATGGGGAATGGGAATAGATTCGCGTGGAAGTCGAGAGCGAGTCGAGAAGGCAGCTGCCATCTCGGTGGCCACTTTGTTCTTATCGCTCTCGCCTCCTCCGTTTTAGGTTTTAATTCTTTAATTATTATTCGCCTGTTGCTTACACGCTTTAATACGGATCTTAACCACTTTAAACCCTGCTTCCTAAATATACTTAGGGAGTGTTTGAGAGAGCTTCTGCTTACTGCTTTTTAGCTTTTAGCCATGCAAAAGTGCTTTTGAGTGTTTGAGAATGCCAGATTCTGCTTTAACTTCTACAACTTTTACTCAAAAGCTAGAAGCAACAATTTGATACTTTTTTCTGCTTCTGTTTTTTTGTTTATGGTGTAGAATTAAAAGTTGACATTTATACCCTTAATAAATTTATTATTTTACATAATTATCACATTTTTAAATAAAATCTTATATTTTTATATAATTTATATTTTCAAAAAATTTATACATATTTATATAAATTTAATAAATTTTTATTTTATTATTTTTATATTTTATTAACTTTATATTTTTTTAAATATATATATTATTAAAATAATAATTTTGATATAATATTTAAAATATAATATTAAATATATAAAACATTATAGATGATGTATCAAAATTATATTTAGATAATTGAAAAAAATTAATTTTGATAGTTTAAAGATATTATTGTCATTTAATTAAAAATTGCTAAAGTGATTACACCCAAACTCCGTGTCAGTTTGACTTCATTCCAAACACTGGGAGCAGACTCGATAACCAAGCGGTAATCAGACTATCTCAGGACAACGTCGAGTGAACAAGCGGTTGAACTCCCGAAACTATCCGAAGGCAGATGCCGAGTTCATATCGACTTTAGGCTTCCGAGACATCTCGGAGGAAGACACCGAGTCATGCGGACTTTAGGCTCCCGAGACTACCTCGGGAAGACAGACGTCCGAGGTCAGACCAGGTGGTCGGACTTCCCAAGACTACCCCGGGAGGACAAACGCCCGAGGTCATGTCGGATGTTAGGCTCCCGAGACCGCCTCGGGAGGATAGACATCCGAGAGGACAGACGTCCGAGGTCATATCAGGCTTTAGCCTCCCGAGACCACCTCGGGAGGATAGATGCTCGAGGTCATGATGGGCTTTAGGCTCCCGAGACCATCTCGGGAGGACAGGCGCCTGAGGTCATGTCGAGCTTTAGGTTCTCAAGACCCTCTTAGTAAAACAAATGAAGACCCCGAGGTTGGCTCGGGAGATGAGCCCCCGAGACCGACTCGAGAGAGTGAAGTCCAAGGATCAATATACCATATAGTCCGACTTCAAGTAGTCGTTCCTCTTTCCAGAACAGGAAAGTCATCGGATAATTATTGTCCGCTATACGCGACAATTAAGGTCTTAATGATCGCAGCGGTTGTTACCTAAAAGTTATCACGTAATCAATGATTAGGGAACGTGGAGGAGAACGTGGAGACACGTGTAATCAAGCCCTCGAGTATATAAGGTGCTTTGGCATCCAAGTAAGGGGGTAAGCTTTCCGAACTTAACAAAATCCTGTTTCCTCGTTGTCCTTCTAAAAGAATTCTCATTTCTGACTTGAGTGTCAGAGTGGGTTACGTCAGAAAACCTTTCAGTGTGTTCCCATTAATGCTCGTGTTTATTTCGTAGGGCTCGATTGTCTTCTCCCCGTCATCGTCCTCGTGAGCTGCTCTTTGGTGATTCGTCATCTCGTCATTCCCTTCCGGAACAATGTGTGATGTTGAAAGTTTCTTATTCCCATAGTAATTAATGTTCTATAAATTTGAATGATTCAAATTTAATCCAAAGAGCCGCAGTACAAAATTTCCACCAATGTGATATTTTGAACAAAGATCTAGTCATATTAGGTCTATTATATATAATTTTAGAGCAATGATAGAGAACGTGAAATTTTAGCGTGAAACTCAACGTGAATGACGTGGCACTTTTTATATACACGTCCGATTGTCGCTCGGACAGTGGCGGCGGCAGGCCGCCGCCCCGAACAAAACTATAACCTGGGGGGACGGATGAACCCGTCGAGGATCGGTACAATTGGGTTTCATGTTGGATTCACGTTGAGTTTTTCATGTTCCCAATCATTTTCCATAATTTTATCATCTATTATAAGAGGTTATGTTTACAATTCAATCCACGATCTTAAAATTATACGGTAAAGGTTCTCCTTACTAATTCAACTTTAGTCTAGTACTAAAAATTTCTCAGAGTTTGTTTTATTATGTAGAAGAACAGCCATAAATAGAATGCAGCAAAGCAATGCAGTGCAGTGCCGCAACAGCTGGTGCCTAGCCTATTTTGGGAAATTCAAAAAAGACACAAAAAGAAAATTAAAAAGAGAGATGCAAATCTATCTTTGGTAGGATAAGATGAGTACGATCCTCTCAACATTCATTTTCAAATTATATGAAAAAAATAAATTATGAATTTAATTTATAATTATTCATCAAATAATTAAGAGAAGACAATAATTTTTTCCCCAAAAATATACATAGTTCGTTTTCATATTACATCATATGTG
This sequence comes from Boesenbergia rotunda, assembly GCA_024364735.1. NCBI lineage: Eukaryota > Viridiplantae > Streptophyta > Magnoliopsida > Zingiberales > Zingiberaceae > Boesenbergia > Boesenbergia rotunda. The sequence goes on from JAGFNQ010001066.1 coordinate 589,202, forward strand.
AAATGAGATAAATCATGAATTTAATTTATAACAAATTGTCAAATAATTAGAAGGTGGAAACAATTTTTTTTCCCCAAAAATATATATCTATTGAGAATTAATTAGTTTCTATCTCATTATAAATTTATCATCCTTTAATCAATTAGGTATATGTGAGACCATCAGAATTTAATTTATTTATGTCCTTGACACCTCAATTCTTTGAAGTTTACGAAATTGAATAATTTATAAATTTATTTATTTATTTGCGAAATGTTTAATTATGAATTTATTTTTTATTTAAATATATAAAAATATAGTACTTTTAAAAATTTTGTAGGTTTAAATTATTTATGCTATGTTAAAAATAAATAAATGATATAAATTTTATGTATTGTGATAAACATATAATTTAAATTACAAGGATGAGAATATTTTTTAGTGACCTTGATGAAATTTTAATACAATTAACGTTAAGTCGGTTAGACGCTACTTGGGCTAAGGTACTCCCACGGGTTGGATCGGATGGTAAGACGTCTGGCTGATTTAGTCGAGGTCATAGGTTCGAGAGTCGCCAGTTACGTATGGAGATAAAATCCTGGTCTGCTGGCATTAATTCCCTCGACCTCAGGCACCTCACCACACTAGTGATAACCGTGGTTTGCCTTCCTCTGAAAATCTATGGGGCCGGGACCAGGGGCCGCTAAGATGACGATTCCACCTTTTATTGGGCTACTTGGGCTAAGGTAAGTTTTTTTAGGACAAAAATCATAAGGGGCCTTTTTTTTCTTTTTCTTTTTAAATATGTGCGCCCCAAATAAAATTTTATTTTCGGAATATCTAAATCTTAAATTTTAAAATATTGAATTAAAAATTTTAAACTCTGAATATTATTATAGTAATTAAAATATTTTTTACCAACTTCGTGAAAATTATTTAAATTTAATCAAAATCAATTTAAATTAATCAAAGTCATTTTAAACCCATTGTAATAACCACTTAAGTTTCTATAGAGCAGTTAGACAATAACATTCAAAATAAAAAAACATTCTTATAATTATTACTCGATGGTTTCTATAACATCATTAATTGAGAGGCATTAAGGGAATAATTGTTTTGATTTCTTTAATAGATATATTATTTTTTTGATGATTTATATAATTTGAAGCATCTTTTTAGTTTTTATATTTATTCTAAATGTAAGTTTTTTTATAGTTAAAGTTAAGATATCTAATCAGTTGGATGTAAAAGCCTGTCAACGTAGTGTGGTTGAGGTGGGGGTGTCGTCCGACCTGCACAGCTTGGTTTGACCTATATATGCACACTAAAATACGCACCAAATGCTGTCGAAATTATCCAGTAAAATTTCTCAAATGATGTCATTTCTTGTATTAAAATTTAGCTAATTTATTGCCTAAATTTTTGGATACGCTACTTAGATTTTGTTTATGTTTGTGTCTAGCAAAAGATTAAGTTTAAACAATGTGCATGTTTAATCTTTATGTTGTTCTATTCTCATTATGATACAGTATATATAAATAAAATTTGGATGTACAATATATTAGAAAATTAAATTTATCCGAGATGAATATTTATTGGAGTTGAAAAATTTATGAACTTTGCTCAGAGTCGTCCTTAATGTATAAATGGTGCCGAGTTATGATATCCGTGTAATTATTGCAAATGTAAAAATAAAGTGATGAGGATATTATAAAATATATATATATATATATATATATATATATATATATATATATATATATATATATATATATATATGATTTTATTTCAAATGCATACAACTAGTACTGGCACGAGTCTTATTTTTTTCATCCAATTGAAACTTTGGTTGCTTCTTCATCTAACACAACTGCTCTATGGGAATCATCATCTAATGATAATATAATACGATCAATAGTTCACGACGTGATAAATGTAATTGATCATTCCAATATAGATGAAATATCAACACCTAAAGTTTCAACAACAGTATGAAATATTAAAGGTTAGTGAAAAAAAGTATAAGAAGACATTTCACTGGTCATTCCCAACTATTAATTACTATAAGGTTATTAAATATCAAGGCAAAACATTATTTTTCATAACGATTTTACGATGAGGTTTATCAATTGATGTCAGAGTTAATCCCTGCTGATCACCTAGTAACTGATAGTTTCTACAGTACAAAGAAATTAGTGAGGAGTTTAGGTTTGCTTGTAAAAAAGATTTATTAGTGCATAAATAACTACATAACATTAACGCATACCAAGGAAGAAGAAGAAAAAAAATATTATAAAGAAGATTTTGGATTGATTGAATGTACAATTTGTACTCGCCCACATTATAAGCATGGTAGTGACATACCAGGGAAGAAGAAGAAAAATATCGTATTGAATGTTATGTATTACTTCCAGTTAACAGCTAGACTTTAACGCTTGTATGCATCAATCGCAACACAAGCCATATGAGAAGACATCATGAGCATGTGCATAAAAAGAGGTATAATGTATCATCCTTGTGACTCCTCTATATGAAAACATTTTGGTATAGTATTTTTCTCTTTTGCAATGAAATCATGTAATGTGAGACTAAGACTTTTCACAGATAGATTTCAGCCATTTAGTCAGTCGGAATAGTAATATTCATCTTAACCAGTTATATTAATAATGTACAACTTATCGTCATAAATGTGCATGAAAAATAAATTCATATTCTTTATTGTGCTTATTCTAGATCAAACGAATATGAAAGAGAAGATAAATGTATTCTTGCCGAGTTGAATGAATTATGGAATGTAGGGTTAGAGATTTATGATATTGAAAGTAAAACTAATTTTACCCTACATGCTGCTTTATTATAGGCGATTAGTGATTTTTCAGCATACTCAATATTGTCAGAATAAAACACCGTTGGTAATTAGCATGTCCACATTGCATAACGGAGTCTGATGTATTTTCATTACCTTATAGTGGGAATGTATCTTTGTTTGATAATCATCATAAATTTTTACTTGTTGAACACCTTTTTAAGTGAAATAAGAAAATTTTCAAAAAAATATTGTATTAAAAAAATTTCCGTCAATAATCAAGTCAGGTGAAGAAATTATTGACCAAATAGATAGCTATAGATTCCTACCAGTATCTTTGTCTAGTTTTGATGAGATAAATAAATGCATTAGTAGGACGCGCAAGTATAGTTGAGAGAAAAGAAGTATTTTCTAGGAATTATCATATTTAAAGTATCTACTCATTCGACATAATTTAAATGTGATGCATGTTGAATTTTTTTTTATAATATCTTCAATAATGTGATGAATGTTTCTGAAGAATTAAAGACATCACAAAATCATGTGAGAAGTTAAAAGAACTAGTTAGTAGACCTGAGTTATATCAGAATGAAACAACAAATCAATTTTCAAAGGCTTGTTATACATTGGACAAAAAAGGTAAGCAAACTTTATGTACTTGGTTGAAATAAATCAAATTTCTTGATGGGTATGTCGCGAATATAGCTCGATACGTGAATATGAATAAGTTAAAAATATTTGGAATACAAAATTATGATTGTCATATGTTCATATAAAGACTTATTAAAATAGTTTTTCATAATCTACTACGTAATAATGTTTAGCATGCACTTACAAAATTGAGTCTATTTTTCAAATATTTGACAGCAAGATATATGATGATGGTCAATATGTTTTGGGTAGAAATAGACATTATTCATCTTATACTATGTAAGCTTGAGTATATATTTTATCTAGTTTTTTTTTAATTCAATGAAACATCTATCAGTTCACCTACTTTATGAGGCACAAAACAAATGGTCCTGTGTAGTACAGATGGATGTATACATTTGAATGACTTTTCAAAAAATTAAAGAATACCATTGGTAACAAAGCAAGAGTTGAGAGATCAATATGTAATGTTTGTAAGATCATTCCGGTTGCTAGAGGGGGTGAATAGAAAATCTTCGAACTCGTTCTTCCTACGTTGTTAGTTGCGCAAGCGGAAATACAAAATAATAAGACTAACAACGAGAAACAATGCTAACAAACCAGTTTTACTTGGTATCCACCCCTAAGGGTGACTAATCCAAGAATCCGTCGGTGGATCACTCCCCGGATAACCTCCGGCTAGCCCTTGTCGCTCCTTGTGGGTGGAGAAACCTCGCCACAACACTTCGACAATCCCTGAGCACAAAGACTACTATCTTGCCTTTAACCAAGACAAGATTCGTCAAATCTTTCAGCCAAGACGAAGTCCTCTTAAATAGAACTAAGTTTGAAACCCTCGCCACCAGTCGACTGCCCATTTACCAGTCGACTGGTCTAACCTTAATTGCTAGCCTACGGCTAACCCAACGACTAGTTTTCAGGGTTACCAGTCGATTGCTCCTGGGGCAGTTGACTGGTCCAGGCCTAAAAGCATTCTGTGAGTTTTATCAGTGGACTGCCCCAATGGCAGTGGACTGCCCCACTCACACACCTAGGGTTTTCCTTCCCGAGTACACTTCTCTCAGCACTCGAACCCTAGGATTTCCCGAGTACAATCACACAACAATCGTACCCTCACGACTCGACTAACTCCTCATCAGCAGCCTCGACTATTGCCTTTGCGCCTTTTTCATCTTCGGCTCTCGTCCCTCGGATGCACACAAGCCTCTAGCTTGCCTCCATGTCATCCTTCACGCACGCCTTGAAGTCCGTGCCCCTTAGCTCATCGTCCCTGCTCCACCAAGGTCCCTCGGGTGCACACAAGCCTCCAGCTTGTCTCCATGCTACCCTTCACCGTACCGAGGTCGTCCAGCCAAGTCAATATGTGTAACCCTGCACAACCTGCACACTCAATATACAGATATTAGAATACAAGGGAAACCTAACTTAAACTCTTTGCCTAAACATCAAAATACTTGGTCACTCCGGACCATAGATTGCCTCAATAATGTTTAGTTGAACAAGAATCTTCTTTTTGCTCATATTAGTTTGATGAAAATGTGAAAATCAGACATTACAAGTGCCCTTAAAATTCTAATAATACTCAACAGATAAACCCAAAGATGCTTTCTATTTTCAAGTTTCCTAATAAGATAATGGGTGCATATGTGCTGAGATGGTTGAAACAATAAGAATATCATGTTGCAATGACATACATATTTCTGAACTATGATGATGTCAAACCCTACATAAGGTGAGTTGATTGATATAATCAAACACTTATCCCCTTATGTTTGTTTGGAATCACAATGGTCTTAAAATTACCCTTCGTTAATAGCTTCTACGAATAACAACCACAAATATAAAATCCATCAATCGGTGCAAGTGAAATACTAGAAAAGTTAGAGACAAAATTTGCATTAGAATTTCAAATCTATGTAACTTAGAGAAAAATTTATTTTTCATACATCCATATCATATTCCCACCTAATTTATATCATAACTATTTTTATAGGTGAACAATCGTAGAAAATCAAATGTGCAAGATTTTAGGATAATCAATCTTGCATCTAGACCTTTCTGTAAGATAACAATGTACTCTGGTTACAATGTTGATGGCTTCAAATTCCATGTGACAAAATGAGATTCACACAAACTAACCTTCAATTCTGGTGTTTGCTTAAAAGAATCTATCAACAACAATAATTTTGAGTTTGATTATTACAGGAGACTTGAAGAAATCATAGAGGTTAAATATCCTGCCTCACCCATAAAAAGGTGTGCGTTATTCAAATGTTCTTGATATGATCCAACTTCAAGAGCATGTACCAAAATACATTTAAACTCTAATTTAGTTGATGTTAATGTAAACAAAAGTTCAACAAGTATAAATCTTTCATTTTTCTGGTATAAGTGAGTTAAGTCTTCTATCTTGAATAGTTGACAAAGGGAAGAAAAGCTAGTAAATGGTTAGCAATTTGTCGAACGAAGCCTCACTCGACTATAGAATACCAAACTCCATCATAACCCAAAATCATGATACATTTTAAAATGAATAAGTTGAGATACATTCAGTAGATTCCCATATTCAATCAACATTTAATTACTTATAGATGTTAATATACCTTATGAAGAGATAGATGATGGAGAGATGTCCAATAGTCAGGAGCTTGTTGAAAGTGAGGATCTTGTTGAACTAACACAATCTTGTGAGTAGGACCTACAAAATGTAATGTTAATGATTCATATTCTTAAATCTCACTACTTTTACCCTATGAACTATTAATGTCAAGGTAAATTCCTGTTCAAATATAAATCTTACTAGTTCTATCCTATAAGTCATTATTGTTCTGATTTGATCATTTTATGAATGTGTATATGTTATAATGTAATTGTGCAAATATAGGCATGTTGAATTTGGCAGTAGTACTGATGGTGATCCTACAAGTGCACTAGAACATCATCAAGTAATAACATATCGATCCACAGGGGTTGTAATTAAGCATTAGTCGATTTCGCAAGGCAAACTATCTAGACGATCACAGAATTTGTTATGATAGAACTTGCTTAAGGGAGAAGAGAGAAGAGAGAAGAGCAGAGAGAGGAGAGGAGAGAAGGAGAGAGGAGGAATCTTTGGTCCTTGGGGAAGAGATGGATGGGTGGAATCTAGGATTTCGATTTCGCTACAATACTAGTTAACGCCTTATATATTGTTCATATCCTAATTTTCATATCTATATTCTTGTAGAGATCCTAGCTATATACCGATATTAGCCCTGTAGAAGTGCACTGGAGTGCTTTCCCCTTTGATATCCAATGTTACTAAGTTGAATAGATAACCTAGAGAGTCCAGTTAAAGGATTACCTTTGCCACAGAGAACTCCACGATCATACGTCTCTAGATTACGCTATGCACTTCCTAACACGGGATAGGGAAAACCTCATTGATTCATGTTAGCTAATCCTTTGTAAGGGATTAACCTCCATTTCAAAGCAGTACCCGAGATATCCGCTTAAAGGTTGGCCTGTATCACTAAGGCTCCCTGGTCATACGATCTTGGACACTACATCTATGTGACGATCAAACTCTCACAACTACATGCATCTACCATTCAAGTATTTCAACAAACACATGGTAGGAATATACATATAAAACAAGCATAGACATTTCATTGAATAAGGAAAATACATCAATAAATAGTTCATACAACATCATCACATTGTAACTACATCCTAGATGTGGAGAACTACTCCATTACAAGGAGATAAACAACAAAAAGATAATATTAAGCTCCTACAACCAAAAACCTAGAGAGAAGAGAGAAGAGGAAGTTTATCATGGTGTCGTCAGGCTCCTTAAAGTGTCTCCTTGCTCCAGAGGTGGACGAATCGATGATGACAGCGGTGCGCGACTCTAGGGTTTCCCTTAGGGAAGAACTCTTCCCTAAGAACCTAGGGCCAAACCCTAGGCCAAAAGGCCAAATATCCCTCTCCAAGAGAAGAGCCCTGGAAGGTGGCACGGGCTGGTCGTACCTTGCCCTAGGAGCCAAGGCACGGCTGGGCCGTGCCCCTTTCGGCGAGATTGGCATAGTCGTGCCGGTTTCAACAACTCTAGCAAGGCCCAACCGTGGGTCCTAAGCAATCTGGCAAGGCCGGAGCACGAGCCGTGCCAAACGACATGGCCTGACCGTGCACCTCTCGGTGAGAGGTGCATGGGGCATGCCACCCCACACGGCTAGGCCGTGTAGGGACCTGCACTTGCTGCCTTGGATGGCTTTGGCACGCGTTTCACTTCATTTCCTCTTCGGGTTTGCTCTAAATTGCATCCTTTCATTGAAAACAAATAAAGAGTAAATTTCTGAGCAAAAAGAAGAAATAGTAGCAAAGTTAGACAAAATAGGGTGCAATAAGTTAAAAATGAAAATTATAAGTATATATGCGCTAAATAATGCATAAAACTATATATAATATACGCAAATACCCAATGGTCAAACTATGTTGCGGATTATTAGGATTAGCAAGTATTGGTATTCTTAGTAATTTCCATTACATCTATTTTTTTTATTTATACCATATTTCTAATATTTATTTTTTAAAGACAATTTTACCCCATATGGTCATCAGGTAGCGGTGTACATATGTTTGTAATTTAAAGAATGGGTGTGCATATTTAATACTACATGGAGGAATGTATATCAAGGAATGCGAGATTTTCATTATGAGGAATTTTTGACAAATAATTTTTATTATAAAGATTTTTTTATACTAATTTGTTAAGTTCACAATGTTTTAAAATATATATATACACTTGGGAGGCACGAGGCAACATTTTATTGAATCTGGAACAATAATTGTGTCAAACTGTACAAAGATATACTATACAAATGTAGACAAAATTAAAGGATACAAGGCATGTTAGGATCTTACCGTTAAGCTAGAGGGGGGTGAATAACTTTCGTTCGATTTTCTACCTACAACGTTAGCATGTGCAAGCGAAAATACAAAATATAAAAAAAAACAATGCTAACACAAACCGATCTATGTGGTTCGGAGATGACACTCCTACTCTACGGCTGCCCGTAAGGTGGATGATCCCTAATCCTTCGGTGGATGATTCTCTGGAGCACCTCCGGCTATCTCTTGTCGCTCCTTGTGAGTAGAGAAACATCGCCACAAACCTTGGACAATCCCTAAGCAATATAGGCTACTAACAAGCTTTAACCAAGCAAGTTTCGCCCGAAAGAAACAGCCTTAAACGAGCTCCCTTAAATAGAGCTCGAAGCTGAGAAAATCGCCACCAGTCGACTGGTCCATTACCAGTCGACTGATCCCACTCAAATTCGATCGTTTCAGCTTAACGTTCGAATTTCCAACCACATCATCGACTGCTCTAGGAGCAGTCGACTGACCACCAGCCGATTGACCTGGCACCAGTCGACTGATCTTTCTGTAGCATACACCAGTCGACTGATCCACTTCTACACCTAAAGTTTCCCTTCTCGAGTGCACTTCTCTCAGTACTCGAACCCTAGGATTTCCGGAGTACATTTCACTCAACACTCGTACCCTCACGACTTGGTTGACTCTTCATCCAACAACCTCGATCTGTCGCCTTCACGCCCTCTTCGTTTTCGGCTCCCATCCCTCAGATGCGCACACAAGCCCTCGGCCTGCCTCGATGTCATCCTTCATGCATACCTCGAAGTCCGCATCTCTCGGCTCATCGTTCCTGCTCCCCTCAGCCCTCAAGCTTGGCTGCCTTAAAGAGCAAATTTCCGAGCAAAAAGGATAGTAGCAAAGTTATACAAAATAGGGTGCAATAAACTTAGTTATAAATGAAAAATATAAGTAGATATGCGCTAAATAATGCATAAAACTATATATAATATACGCAAATACCCGATGGTCAAACTATGTTGCAGATTATTAGGGTTGGCAAGTAGTGGTGTTCTTAGTAATTGTCATTGCATCTATTTTTTTATTTGTACCATATTTCTAATATTTATATTTTTTTAAGACAATTTTACCTCATATGGTCATTAGGTAGCGGTATACATATGTTCATAATTTAAAGAATGGGTGTGCATATCTAGTGCTACATGGAGGAATGTAAATCAGGGAATGCGAGATTTTTATTATGAGGAATTTTTGGTAAGTAATTTTTATTATAAAGATTTTTTTTTCTTTTTTATACTAATTTGTGAAGTTCGCCCTATTTCAAAAAAATATATATATTTGGGAGGCACGAGGCAACATTTTATGCAATCTGGAACAATAATTGTGCCAAACTGTACAAAGATATACAAATGTAGACAAAATTATAGGATGCAAGACCATCCTACGTACAAAAGAATATTTGGGATGGATGGCAAACCATCTTGGCTGCAAACAAATGGCAGGCAAATTCAATGACAACTCGAGCCAACAAAAACATAGAGCTTGATGGCCCTAGTACCGAATCCATAAAGTATACCGTTAGATCCCGATCCATTATAAAGCATGTCATAGACTTGGTGAGTTTACAATTAATAAAGTTATATAAGAATTTTTTAATTATCAATGAATTTATTTGATTTATTTGTATTATTTAATATTCATACAAATAAAGTAAAGTGACCTCCTACTTGTTGGGAAGTATTTAGCATGACACAAGTTAAAAGATGACACATTTATCGATTGTCGATAGAAGGAATAGACATAAGAATATAAACTTGAATATCTTAATTTTTCCTATTAATAATTAGTTATTCTAATTAAATATTTGATATGAATATTTTTATATTTAAATAGGAAGAAATGACTACTAGAGTTGCACAGGCGTCTCAACCTGCTGGCGAGGGAGATGAGCCACAAACTCTATCCACTGACTAGTTATATCAAATTTATTATGATGTGATCGGTGGAAGAAAAAAGACCTCCTCTCTTTACGTTCTTGGATCTCAGGCGAGAGTCGTATACAATCGTGTGATGACTCCTAGGGCCAGGAGTTGTCCCAATGATGTGTTAGAGCAAAAAAAAAAATCAAGATTTGAATAATCGACTCTCGACATGAGAGAAAGAATTTGAAGAGTGTCGACAATCCCAAATAAGATATAAGCAAATTGGATGGGAAATAAGGGAATTTATAGCTCAAATGATTCAAACGCCACATGGATTTGATTTTCAGGATACTTAAGACTCCTAAGACTCTCATGATACTGATTGAGAGGTGTGTTGACCTTTTAATTTTCTTTTTTTTATCACTCATGAAACATGCAAAATAAATCTATTAATTTTGATATTAGATATATCTCTAATTGTATTATATCTTTTCAGGAATATTATACATAATGATATATTCTATATACACCATCAACAGATATCGAAACTAGTATTCAAGTATTTTTTTAACTTGTAAAACTATTGGCTAGTTATATTTTTTTTATTATACTATTGAGTACGTTTAGTTTAAACATAATTCTGATGATGTATCATATTTTCTGTAGAATTGGTTACTATTAGCTAGTTTTAGAGTGAGATTGATTGTCTTCGGTAGGAGGTTTTGTATTTCAATTTATTAGATTCAAATGTTTATTAGTAAAATTTGAGATGTCTAGATATTCATTTTTGTTTTGTTGTTGAATTGAATTTGATATTTGATTAGATTATATTTGATTGTATCATTTTTATGAATGTGTGATGTGGATTGTATCGTTTGTTATATTGTGTTTGTTATAATGTGTAATGTAAATGTTATGTTATGTTTGTGAAAGTTAACACATTGTTATATTATATTTGTATCGTTTGTTAAAAAAATGATTAACGAGGTTACCAACCAACCTCGGGCGACCGGCTCGGCCACACGGAAGTTTCCCACCGGCCGCCAGGGTAAATCGGGAAGCGCTCGCAGTGGGCGGTCTAGAAGCCCAGCGTCCCAGGGTTCGCGCCCCATTTGGAGGAAAAATTCCTACAAATGCGCCGTAGCTGGGGATCGAACCGAGGATGCCTGGGAAAGCGACTAGTCGCCCTACCGCTGCACCATAGCCCCGGTGGCTTGTATCGTTTGTTAGGTTATGTTTGTGAATGTATGATATGTTGTGTTGTTTATGAATGTTTAATGTAAATGTATTGTGAAAATCATCATTTGTGATGATATTGATTGATATATATATAAATAGAAAAAATATTATATAAAATAGAGAGGTGTTGTTAGAATTTTCATGTTAATTACCGTCAAAATATTAAAAATCCGTCATTAGTTAACGATGAAATATAAAAAATCCGACGCTAGTTAGAGACGAAATTTTAATAATATTCCGTCTCTAATTAGTGATGGATGTTTAATATTTCGTCGCTATTTAGCGACAGAATTTTAATATTCCGACTTTAACTAACATAATATTTTAAAATTTCATCTATAATCCTAGCGACGAAATTTTAATTTTTCACCTCTAGTTAGTGACGAAATTTAAACTTTCATTTCTAATTCTAGAGATGGAATATTTAATTTCATCTCTAATTTTAATAATAGATATTTAACTTTTGTCTCTAAGTTTAACGATGTAATTTTAATTCTGTCATTATGTTTATCTAAGTTTAACGATGTAATTTTAATTCTGTCATTATGTTTAGAGACAGGATATTAAATTTTTGTCTCTATTAGCGATGAATTGTTAAATTTCATTGCTATATGATGTCAACGATCCATTTTATAGTGATGTTAATATTCAGTCGCTATGTTGGATCAATTAGCGATGGATAATTCCGTCCCTAAAATGTTATTTTCTCGTAGTGAAATGTGGCTTTCAGTAATTCAGTCCACCTGCGCAGCTTACTCTTGGCTCATCTGTAGAAAAATGACTAGCCACTTCGGTTCAAGTGTATGTATGGATTATCATGAATGAGTGTCACCCTGTTTAGGACCAACTCAATTTACATGTGCATTCTAGTGAGCAACCAATTCAATTCAATTCAATGACCTGTAGGAACAATTCAGAGGAATTAAAACGCTAGAAAATAGTTCCAAGTTGTGACATCTTTATGAATAATTTTTTCATGTATATGATGATTATGCATGCTGTGAGCAATGGTGGAGCCGGCCTAAGTGATCTACTCGGGGCATAGGTGAGTAAGTGAGTTAAGTCTTCCATCTTGAATAGTTGACAAAGAGAAGAAAAGCTAGTAAATGTTGGATCGAATAAAACGATAGAGGGGGGAGGGTGAATATCGTTATAAAATTTTCGGAATACTAGAGTAAATACGCAGCGGAAAATAACAGATCACACGCGAACACAAGTCAGTTTTACTTGGTTCGGAGTCGCGGTCGGCTCCTACTCCAAGGCCCACGGTCATTGACCGTTTACTTTGGGCAATTCTATATTCGATAAAACTTTTACAAGATGATAGTACAGATATAGAATTGAAAATTAACTGGCAACACTTTCGTAATTTAAAGTTTTACCGACGCTCGAGGTGGATCTAATTTCGGAGCAAAGGGTCGTCGTCGGCGCTGGAATCTCGAAGTCGAACTTTGTTAGAGCGCAGCGCTTGAGCGAAGTGTCTGGAGCGTCGAGAGCAATGGATGTTGAAGCCTTGGGGGTGAACCCCCTTTTATAGCACCCATACGAGGGCCTGTGTCGATGGGGGCGCCTAACACGTGGCCTTCCCTGCGCGATCTCTTATCCGCAGACCATCTCCACTTGGGCGCCTGAGCTGATGGGGGCGCCCATGACCTCACGGGCGCCTGAGCTGCCTTGGTCCAGAGGCTTTGCGGCTGTGATTTGGTGTTTGCCTTTACACTGGGGCGCCCGTATCCATACGGGCGCCTAACCCCAGTGGGGCGCCCGACTCCATTGGGGCGCCTGAGCTGCAGAAGCAACATTCCTTCATTCCTGCAACCAAGGTTAGTTCCAAAACACAACATGCAAATATGTTAGTTATTACAGCCGTAGCTGTCTTGGTTCTGACTTCGGGTCTCCCAAATGGAACCCTTGATCGAACCGACGCCTACTGTTCCCTCGACGGGGAACGCGTCCTCACCTACTCCTCTCAGGAGAGTTTACCTTTTGCCAACCGGCTCCTCCGGTTGGACTTTTGCCCAATCCACTTGACCAGGTCTTCGTGCCCAACTTTCGGTCAGGTCTTCTTGCCCAACTTCCAGTCAGGTCTTCGGTGCCCAGCCCGTTGCCAGGACTTCTTGCCCAGTCCTGGACCAGGACTTCTTTGCCCAACTTCCGGTCAGGTCTTCTGCCCAGTCCTCGACTAGGACTTCTTTGCCCAACCCTTTGCCAAGACCTCTTGCCTAGCGTATTTAGGACTTTTCCTGCACACTTAGTAGATTTTGTTAGATCACAATAACACCTTAACTTCTGAATCCTTTGCCATTATCAAAACCCAGGTTTGACTTAGGTGCTGCCTGCACCAATAATAAATGGTTAGCAATTTGTCGAACTAGCCTCCCCCAACTATAGAATACCAAACTTCATCATAGCTCAAAATCATGATACATTTTAAAATGAATAAGTGGAGATACATTCAGTAGATTCTCATATTCAATCAACATTTCAATTACTTATAAATGTTAATATACCTTATGATGAGATAGATGATGGAGAGATGTCCAATAGTGAGGAGTTTGTTGAATTAACACAATCTTGTGAGTAGGACCTACAAAATGTCAATGTTAATGATTCATATTCTTAAATCTCACTAGTTTTACCCTATGAATTATTAATGTCAAGGTAAATTCCTGTTTAAATATAAATCTTACTAATTTTACCCTATAAGTTATTATTGTTCTGATTTGATCATTATTATGAATGTGTATATATTATAATGTAATTGTGCAAATATAGACATGTTGAATCTGGCAACAGCACGGATGGTGATCCTACAAGTACACTGGAACATCGTCAAGTAATAACATATTGATCAACAGGGACTGTTGATTAAGCACTAGTCAATTTCGCAAGGCAGGCTATCTAGACGATCGCAGAGTTTGTTGTGACAGAACTTGCTTAAGGGAGAAGAGAGAAGAGAAGAGGAGAGGAGAGAAGGAGAGAGGAGGAGCTTTGGTCCTTGGGGAAGAGATGGATGGGTGGAATCTAGGATTTTGATTTCGCTACAATACTAGTTGATGCCCTATATATCTTCATATCCTAATCTCCATATCTATCTCCTTGTAGAGATCCTAGCTATATACCGATATTAGCCCTGTAGGAGTGCACCGGAGTGCTTCCCCTTTTGGTATCCAATGCTACTAAGCTGAATAGGTAACCTAGAGAGTCCAGTTAAAGGATTACCTTTGTCACAGAGAGCTCCACGATCATATGTCTCTAGGTTACGCTATGCACTTCCTAACACAGGATAGGGAAAAATCCATTAAGTCGTGTTAGCTAATTCTTTGTAAGGGATTGACTTCCATTTCGAGACAGTACCCGAGATGTCCGGTTAAAGGCTGGCCTATATCACTAAGGCTCCCCGGTCATACGTGTTGGGACCAGTAGACGAGCTAGAGGGGGGGTGATTTGCTCCGATTTGCTCCGTGATGATTTGTCGTGACGGAAGACTCGAGCAAACGCTAACACAAAGGGTTTACTTGGTATCCACCCCGGTCGGGTGACTAATCCAAGGATCCACTCTTCTCACTCTCTCATACACTATGAAAGATCTCCTTCTTGAGGTAGAGAAACCTCTTACAAGCTTTCACAAAGATACAACAAGAATCAAAGCAAACACAAAATGAAATCTTACAAGATTTACAATGAATAAACTCTCTTTGCTTTCCTTGCTATCTTCAAGCTTGTGGTTGCCTCTAGAACCTTGGAAATGCAGCAGCAAAAACCTCCAAGACTTCCCTTGAGATGACACCAATGAAGGAGGAAAAAGGGGAGAAGAGTTGTGGCTCAAAACCTGCGTGAAAACCTTTATACCCGACGCCTAGGGTTCCCCAATCGATTACCTAATCGATTACCACGTCATTTAGCCGTTCAACGGATAGTTTTTGAACCTGAATCGATTAGCCAATCGATTAAGATTGCTCTTAATCGATTAACCAATCGATTAAGGGAAGGCTGAATCGATTACCCAATCGATTCAGCCACCTTCTGTTCTCGCAACAAACTCTCTTAATCGATTACCCAATCGATTCACTTTCTCCTTAATCAATTACCTAATTGATTAAGATCCTCCTTAATCAATTACCTAATTGATTACCATCCTTCTTAATCAATTACCCAATTGATTAAGATCCTTCTTGTTCTCGCGAGACAACAACCCAATCGATCACCCAATCGATTGAGACCAACCTAACTTGTGTTCACGGTCAACCCCTTTGACCAACCTCAATTTCACGGTCAACCCCTTTGACCAACCTGGATTTCTCCATCCTAGCTCTCAACTAGGACCTAACCCTCGAGTTAGGTCTAGTCTCTCAGTAGACACCATGCCAGCGTGCAATCTACCCGATTCACCTGGACTTCACCTAGTCCCACTAGGTCTTTTCCCATTGCCAGCGTGCGATCTCCCCGATCCACCTGGACTTCACCTAGTCCCACTAGGTGTGCCTAGTCCCACTAGGTCTTCTCCCATGCCAGCGTGCGATCTCCCCGATCCACCTGGACTTCACCTAGTCCCACTAGGTGTGCCTAGTCCCACTAGGTCTTTTCCCATGCTAGCGTGCGATCTCCCCGATCCACCTGGACTTCACCTAGTCCCACTAGGTATTTTCCCATGCCAGCGTGCGATCTCCCCGATCCACCTGGACTTCACCTAGTCAAGTCTCCAGTCAACCTTGACTCACTTGACATCATACGACATTCAAACATAATTATCAAACATCGAAACATCCAAACATAAGCTTTCCAAGCTTACCAGATCTAAGCTCACCCGAGCTTAGTCAAATTAGGTCAACCCTGACCTAAACCAGATTGCACCAACAATCTCCCCCTTTTTGATGTTTGACAATATGTTTGAGAAAGACTAATCTCTATTAGCCTTTCAATCTCTCCCAAATTTCTCCCCCTTTGACACACATCAAAACTCTCCCCGAGAGTCTATATGATCAAAGGCAAATCTAATGAAAGTCCCATTCCTTTCATTTGAGCCCATGCTCACCTTCGAGCATTCATCATAATGAAGATTTCTAATCTTCATTATTTTAACCAAAAAAAAATAAAAATTCAAACACATGTTATTAAGGAAGACCTCCCCCTCAAAACATGCACTAAACCTCTATCATTGTACCAACAATGATTTTTGAGTTTTTAAACCTTTAGAAAATCTCAACTTGAGGTGATGAGATTTAAGAGATTCAAAACTTGAATCAAAATCTCTCCTTAACCTTTAAATGTTCACCAAACCATTTTCCTTTTTGATTTCACAATGAAATTTACCCAAATATACTTATAAAAGTATTTCAAGGGGTTAGGGATTGGTAGGTTACAAAAAAAAAATGGGTTAACAGACTGAAACTGTCAGTTTCAGTCTCCTCAATCGATTGGTGTTGGGAACCAATCGATTACGACCTGCCTTAATCGATCAACTGATCGATTATGGCTCACTGTAATCGATCAACAGATCGACTACGTGAGCTTTTGTGCTTGCAAAAAGTTCTACCAATCGATTGACCAATCGATTGGCTTATGTCCCAATCGATCACCCGATCGATTGGGAGTTTCTGATTTCTGAAAACAATTTCAGATTCGAATTTCAGAAACTCCTAAATAATTCTACAAAATTCCATAAATCCTAAAATTTTGTGTAGACATTATTTATACCATATACTATCAAGGAAAAATAATTTTCTATGAAAATAACCTTCTTTTTCAAAGATTGATACAAAATTGGAAACCATTGAAATACTTCAATGTTTTCATTGTTTTGTATCCAATTCATCAATGATGAGTACTATCAAAAGATAGTCTTCACCAAGGTTTTCCAAGATAGTTTTAAGATGTTTTTTAAAAATAATATCCAACCATGTTCCTTGGGCTAAATGCACATGACTTGTACATTAGCTTTCCCAATGATTGGAGTTCATTTAAATTCTTATTTTGATGAACCCAAAACTCACTTTGATGCACTTTAACAACACCTTGAGTTTTGTTCATCACCCTAACATCTCACTTGTTTCTAATGTGTCTCAAAACACATACAAGTCACCTTATAGTCTTAGTGAGATGTGAAAGTCATGTTCTCCCTAATCTAAGGGTTCATGCATTTCTATCTAGGCATTATGAACTTTGATCATCCACCTAGGATGTCAATTAATGCCAATGTCCTTGCTTTCAATAAAAATCAAATTTATGCATGATTAATGACTATGATATGCATCATATGAGAATTTTCACAAGAAATTTTAGCTAGATGATGCATGTATGACATGACATATAATATTTTCATGATAAATATGAATGATAAAACATGATGTCATGGCATGTGATAGGGCATACAAAACATGACATGATAGCATAAAAGAAAATACCTAGATTTCCTATCTAAGTATCAATAATTCATCGCTAAGCCATTGATAATCCTAAATTTTCCCTAATTTCCAAGATAATGCCAAAACCCCCAACTTGGCCTATCTTTGGATTCTAACCTAGTTGTGCCAACTTTTTATTAAGTTCAATCTTCCAAAAAGATAGTTTGGCACGTATTTACTCCTCCTAGAGTAAATAAATGAATCCTTCATTTTCAAGGGTAGTAATTCCTTGAAAATGTCCTAAAGTGCCAACTACATCAAGGTTGGGTTAACTACCCTTCCAATTTGAGTTGACACTCCCTAGAACTATCTAGGGTGTGGAGAACACACTCTTAGGAACCCAAAACCTATTGGTGCTCCTTGGGTGTTCTAGGTATTCACTAGGGATGACTTCCCTTGATACCTTCCTAGTGACTCTTCTAGGCTTTTCGGAAGCCTTAGTCACCTTTGTCTTGTCTTGGTCAACCCTAGGGATAGCTTCCCTGGTGGCCTTGATTTGACTTCTAGACCTAGATTGAGTTCCATATCTATATGGAACTCTATGATAGGATGGACCATCATCCTTAGTTTTAGGTTTGTATCCCAAACCTTTCTTGCTCCTAGAGGGTCCTTGATTTCCTAAATCTAGGTTTTGATCCTTAGATCCCTTAAATAGATTTTCTATTCTTTTGAGGGATTTTTCTAATTTATCAAGTTTTGACCTCAAAACTTGATTTTCAATCATTACCTCCTCAAGGCTTGGTTTTCTAATATAGCCTTGGTAATTTTTCTTTTTGGCCTTGGATTGGGTAGGTCTATCCTTAGATGATCTAAAATCTTCCCTATCCTTGGTTGTGGTAGACCTAGCATGAAAGGCTCTATATTTTTTTTTGGTTTCTCATACCTCCTATTTTCATGATAAATAGCATTAAAATGATAATAATTATTTCTAGCATGCATATTATCATGATTTAAATAAGTATCATTATCTAATGGTACCTTAGTGTTATTCTTGGAGGCTCCCCCTTGACTTGAGCTCCTCCTTTTAGCCTTAGTCGGTTTCTTCCCCTTTGGACATTGATTTCGATAATGTCCCTTTTCTTTGCATAAGAAGCACACAATGTGCTTCTTATCCTTCTTTGTCACGGGGTCGACCTCCTTTGCCTTCTCCTTGGCCTTGGGTGTCATTTGCACCTTCTTCTTGACCAATTTTGGACACTTACTCTTGTAGTGTCCTCTTTCCCTACACTCAAAACAAATGATGTGATCTTTATTTTTACAAATCGAAATGTTTATACCTTTGCTTGTAGGGGTGGCACATGACTCTTCACTCGATCCGGAAGTAGATACTTCTTCTTTTTCCGGAGTCAATGACCTTTGCTCCCTCTCAATCCTAGAGGTGGAGACTTCTTCTTCTTCTCCATTGACCTCGGATGATGATGTTGAAACCTTTTCTTGTTCCGGCGTCAATGTCAAATTTTGCTCCTCTTCAACCCTTGTGGTGGAGGCTTCTTGAGCTTCATCTTCGGATGTTGAGCACCTCTCAACTTCCGAGTTCTCTTCACTTGATGAATTTCCCTCTTCGAATTTGTCTTGATTTGGTATAGTGGAGGGATCTTCATGAAGCCTTGCCAATTTACTCCAAAGCTCTTTGGCATCTTCGAATTCTCCAATATTGTCCAAGATATTGCTCGGCAAAAGATTGACCAATAGCTTGGTCACTTTGTAATTGGCCTCGCATCTCTTGATTTGCTCCTCATTCCATTTGCTTTTCTTGAGGAGCTTTCCTTTTGAGCTTGTTGGAGCTTTAAAACCCTCCATTAGAGCAAACCATTACTCTATCTCCATCATGAAATAATTTTCAATCTTTGACTTCCAAAGATTGAAATTTGCCTTGTCGAATGGTGGAGGTGCTCTTGTGTCATAGCCAAACTCCATTTTTGAAGTTGAACCCTTTTGATGATGACTTCTTGAAATTAGGGTTTCTTCCAACTTCTTCTTCTTCCTCTAGCTCTTGCCCTCTTGGCGATGAGTCCAATGAAGAGCAACCTCGCTCTGATACCACTTGTTGGGACCGGTAGACGAGCTAGAGGGGGGGGGTGATTAGCTCCGATTTGCTCCGTGATGATTTGTCGCGACGGAAGACTCGAGCAAACGCTAACACAAAGGATTTACTTGGTATCCACCCCGGTCGGGTGACTAATCCAAGGATCCACTCTTCTCACTCTCTCATACACTATGAAAGATCTCCTTCTTGAGGTGGAGAAACCTCTTACAAGCTTTCACAAAGATACAACAAGAATTAAAGCAAACACAAAATGAAATCTTACAAGATTTACAATGAATAAACTCTCTTTGCTTTCCTTGCTATCTTCAAGCTTGTGGTTGCCTCTAGAACCTTGGAAATGCAGCAGCAAAAACCTCCAAGACTTCCCTTGAGATGGCACCAATGAAGGAGGAAAAAGGGGAGAAGAGTTGTGGCTCAAAACCTGCGTGAAAACCCTTATACCCGACGCCTAGGGTTCCCCAATCGATTACCCAATCGATTACCACGTCATTTAGCCGTTCAACGGCTAGTTTTTGAACCTGAATCGATTAGCCAATCGATTAAGACTGCTCTTAATCGATTGACCAATCGATTAAGGGAAGGCTGAATCGATTACCCAATCGATTCAGCCACCTTCTGTTCTCGCAACAGACTCTCTTAATCGATTACCCAATCGATTCACTTTCTCCTTAATCAATTACCTAATTGATTAAGATCCTCCTTAATCAATTACCTAATTGATTACCATCCTTCTTAATCAATTACCCAATTGATTAAGATCCTTCTTGTTCTCGCGAGACAACAACCCAATCGATCACCCAATCGATTGAGACCAACCTAACTTGTGTTCACGGTCAACCCCTTTGACCAACCTCAATTTCACGGTCAACCCCTTTGACCAACCTGAATTTCTCCATCCTAGCTCTCAACTAGGACTTAACCTGATTTCCAACCAGGTTTGCCTAACCCTCGAGTTAGGTCTAGTCTCTCAGTAGACTTCCACCATGCCAGCGTGCAATCTACCCGATTCACCTGGACTTCACCTAGTCCCACTAGGTGTGCCTAGTCCCACTAGGTCTTCTCCCATGCCAGCGTGCGATCTCCCCGATCCACCTGAACTTCATCTAGTCCCACTAGGTGTGCCTAGTCCCACTAGGTCTTTTCCCATGCCAGCGTGCGATCTCCCCGATCCACCTGGACTTCACCTAGTCCCACTAGGTCTTTTCCCATGCCAGCGTGCGATCTCCCCGATCCACCTGGACTTCACCTAGTCAAGTCTCCAGTCAACCTTGACTCACTTGACATCATACGACATTCAAACATAATTATCAAACATCGAAACATCCAAACATAAGCTTTCCAAGCTTACCAGATCTAAGCTCACCCGAGCTTAGTCAAATTAGGTCAACCCTGACCTAAACCAGATTGCACCAACAATCTCCCCCTTTTTGATGTTTGACAATATGTTTGAGAAAGACTAATCTCTATTAGCCTTTCAATCTCTCCCAAATTTCTCCCCCTTTGACACACATCAAAACTCTCCCCGAGAGTCTATATGATCAAAGGCAAATCTAATGAAAGTCCCATTCCTTTCATTTGAGCCCATGCTCACCTTCGAGCATTCATCATAATGAAGATTTCTAATCTTCATTATTTTAACCAAAAAAAATAAAAATTCAAACACATGTTATTAAGGAAGACCTCCCCCTTAAAACATGCACTAAACCTCTATCATTGCACCAACAATGATTTTTGAGTTTTTAAACCTTTAGAAAATCTCAACTTGAGGTGATAAGATTTAAGAGATTCAAAACTTGAATCAAAATCTCTCCTTAACCTTTAAATGTTCACCAAACCATTTTCCTTTTTGATTTCACAATGAAATTTACCCAAATATACTTATAAAAGTATTTCAAGGGGTTAGGGATTGGTAGGTTACAAAAAAAAATGGGTTAATAGACTGAAACTGTCAGTTTCAGTCTCATCAATCGATTGGTGTTGGGAACCAATCGATTACGACCTGCCTTAATCGATCAACTGATCGATTATGGCTCACTGTAATCGATCAACAGATCGACTACGCGAGCTTCTGTGCTCGCAAAAAGTTCTACCAATCGATTGACCAATCGATTGGCTTATGTCCCAATTGATCACCCGATCGATTGGGAGTTTCTGATTTCTGAAAACAATTTCAGATTCGAATTTCAGAAACTCCTAAATAATTCTACAAAATTCCATAAATCCTAAAATTTTGTGTAGACATTATTTATACCATATACTATCAAGGAAAAATAATTTTCTATGAAAATAACCTTCTTTTTCAAAGATTGATACAAAATTGGAAACCATTGAAATACTTCAATGTTTTCATTGTTTTGTATCCAATTCATCAATGATGAGTACTATCAAAAGATAGTCTTCACCAAGGTTTTCCAAGATAGTTTTAAGATGTTTTTTAAAAATAATATCCAACCATGTTCCTTGGGCTAAATGCACATGACTTGTACATTAGCTTTCCCAATGATTGGAGTTCATTTAAATTCTTATTTTGATGAACCCAAAACTCACTTTGATGCACTTTAACAACACCTTGAGTTTTGTTCATCACCCTAACATCTCACTTGTTTCTAATGTGTCTCAAAAACACATACAAGTCACCTTATAGTCTTAGTGAGATGTGAAAGTCATGTTCTCCCTAATCTAAGGGTTCATGCATTTCTATCTAGGCATTATGAACTTTGATCATCCACCTAGGATGTCAATTAATGCCAATGTCCTTGCTTTCAATAAAAATCAAATTTATGCATGATTAATGACTATGATATGCATCATATGAGAATTTTCACAAGAAATTTTAGCTAGATGATGCATGTATGACATGACATATAATATTTTCATGATAAATATGAATGATAAAACATGATGTCATGGCATGTGATAGGGCATACAAAACATGGCATGATAGCATAAAAGAAAATACCTAGATTTCCTATCTAAGTATCAATAATTCATCGCTAAGCCATTGATAATCCTAAATTTTTCCTAATTTCCAAGATAATGCCAAAACCCCCAACTTGGCCTATCTTTGGATTCTAACCTAGTTGTGCCAACTTTTTATTAAGTTCAATCTTCCAAAAAGATAGTTTGGCACGTATTTACTCCTCCTAGAGTAAATAAATGAATCCTTCATTTTCAAGGGTAGTAATTCCTTGAAAATGTCCTAAAGTGCCAACTACATCAAGGTTGGGTTAACTACCCTTCCAATTTGAGTTGACACTCCCTAGAACTATCTAGGGTGTGGAGAACACACTCTTAGGAACCCAAAACCTATTGGTGCTCCTTGGGTGTTCTAGGTATTCACTAGGGATGACTTCCCTTGATACCTTCCTAGTGACTCTTCTAGGCTTTTCGGAAGCCTTAGTCACCTTTGTCTTGTCTTGGTCAACCCTAGGGATAGCTTCCTTGGTGGCCTTGATTTGAATTCTAGACCTAGATTGAGTTCCATATCTATATGGAACTCTATGATAGGATGGACCATCATCCTTAGTTTTAGGTTTGTATCCCAAACCTTTCTTGCTCCTAGAGGGTCCTTGATTTCCTAAATCTAGGTTTTGATCCTTAGATCCCTTAAATAGATTTTCTATTCTTTTGAGGGATTTTTCTAATTTATCAAGTTTTGACCTCAAAACTTGATTTTCAATCATTACCTCCTCAAGGCTTGGTTTTCTAATATAGCCTTGGTAATTTTTCTTTTTGGCCTTGGATTGGGTAGGTCTATCCTTAGATGATCTAAAATCTTCCCTATCCTTGGTTGTGGTAGACCTAGCATGAAAGGCTCTATATTTTTTCTTTGGCTTCTCATACCTCCTATTTTCATGATAAATAGCATTAAAATGATAATAATTATTTCTAGCATGCATATTATCATGATTTAAATAAGTATCATTATCTAATGGTACCTTAGTGTTATTCTTGGAGGCTCCCCCTTGACTTGAGCTCCTCCTTTTAGCCTTAGTCGGTTTCTTCCCCTTTGGACATTGATTTCGATAATGTCCCTTTTCTTTGCATAAGAAGCACACAATGTGCTTCTTATCCTTCTTTGTCACGGGGTCGACCTCCTTTGCCTTCTCCTTGGCCTTGGGTGTCATTTGCACCTTCTTCTTGACCAATTTTGGACACTTACTCTTGTAGTGTCCTCTTTCCCTACACTCAAAACAAATGATGTGATCTTTATTTTTACAAATCGAAATGTTTATACCTTTGCTTGTAGGGGTGGCACATGACTCTTCACTTGATCCGGAAGTAGATACTTCTTCTTTTTCCGGAGTCAATGACCTTTGCTCCCCCTCAATCCTAGAGGTGGAGACTTCTTCTTCTTCTCCATTGACCTCGGATGATGATGTTGAAACCTTTTCTTGTTCCGGCGTCAATGTCAAATTTTGCTCCTCTTCAACCCTTGTGGTGGAGGCTTCTTGAGCTTCATCTTCGGATGTTGAGCACCTCTCAACTTCCGAGTTCTCTTCACTTGATGAATTTCCCTCTTCGAATTTGTCTTGATTTGGTATAGTGGAGGGATCTTCATGAAGCCTTGCCAATTTACTCCAAAGCTCTTTGGCATCTTCGAATTCTCCAATATTGTCCAAGATATTGCTCGGCAAAAGATTGACCAATAGCTTGGTCACTTTGTAATTGGCCTCGCATCTCTTGATTTGCTCCTCATTCCATTTGCTTTTCTTGAGGAGCTTTCCTTTTGAGCTTGTTGGAGCTTCAAAACCCTCCATTAGAGCAAACCATTACTCTATCTCCATCATGAAATAATTTTTAATCTTTGACTTCCAAAGATTGAAATTTGCCTTGTCGAATGGTGGAGGTGCTCTTGTGTCATAGCCAAACTCCATTTTTGAAGTTGAACCCTTTTGATGATGACTTCTTGAAATCAGGGTTTCTTCCAACTTCTTCTTCTTCCTCTAGCTCTTGCCCTCTTGGCGATGAGTCCAATGAAGAGCAACCTCGCTCTGATACCACTTGTTGGGACCGGTAGACGAGCTAGAGGGGGGGGGTGATTAGCTCCGATTTGCTCCGTGATGATTTGTCGCGACGGAAGACTCGAGCAAACGCTAACACAAAGGATTTACTTGGTATCCACCCCGGTCGGGTGACTAATCCAAGGATCCACTCTTCTCACTCTCTCATACACTATGAAAGATCTCCTTCTTGAGGTGGAGAAACCTCTTACAAGCTTTCACAAAGATACAACAAGAATTAAAGCAAACACAAAATGAAATCTTATAAGATTTACAATGAATAAACTCTCTTTGCTTTCCTTGCTATCTTCAAGGTTGTGGTTGCCTCTAGAACCTTGGAAATGCAGCAGTAAAAACCTCCAAGACTTCCCTTGAGATGGCACCAATGAAGGAGGAAAAAGGGGAGAAGAGTTGTGGCTCAAAACCTGCGTGAAAACCCTTATACCCGACGCCTAGGGTTCCCCAATCGATTACCACGTCATTTAGCCGTTCAACGGCTAGTTTTTGAACCTGAATCGATTAGTCAATCGATTAAGACTGCTCTTAATCGATTGACCAATCGATTAAGGGAAGGCTGAATCGATTACCCAATCGATTCAGCCACCTTCTGTTCTCGCAACAAACTCTCTTAATCGATTACCCAATCGATTCACTTTCTCCTTAATCAATTACCTAATTGATTAAGATCCTCCTTAATCAATTACCTAATTGATTACCATCCTTCTTAATCAATTACCCAATTGATTAAGATCCTTCTTGTTCTCGCGAGACAACAACCCAATCGATCACCCAATCGATTGAGACCAACCTAACTTGTGTTCACGGTCAACCCCTTTGACCAACCTCAATTTCACGGTCAACCCCTTTGACCAACCTGGATTTCTCCATCCTAGCTCTCAACTAGGACTTAACCTGGTTGGAACCTGGATTTCTCCATCCTAGCTCTCAACTAGGACTTAACCTGATTTCCAACCAGGTTTGCCTAACCCTCGAGTTAGGTCTAGTCTCTCAGTAGACTTCCACCATGCCAGCGTGCAATCTACCCGATTCACCTGGACTTCACCTAGTCCCACTAGGTCTTTTCCCATTGCCAGCGTGCGATCTCCCCGATCCACCTGGACTTCACCTAGTCCCACTAGGTGTGCCTAGTCCCACTAGGTCTTTTCCCATGTCAGCGTGCGATCTCCCCGATCCACCTGGACTTCACTTAGTCCCACTAGGTCTTTTCCCATGCCAGCGTGCGATCTCCCCGATCCACCTAGACTTCACCTAGTCAAGTCTCCAGTCAACCTTGACTCACTTGACATCATACGACATTCAAACATAATTATCAAACATCGAAACATCCAAACATAAGCTTTCCAAGCTTACCAGATCTAAGCTCACCCGAGCTTAGTCAAACTAGGTCAACCCTGACCTAAACCAGATTGCACCAACAATACGATCTTGGACACTCCCTCTATGTGATGATCAAACTCTCACAACTACATGCATCTACCATTTAAGTATTTCAACAAACACATGGTAGGCAACACACATATAAAACAAGTATAGACATTTCATTGAATAAGAAAAATACATCAATAAATAGTTCATACAATATCATCACATTATAGCTACATCCTACATCCTAGATGTGGAGAACTACTCCATTACAAAGAGATAAACAACAAAAGATAATATTAAACTCCTACAACCAAAAACCTAGAGGGAAGAGAGAAGAGGAAGTTTATCATGGTGTCATCGGGTTCCTTAAAGTGTCCCATTGCTACAGAGGTGGACAAATCGACGATGGCGGTGGTGGCGCGACTCTAAGGTTTCCCTTAGGGAAGAACTCTTCCCCAAGAACCTAGAGTCAAACCCTAGGCCAAAAGGCCAAAGATCCCTCTCCAAGAGAAGAGCCCTGGAAGGCGGCACGGGCCGATCGTGCCTTGCCCTGGGAGCCAAGGCACGACTGGGTCGTGCCCCTTTTGGCAAGATTGGCACAGCCGTGCCGGTTTCAACGACTCTAGCAAGGCCCAACCATGGGTCCTAAGCAATCTGGCACGGTCGGAGCACGAGCCATGCCAAACAGCACGACCTGACCATGCAGCTCTCGGTGAGAGGTGCTCGGGCCATGCCACCCCACACGGCTAGGTCGTGTAGGGACCTGCACTTGCTGCCTTGGATGGCTTTGGCTCCCATTTCACTTTGTTTCCTCTTCAATTTGCTCCAAATTGCATCCTATCATTTAAAACAAATAAAGAGCAAATTTTCGGGCAAAAAGAAGGAATAGTAGCAAAGTTATACAAAATAGGGTGTAATAAACTTAGTTATAAATGAAAAATATAAGTAGATATGCGCTAAATATTGCATAAAACTATATATAATATATGCAAATACCCGATGGTCAAACTATGTTGCAGATTATTAGGGTTGGCAAGTATTGGTGTTCTTAGTAATTGTCATTGCATCTATTTTTTTATTTGTACCATATTTCTAATATTTATATTTTTTAAGATAATTTTACCTCATATGGTCATCAGGTAGTGGTATACATATGTTCATAATTTAAAGAATGGGTGAGCATATCTAGTACTACATGGAGGAATGTAAATCAGGGAATGCGAGATTTTTATTATGAGAAATTTTTGGTAAGTAATTTTTATTATAAAGATTTTTTTTCTTTTTTATACTAATTTGTGAAGTTCGCCCTGTTTCAAAAATATATATATACTTGGGAGGCATGAGGCAACATTTTATGCAATCTGGAATAATAATTGTGCCAAACTGTACAAAGATATACTATAAAAATGTAGACAAAATTACAGGATACAAGACCATCCTTTGTACAAAAGAATATTTGGGATGGATGACAAACCATCTTGGCTGCAAATAGATGGCAGACAAATTCAATGACAACTCGAGCCAACAAAAACATAGAGCTTGATGGTCCTAGTACCGAATCAATAAAGTATACCGCTAGATCCCGATCCATCATAAAGCATGTCATAGACTTGGTGAGTTTACAATTAATAAAGGTATATAAGAATTTTTTAATTATCAATGAATTTATTTTGATTTAATTGTATTATTTAATATTCATGCAAATAAAGTAAAGTGACCTCCTACTTGTTGGGAGGTATTTAGCAAGACACAAGTCAAAAGATGACACATTTGTCGATTATCGATAGAAGGAATAGACATAAGAATATAAACTTGAATATCTTTAATTTTTCTTATTAATAATTAGTTATTCTAATTAAATATTTGATATGAATATTTTTATATTTAAATAGGAAGAAATGACTACTAGAGTTGCACAGGTATCTCAACCTGCTAGCGAGGGAGATGAGCCACAAACTCTATCCGTTAACTAGTTATATGAGATTTATTATAATGTGATCAGTGGAAGAAAAAAGACCTCCTCTCTTTATGTTCTTGGATCTCAGGCGACAGTCGTATATAATCGTGTGATGACTCCTAGGGCCAGGAGTTGTCCCAATGATATCTTAGAGCAAAAAAATCAAGATTTGAAGAATCGACTCTCGACATGAGAGAAAGAATTTGAAGAGTGTCGACAATCCCAAATAAGAGATAAGCAAATTGGATGGGAAATAAGGGAATTTATAGCTCAAGTGATTCAAACGCCACATGGATTTGATTCTCAAGAGACTTAAGACTCCTAAGACTCTCATGATCTTGATTGAGAGGTGTGTTGACCTTTTAATTTTCTTTTTTTGTTTATCACTCATGAAACATGCAAAATAAATCTATTAATTTTAATATTAGATATATCTCTAATTGTATTATATCTTTTCAGGAATATTGTACATAATGATATATTCTATATACACCATCAATAGATATCGAAACTAGTAGTTAAGTTTTTTTTTAACTTGTAAAACTATTGGCTAGTTACATTTTTTTATTATACTGTTGAGTATGTTTAGTTTAAATTCAATTTGTTAGTCGTAATTCTGATGATGTATCATACTTTCTGTAGAATTGAATATTATTAGCTAGTTTTAGAGTGAGATTGATTGTCTTCAATAGGAGGTTTTGTATTTCAATTTATTAGATTCAAATGTTTATTAGTAAAATTTGAGATGTCTAGATATTCATTTTTTTTTGTTGTTGAATTGAATTTGATATTTGATTAGATTATATTTGATTGTATCATTTTTATGAATGTGTGATGTGGATTGTATCGTTTGTTATATTGTATTTGTTATAATGTATAATGTAAATGTTATGTTATGTTTGTGAAAGTTAACACATTGTTATATTATATTTGTATCGTTTGTTATGTTATGTTTGTGAATGTATGATATGTTGTGTTGTTTATGAATGTTTAATGTAAATGTATTGTGAAAATCATCATTTATGATGGTGTTGATTGATATATATGTAAATAGAAAAAATATATATATAAAATAGGGAGGTGTTGCTAGAATTTTCATGTTAATTACCATCAAAATATTAAAAACTGTCATTAGTTAACGATGAAATATTAAAAATCCGTCGCTAGTTAAGACGAAATTTTAATAATATTCCATCTCTAATTAGCGATGAATGTTTAATATTCCGTCGCTATTTAGCGATACAATTTTAATATTCCAGTTCTAACTAGTACAATATTTTAAAATTCCATTTTAATCCTAGCGACGAAATTTTAATTTTTCATCTCTAGTTAGCGACGAAATTTAAACTTCCATTTCTAATTCTAGAGACGGAATATTTAATTTCATCTCTAATTTTAGTAATAGATACTTAACTTCTGTCTCTAAGTTTAACGGTGTAATTTTAATTCTGTCATTATGTTTAGAGACGGATATTAAATTTTATCTCTATTAGCGATGGATTGTTAAATTTCGTTGCTATATGACGTCAACGATCCATTTTATAGTGATGTTAATATTCAGTCGCCATGTTTGATTATCGATCAATTAGCGATGGATAATTCCGTCCCTAAAATGTTACTTTCTTGTAGTGAAATGTGGCTTTCAGTATTCAGTCCACCCGCTCAGTTTACTCTTGGCTCATCTGTAGAAAAATGACTAGCCACTTCGGTTCAAGTGTATGTATGGATTATCATGAATGAGTGTCACCCTGTTTAGGACCAACTCAATTTACATGTGCATTCCAGTGAGCAACCAATTCAATTCAATTCAATTTAATTCAATGACCTGTAGGAACAATTCAGAGGAATTAAAACGCTAGAAAATAGTTCCAAGTTGTGACATCTTAATTAATAATTTTTTCATGTATATGAACATTATGCATGCTTTGAGCAATGGTGGAGCCGGCCTACGTGATCTACTCGGGCCATGGGCCACAAGCGTGGTGGACCAAATCTTCTATCTCACTTTGCCCTCTATCCCGTCTATCTCATTCATCCACAATAGCAGATGAGTCGTCCGATCGTCAATCGAACACTATCACGGCCTCCGGACACCGTCCTAAACAAAACTATACCCTGGGAGGTACGGTGAATCCGTCGGAATCACCGCAATTGCGATCTTGCCGGATTCACCGTCAAATCAGTGAGATTGCAATTGCAGTGATTCCAACTGGTTCACCGTTCTTTTAGATATCATTTGATTCGGAACGACGATAAAAAATCATCGATGATGTCCGATCGATGATCGGACGACTCGTCGGCCGTCGTCAGCGATATGAGACAGGCGAGACAGGACAGAGGATTCGTCTCCAAGCGTGGACGCCATTATCCCGAGCTGGTCATCCTCTTTCTCTCACGTTTTTCTGCTCTTCCATGAATCTGAGCTTGTTTCCTTCTCAACACTGTCGGACAACAATTGACGACATCAACTTTGTGAAACCAGACAACAATTTTTTTTTAGAAAAGATATTTAATTTTCTTAGAAAAAAGAAAAAATCACTACAAAAATCTTGAGAAATCAAGAAAACAATGGATTGTTTTCTTAAACACAGACAGTATCTTATGGAATGAAATGGACACTATAGGAGATCCAAGTTATACGATCTCTTATTTGTCGACTGAAACCAACCGATGATTAACAATTCTATGTCTAACAAACTAAAACAATGGTGATATTAGTTTTTGTCACCACCAAATCATTTACATGCACATTGCATTTCCACATGTTCTTGTCAGCTCAAACAAGAGCAGAAGAAGCTGGTTTACCTGTAACTTTTTATTGAAGTCTTGAGATCGTTACATCAATCTCGCATTTTAGCTTTCCTAAAACCAACCAAAAGAATGATGAATGTTCTTTGTTAATCTCCAAGACCAAGCTTTCCGTGTTCATATCTGGAGTTTATGCTCGATAGCTCAGTCAATACCAGTAAGGATTAAGATGTGAATTCTGGCAAACCTTTGCTTTTGGGATGAATGTGGTAATATTCATCCTCTTGTACCACCTGTGGAATTGGAGAAATGTATGTTAGATTGGTGACGTGAGTTTACTTTGCGTGTAGTTCATTCTCGAGTTGTGCAAACATGTCCTTCAGTCGAAGTGATGAATTTGATATAACATTCTTTGCTATCCTCTTTTGATGCTTGGTGCTCTTCAGCCAAGCTATCCCCAATGACACGATCACATTGCATGCTCTCAGTTTAGGGGACAGATCCTCGATTTGATATCTCAAGTGAAGCTGCAGAAAAAATAAGGTGAGACAAATTTTGACAATATACAACTCCAAATTATGATCTTGTGAGACGATGCTTACGTTGAAATAGTCCCCAAGCAAAACACCTTGAAGAGCCATCACTTCTTCAATCAGCCACCCTTTTTTATCAGGCAGAGGAGATTTTTGCTGGGTGCTTGTCACTTCCCCTCCGTAACGCGACAAATTTTTATCGAATTTGTAGTGAATTTGCCTTTGGTACACATCTGCTCGTACAGGTTCCCACTGAGAAACAGTGTAGTCGACACATCCAATTTTTTCCATCACACTTTGCTCCACAGGACCTCCATCAAATAACTCCATCAGTGAATTAATCTGATCATGCATTGAAGTTTGTTATACTGATTCCTATTTGGCAAGAATAAACATGCACGAATAATGGATGATCTTACATAGAGATCGATAGCGGAGGAGAAGACATCCGACATTTTAGCATCTTCTAACCCTAAGAAGGACCCACTCTCTTCACTATGCAGGTTTTTTGCTCCAGATTCTTCTTCAAGTAACTGCATCTTCTGCTCAGGGGTCAAGGCTCTAGCTTTCCACAGAGCCATGATTGTCCTGTAGGTCATTTTTATTCTTATCATCTTAAAATTTAAAATAAGCTTTGATTAACAGAAGTTGCCTTATAATGTTTTACCAAAATTACCTGTTAGCGACACTGAATGAAACAAATGACTGGAACTGGAACCGCAGTCTTCCATCTGGATCAGCTGCCTTAGCTCCATGCTTTGCATCCATACCTCTGCCTTTGCGCAAGATGATTAAAAGAGACGGGCTTCCCATAGTTGCCAGTGATGGAGGAACCACTTGTATATCATCAATATCCTCCCAAAGAAAGAAAAACTTGGTCTTGTGTCCAAAAAGGTTCGAGTGGAAGCCAATTATTCTAGGAGACAGAAAAATGCGACCCTGAAAAATAGGAACATGCCTCTTACACAACCAGAACTCGCCCGCGAAAGTGCATATCTAATGCTACACCCTTTTTGCAGTCTAATCAGGTAGAGCATGCCCATATTTGTAATTGTGTCATATAATCTACCACCTAATTTTTTGATATGATAAAACAAGCCTACACTGGTTTAAGTAATCATGATTATAACAGCTACTAAGATGTAAATTAGATCTTGAGCATATGAATGTTACACTATTTAAACGAGATTATTAACGTCCAAAAAAATGATTAATGT
Source organism: Boesenbergia rotunda (assembly GCA_024364735.1). NCBI lineage: Eukaryota > Viridiplantae > Streptophyta > Magnoliopsida > Zingiberales > Zingiberaceae > Boesenbergia > Boesenbergia rotunda. The sequence goes on from JAGFNQ010001066.1 coordinate 621,969, forward strand.
GAGCAAGTAGAAATAAGATAAATACCTGTGTAGGCATTTTACGCTTCAGATGACAAGTAAAATCGTTGATGAGAAACTCTTCTGGTGGCAGACCAAAGAGCTTTTGAAAGGCAGAATTCGTTTGAGGAGACCGCAATACTATCTACATGTTAAAAGGTGCAAAAGATGAAATTAGTACGCTAAACTTGAAGACCAAACCAGTAAAAGGATTGTCTAATACAAACATGAAAAAAACTAACCTTTTTTCCAACCTCTTTCTCCATTTTCGTTATGTATTCCATGACAACCTCATTACCTCGTGTATTGTTTAAGAAAACCCTCAAATGTAGCTTAGACTGACATGTCTGAGCTAAATTTCCCTCAAGAGGAATCCATACATCAACCAAGTCCGATAAGTTAGACTTTACAAAGTTAATTTCAGCATGACCAAGGCATGTAGCTTCATCGAAAGGTCCATCAAAATCATAAACATCAACATTCATCATTGATGGGGGATCATCCATAGCATCGAATTCAAAAACTTCTGAAAAGTTAAAGATTGATAATTAGAGGAACAAACATTGCAATAAAATGAAGCAATGTAAGCAAAAAGTTATCGACTTGATCATTGGTGTGCATTTCATTTAATATGCATGGGGGAGTACAATGGTCATACTCTGATTTAAAATCTTCTAACAAATTTAAAACAAGATTGTGCATAAATGGCAAATGAGTTGTCAGATGTGGCACTATAATTTCAAAATTCCAGGCCAAATGAGTTGAAAGAAGTATTTCCTTGTTAATCCGGTTGATGATAACTAATAACCTTTACACTATCAGTTTACCGTACTGAAAAACCAGTATCTAGAGGGGATATTAAAACTAGATAATATTGTAAGAGTAAAATTTTCACCATGATAGAATAAGAGATGTGTGTATGAATATTGTTTAAACCCAACTCCAAATTCTACCATTGACTTAAAGAAACTAACAAAGAATATTTACTATAAAAAAATCGAAAAAAATACAAAATCTAGCTGGAAGTATGTAAGTTTAGCATGGCTATTGCTAATGCTGAGATAATAAAGCACTAAACCATGAGGTGTTAGAAGAACAATGCCCAAAGTTAAATGAGTAGTTACCATTCCACTGAGGATTTAGCGTTTGGAACTTGATTGAACTTGTTTTAGTTTTTCCATTGCAAGAAAAGACGACATAAGGATCAGAATATCCAGTCGAGTCCACAGCTGCTAGGTTACTACCTTCTATTAAAGCGACAGTTAATAACCATCCATCCCCTTGTGCTTTGACCCCATGATCACTGCCTGCAGATTCATATACTGAACTCAATACACAGGATATGGCATATCACCATGAAATGTTTAACATTATTCAACACTTGAAACAAGAAGTACTATTTGAAAGTAATTGAGTTGCTTAGGGCAAATTGATGTTAAAGCACATTACCTCTTTGCTTCCTGGCCTGTAGGTAGCGTCCTACTGTGTTTAGAAAAAGCCGTCCTCGTAGAACAAGAACTCCGCAAACAACAATTTCACCTATTGAATCTGGTAGGTCTAGGCCAGGAAATTCAAGACCCTGGATTGAACTAGGATTTGCAAGAATGATGTGAATGAGAACATATAACATTGCAAACACAGTAGATACAACTGTAAAGTTCCCGAAGAACCGATATGCTAATTTCCAGCCAGATTCCTTCTCAGTTTGCAAAGAAGCTAAAATCTGCTCCTTACTCATAGCAGTTTCTTTTAAATCAATAGGTTTGATACTCTGTGATAGGAAATCAGCAAACTGACTATAGCTATCCTTCAAACCTTGCCTTGCTCCGTTTTCGATCATTGATTTCATCATTGTGCTCTGCAGAAAATTCATGCGCCAAGATATTACCAAACGTGATGATTGTTCTTCAGACGGCAACACAGGGCCTGGCATTATAGAGAAAAGAATCTCTGTTCTGAAAGAGCTACCAAAAGGCACATCGGAGTGCTTACACTTGACAGGACAGCAAAATTTGTCCCGTCAGCCTTCAGATAAGTCTGCTCATCTGTAGCTGACACAGCCTTCACTATTCTTGTTGCAGCTTTCATGTATGTGACCACTCTTTTCAAGGTCTCTCCACCATTTTCTAGTCTCCAAGGTCCAGCTTGAAATTCAGTTGTTCCTTGAATGTCAGCTAGTGATTGCCAAAAATTTGAACTAGGTGAAAAGAGAAACGAGTTCAGATCACCTGGAGCAGTAGAATAAGACTGATCAAGAAGTACACCTCCAGGCAAATCTGCAGGCATTTCAACTCCTTGTAACTTTGGTTTTATGATTTTCAATAATTCATCATATGGGACATCAGAGCCAGCATCAACTGTTTCCACAGCCAAAGTTTCGTCAGTCGATGAAACTTGAACTTTTTCTGGGCTAACATCCCTACTGGAAGAACAAGTGGTCCCAACATTCTTCCCACCAAAAAACTGACACACTCGATCCACAAAAGTAGCTGCATTCATTTTGTCTTCCTTGAGAGAGTCCATTTCATTAGTTTCTGACACAGCAGTTAGTTCTGTATCACCATTGGAAGAGACTGAATTCCTTCCCTTTGTTAACTCACTTGACCTATCAGAGTTTGATATGAGATCATCAGAAACAGAACGCACCGCTTGTTCAATGGTTTTTTGATACAAGGATATAGTGAGACAGATTTCTCCTGCAGGATAAAACCACAAAGTACATTACTTCCATAAGCATACATGCAAACAGCAATGAGAACAAAAGAAAGCCATTACGAGACAGAGACTAAATAAGCATTTAAAAAAATGACTTACAAGAAAACTTGTCCATTGAAACATGAGCTGAAGTAAAGAATAACACAAAAAATCCTAGCAACTATATTAACAGATTTTTCAATCATCATCTGTATGCATGGAAGGAGGCACATTACCACAATCTTTGCTCTTCAACTTTTTGCCCTTGGGCTGCAACTGATACCAGGTCGTTCCAAGTGACAAATTGCTAGAATCCAATACTTTGGACAGTGGAACCTTCACCTGACCCAGAAAATCATCAGTGAAGTACTTATCTTCATCCAAGACACTCACTATGAGCTCCTCACTAAGGTCTCCCACACGAAAGTTGAACTCTTCATCCCAAAAAGGGTTGAGATTCTTTTTAACAACCTTAGTTTTTGCTCGGTGTTTTCCTAGTTGTAATTTCACATAAGGATCACTCAAACCATTCAGATCCATAGCTTGAAGGTTCCTGGCTTCAATAACATGCACCAAGAGCTTCATTTCAGACAAATTTTCAGATAGATCTATTCAGTAGTTGAAGACGCCGAAAGTATTGCACACTACAGGGAAGTATCAGCCGTTTGAACAAGGGCAAAATCTGATAACCTTTGAGGATTTAGTTGTTTCCGGTTGGTTTCGCAATACATTCAGAGATTTTGGAACTTGAGGAGAATCTAACGATGTCAACGACGAAAAAGAGAGAAAAGGGGACAAAACAATAAATTAGAATCTGAAAAGAAAAAAGGTTTCCCGACAATCTTAACGTTAGTTGTCCCCTCCTCTGATCAGAGAAAACGAAAATCCAACAACGGCCCTAAATATCGTATGATAGTGAAATCAAAATCATAAGCAAAGAGCGGCGTCGAGAAAATGAGAAATCTTGAAAGCGTCACAAAATAACCGATCCAAGCACAAGAATAAGTTCGGGGCTTCCTAGGGGAGACATCGACGAGGCAATCAAAATCGAGTATTGCGCGCAAACTTTGGCCAGCTACAGGGAACCCTAACTTCTCGATCCCGCATCATAAAGAAGGAAATCCGGACACCAAACAAGGGAGAAAATAAAAGAGGGAAGGAGAGAGACGAAGAGGAGAATAGATTTCAAAGAAGACGCACCTCTATCTCTCTCACTTCTGCCCCTTCTTTGCTTCTTCAGTCTCCCCGCGTCGTCCCTGTTGACTTTGAATCCTCCAGGGATTAAAATACCACACGTCAAAATTTGCTTTTTTATCCGCAATGAAACTGGTTTTCACCATCCCCTCAAATCCAATCATGATCGAACGAACTCCATTGAAGTCATTTTCGGAATCATCGCCGTCTTCCTCCGTCAAAATTTGGCCTATTTACAAATCATCCGATCCAAATGTGTGATCTATCAGTTCACTTCAGGCAACAACTGGCGATTTGTTCGCAATTCCTAGAGAGTGAAAACAACCAAACAAAACGACATGCACCAACGGCGATCGATCTTCGAAGCTGACAAGCAGAGCCGCTAACGGTGGAAAATAACAAATAAAAATACTTTCTAGAAATGAATCATTTATCACCGAGTTTATTGTAACGGGAAGGTTCGAGGTAACTATGAAACAAATTGGGATAAAAGAGATGATCCAATTTTACAATTGAAAATTTTAATAAAATCATCTAAATAAATTTAATATAAAATTTAATAAAATTATCTAGATAAATTTTTAAAAAATAATAAAAATCTTCCAATTTTATTTATTTATAAATTACTATTATTATTATTATTATTATTATATATTTTTTTAATATTTTATTTTTTAAAAATTAAAATAAATACGATCGCATTCCGAATATAATTTTTTATACTTGAATAGAGGGTATGAACAAGATCATCATACTTAGGATTGAACAAAAAGATAATATGATAAAATATCAATAAAAATTTTATTTGATCATCTAAATTTAACCAAACAACATATATCATGTTTCATCTCTTTTGAACCAAATGCATCCTCAAAAAATAAATTAATAACAAATTAATTAGTGATTTAATTAGGAAAAATAACACAATAAAAAATTTTAATTTTATTTAACCTCATTTAAAGTTATTTAAATCACTAATTTTTATAATTTATTTTTTAAAAATAATTTTTATGTTTTAGATGTAATAATTCTCATTATCCTTCATGATAATCAAATGATGACTCATAATAAGTGGGAGAGTTATTAAGTGAGAGAGTAATTACTAATTAAAGATTATCCGGACACAGTGATAAAAAGTGCTTTTCTTATTTTTAGTGTCTCTCTTAATTTGTCTAGGGCTAATATTAAAGAGAAAAATAATAAAGACTACTAGCTCAGATAATGACTATCATATAAAGAAAGGATAATTACCTAATTTTACTAGGATTTCACCATGTGATGATAATACTTCGTATATTAGTCGTTAGTTAATTTCATTGTAATAACATTTGCTCTGATATGATAAAGGATAAGATATTAAGTAGTCTGTTTAATTATTCAGTTTGAATCTCAATTTCGATATATTGTAGATTAGTATTTTTTAATTGAATGAAAATTTTAATAGATTGATTATAAATTTATTTCATGGGTGAGAAAATGTTTAAAATAATGGACGACTAAAAAAACAAGAGAGTCGGCTAAGGCACTGCGAATATAAAATTTATGGATGTTTATTTTTAAACTAATTTTAGTTGGCAATTGAGGCTTCAACCGAATGATCGACCATTTTACCATTAACTCTTTAATTTATTTGTTACAGGACACAAGTGGCAATATATATATATATATATATACGAGCAATGATAGGGACAGTGAATTTGAGACAGTGAATGAGACAATGAATGACGTGGTAATTATTGTGTACACGTCCGATCATCGATCAGACACTACCGGCGGCCTTCGGCCGCCGCCCCTAACCAAACTATACCCTGGGGGGCACGGTGAACCCGTCGGGGATCGTCGCAATTGCGATCTCCCATCATTGACCGTCGATTTCGATAGGTTCACCGTTGCCGGCGATCCTGACGAGTTCACCGTCCTCCGAATGTATAGTTTGATTCAGGACGATAATCAGAGGCCATCGGTGGTGTCCGATCGGCGATCGGACGTGTACACATTAATTGCACGTCATTCACTGTCCCATTCACTGTCTCAAATTCACTGTCCCAATCATTACTCTATATATATATATATATATATATATATATATATATATATATATATATATATATATATATATATATAATATATATATATATATATATATATATATATATATATATATGCGCTTATTCTTAAGCCCCCAATTCGTTTCAAGATCACTGTGCCTATTAATTTATTTCGAGATCAACTGAAAAAAAAAAAATTATTAATCAAAATATTATAACTAACACATGAAAAGCATACACATTGACTTTATCAAATATTTTATCAAGTATTTGTTACATTGCTTTATCAACTATTTGTTACAAGACATTAAAAAAAAAAATAATTAACAAAATTTTTTTAATCTCGGATAATCGATTCGGTCTTATAAAAATTTTCATCGACCGCTAGAGTAAATCGAAAATTGTTCACAATTGACGATCCAGAAACTCAGCATTTCAAGATTTATGTCCTATTTAAAAAAATATATATAAATAAATCCTAATTAAAAATTAAATCATAAATATTTAAAATAATAATTAATCAATTTTTCGTTACATCATAATCCATCCAGTGTTTCCGGGCACGTCACAGGATACAAAGTGGATATAAAAATCGTTAAATATTGATGATAATTTTGACTTTGTCTCCCGAAAGGATTTGCATGTGAGGAAAAAAAACAGAAAAATTAAAATAATGGAAAAACGATTTGTTCATAAGTTCCAAAAGAAACATCTTTGCCAAGTCTTCGTCCAACTAATATGAAACGTCGAACCAATATGAAAAGGTTAAGCAAGGGATGAATATGAGACGGGATCGGACGAATTATCTCCTAACTTTACCTCCGAATTACATCACGGTCCACATTCCTGATTATATGTAATCAGAGAATTTTTATCTCCGATTTTGTAAGGATTAAATCTCTATTTTTATCCTCTTCTTTGATTTTCATCTCTGACAATAAATTTAAAAAGACAATCATCTCCTTTCTCATTTAATATTTATTAAATTAATTAAGAAATTTTATCTTTATCTTCATCTTCATTTTCATCTCCATCTTTATTTCATATTATATGGGGCGAGTTTGAGAATGAAGATAGTATTTCTATATCCATTTCCCTTTTAAATATTAAAATTAAAAAAAACATCCTCAAATCCGAATTTATATAAAATATTATCCGAACTTATCCCTATTTCATATTTCTTTTCACGGGCTTCAAATTTTTAGGGAAAATTATCATTCCTAAGTTGAGCCGTTGAAGAGTTGTAATTAAAAAAATAAATAAATAATTAATTAATTAATGTATAATAAAAAATCTTTTTAAATGCAAATTAATTGTGGGGCGTGATTGTCGAAATCATTCGGATAAGATTTCTGAGTTGTTATTTATTATTCTCGAGAAAATATATAATATTATAAACCTCTCTGAGTACTAAAAAATATCGTTAACGTCGAACATATAAATATTGATTTGGTCGGTCGGAGATCAGGGACATATATCATTGACATCCACGATCAAACGTCTACAGTTTGATCTTTGATTATAGTATAGCTCCCGGAACTATGGTGCAGCGGTAAAGTCGTTAGTAGTTAACCCAGGTATCCTCGGTTCGATCCTCAGTTATGGTGCATTTTGTAGGAATTTTTCCTCCAAATAGGGCGCGAACCCTGGGACGCTGGGCTTCTAGACTGCCCCCGCGAGCTTCCCGATTTATCCTAGTGACCGGTGGGAAACTTCCGTGGGGCCGGGCCGGTCACCCCAGGTTCAATTTGTCTACTGCCTGGTTCATCATTTTTTTTTATTATAATATATTTTATAAAAAAATAATTTTAAATGAGATACGAATTCTAAAATCTTGAGCTTTTAAATCGTTCATCACGAACACTTTTCAATTAATTTAATAATTGATAAAATTTTTTTATGAAATTAAATTGATCATCTCAAATTCATCTGTGAATTGATTCAATTTTTTTTCTTTTATATGTGCCAAGTCAGTTTCCATCGGATTGGTCTGTATTAGGTCAGTTCAATCCATTGTCTTTTTTCAAATTGACTTCTATTGACAAAGATACCGAGTGAATCCTCCGGATGATGAAATTTGAAAAGATTTAGAATTTAATTTTAAGTGTTAAATTATGGAGAAATTTTCTTAAATTCTCCAATCTCAAAATTTTCTTTACATGCTATCCTCATTCAACATTTTCTTTATATGCAGCCCCTGATGAGATTGACAAGACAGTTCTGTGAGTATTATTTGAAGAAAGTTGAGTATAAAAGTTAGAAATTTGAGTATGTAAGATTGCATCCACCACATCAAAAAACTATGTACTCAATTTTAACTCTTTTATACTCAATTTTTACTCTTTTATAGTCATTTTTCACTGATATATACTCAATTTTCACTCTTTTATACTTAATTCATCAGAGAGTAAATGTAAAAAATTTATCAAATGAGGAGTACAAGTAAAGATCAAATGGGGATTGGAGAATTTTCTATAATTTATCGTTATATAAAATAATTTTATAGCATTTTTTGAAAATTTAAAATGATTTTTTTAAGGACCGTTTTGATGTTTATTGAGATAAATGAATGGAGAAACTCGAGGAAAAGTTTAATTTTTAAAATTAATTTTTCTTTTCTTTAAAAACCCTTACCCAAACTTTCTCACCCGATCCCTTTCTCCTCTCCCACTCCCATCCTCTCTCTCACCCGATCTCGCCATCGACCCTCGCCGATCGCTAGTCGTCATCTCAGTCCACTTGAAAGTCGGTGCTGACCTCTTCCCCTTCTATCTTCTCTCTCGATGGTTCCCCCGATCGCCCCATTTTCCCCCGATCGCCGCTCGATGTCGTGCAGCGCCCCCATCGTCGTCGGGTAGTTGTAGCTGGCTTGCGCCCATCGCACGCCAACCGTGACCACTGTGGTCACCTGTAGCCGCGGCCACGCCCCCTGCTTGCATCGGCGCTAGACAATGACGCCGGGCAGAATATAGATTATTCTGGGGCGAGAAGTTTCAGAGGGATTTACGAAAAAAGAATAAGAAAGTAATAACGATATAAGGAGTAACCAAAACTAGGCTTAAATCTTGTTGAGAAAAATAAGAGCGAGAAGAGAAAAATAGAGATATAGCCATAACATGGCTTAAGCGAAGCAAATTGATTCAATATCTAAAAAACCTATCCTAAACATCATCTAAGCATGAGTTTATATAACACTCATATCCCTAAAAAAACTCTAAATCAACCAGACTTAGTCTCCTAAAATTTAGGAACAAATTTAACCAACAAAACTAAGTTTCCTAAAATTTAGGAACAAACTAAACAAAAATATATAACCAATTAAAAAAATCCAACAAGACTGGTTTCCTAAGATTTAGGAACAAACTAAATAAAAATATATAACCAATTAAAAAACCCTAAATATATAAATTTGAATATTATTTTGGATCCCCTCCTGCATCAGTCTCCCGGAGTTGAAGAGAACTCATCCTCGAGTTTGACGTCTCCCTGATTGATGGTTCAGTGTAAAGGTGAACTCCTGCAAGTAATTTACCCACTTAGCGTGTCGACTACTCAACTTATGTTGACCGTTGATGTACTTCCAAGCCTCATGATATGTGAATAAGATAAATTCCTTCTGCACGAGATAATAGCGACAATGCTTTAATGATTGCACAATAGCATAGAACTCCAGGTCATAGGTAGAATAATTTTTCTTGGTACCAGATAGTTTCTCACTGAAGAAGGCAATAGGGCGTCCTGATTGACTTAGAACACTACCAATGCCAATGCTAGATGCGTCACAGTTTACTTCGAACAGTTTGTCGAAATCTGGAAGTGCTAGAACAGGTGCTTCGGTCATCTTTTGTTTCACCAGCTGAAAACTAGTCATAGCTGCTTTACTCCACTTGAATTCGCTCTCCTTGAGGCACTCAGTTATAGGAGTAATTAAGGTACTAAAGTTCTGAATGAACCGACGATAGAAAGAGGTCAATCCATGGAAACTTCGGACGTCATGAATGATTTTTGGCTGTGGCCACTCTAAGATTGCCTCTATCTTTGATGGATCTGCACAGACACCCTCAGTAGAAATTATAAATCCAAGAAAAGAAACTATAGTCATGAAAAAAGAACACTTCCTTTTGTTGACGAACAAGGATTCCGCCTTTAGCTTCTCAGAAACAGTTCGGAGGTGATCAAGGTGTAAAGCCCTCGTCGGACTATAAATAAGGATGTCGTCAAAGTATACAATTACGAATCTTCCCAGGAAAGACCGCAAGACCTGATGCATGAATCTCATGAATGTGCTGGGGGCATGGGACAGTCCAAAAGGCATGACCATCTACTCGTACAACCTATGTTGTGTCTTGAAGGATGTCTTCCATTCATCTCCTGACTTGATTCGAATCTGGTGGTATCCACTCTTCACTGTGATTTTGTTGATAGCTCGGCTATCAACACACATGCGTCATGAACAGTCTTTCTTTGGTACAAGTAGGGCAGGGACTGCATAGGGGCTCATACTCTCGCGAATATAGCCTTGTCTCAATAGCTCCATAACTTGTTGTTGTAGCTCTTCGGCATCCTTAGAGTTAAGACGGTATGTCGGTCGGTTAGGCAAGCTTGACCCCGGGACGAGATCAATTTGGTGCTGAATATCTCTCCTAGGGGGAAGTCCTGGAGGAAGGTCTTCGACCATCAACTCAGCGAAGTTTGATAAGAGTTGTTGCACTTCAGCTGGTAGATCCAAGTCCGAGTCTATTACATTGCTTTTGAAAGGAAGCAAAGCATACACTACATCTTTGTGATTCATCTCATTCAAAAATCTGGACATAGAAAGTAGTGTAGAATTATTGGTTACCAAATTTGAAGGAGTTCCTTCTCGTCGGGGAGCCAATACTATGTTCCTCCCTTTGATGCTGAGGGTGTATGTGTTCTTCCGCCCATCATCTTCAAATTCTTCCTTAGGAATCAGTAGGCTCTTGCATACGACGAGAGTCTCATAACCATCGCCATAAAGAACCTCGTCATCAATATCGTCATCGTAAATCGGCTCATCAATCTGTTTGAGTTCATCCTCTATGTCTTCCTCAACTAGCAGAGTCTTGATTTTTTGATCTGGGGATCTTTTACACTCCGAAGCTCGATGCCTCTGTTCACCACATCGAAGACACTTGATAGTGGTCTTAGGGTTACCTTGTGGTGGCTGCTGAGAAGGGCGTGGCTCTTGAGGGCGAACAACTTGATTGTTTTGATCGCTCCTAGTCATCGGTCTTCAGTTTAGTTGTTTTTCAATTGTCAAGGCTCGCTGGTAGGCCTCCGAAATGGTCCAGAGTGAGTGAAGGCTCAGGGTGTCTTGTAAGGGTTGACGTAATCCCCCTAAATATCGCGCTACCATCTGCTCCTCAGTCTCGGACAAATCATTCCGAGCAATAAGTTGATAGAATTCCTCTGTACAGTCGTCAACGGTTCTAGCTCCTTGCCTCAAGGTATGGAGTCGTTGATACAATGTTTGGGTGTAGCCGAAGGGAAGAAATTGTGTTCTCATTAGTTTCTTCATTTTTTCCCAATCAGTGATTTTGGATTTACCTTGTCTCTCCCGTAATCGTCGAAGTTGCTCCCACCATGTTGAAGCTCGACCTTTTAGCTTGATAACGACCAACTTTACTTTGATGTGATCAGGTACTTCTTTATATTCAAAAATCCTCTCTACTTCGTTGATCCAATCAACGAAGCCTTCCGCTTATAATGTGCCAAAAAAATCAGGAAGATCTACTCGGAAACCAAAGTTCCCAAATCGTTCCTCTCGACCATGGTATTCTCGATATGTAGCACGGCGATGAAACGAGTTCTCGAAAGGAGATTCAGAGTTACCTTTAGAGATACCATGACCTTCAAGATCCTGCGCTGCTAAACGCTGGGTTAATTCCGCAACTTGCTTCTGTAAATCCTCAATCATCATTATATCTTAGATACTACGATCACTGTGCTGGGCTTCCTCAGTTGGAACCTGCATGTTGCGACCACAACCATGTCCACGATGACCCTCCATTAGATCTTAATAAGCTCTGATACCAACTGATGTCGGGCAGAATATAGATTATTCTGGGGCGAGAAGTTTCAGAGGGATTTACGAGAAAAGAATAAGAAAGTAATAACGAGATAAGGAGTAGCCAAAACTGGGCTTAAACCTTATTGAGAAAAACAAGAGCGAGAAGAGAAAAATAGAGATATAGCCGTAACGTGTCTTAAGCGAAGCAAATTGATTCAATATCTAAAAAATCTGTCCTAAACATCATCTAAGCATGAGTTTATATAACACACATATCCCTAAAAAAAACTCTAAACCAACCAGACTTAGTTCTCTAAAATTTAGGAACAAATTTAACCAACAAAACTTAGTTTCCTAAAATTTAGGAACAAACTAAACAAAAATATATAACTAATTAAAAAAAACCCAACAAGACTTGATTTCCTAAGATTTAGGAACAAACTAAATAAAAATATATAACCAATTAAAAAAACCCTAAGTATATAAATCTGAATATTATTTTGGATCCCCTCCTGCATCAGACAATCGCTGGCTTCCACGCAGACTTACGATCCTAGATCGGGAAGGAGGTCGAGCATGAAACCACCCTTAGCAATGCTTTGCCCTTCACTTCCCTTGCACCATAGAGATATGGAAACATCCCCTACCTCGGTTGGTTTCTCTTACACCCTGTTTGGAAACCCATGGAATTCAATTCTATTCAGGAATTGAATTGAATTCCATGATTTAGAAGTAACTTAAGTGAAGGAATTAAATTCTCATGGGAATTGAAATCCAACAAAACTAACGAATTCAATTCCATCCCAAATAGGTGTGATTTGATGTGGGAATTGAATTCCAACAAATGAAAATACTAAAATAACCTCACATAAATATAATGTTTGATTCCTAACCTATTAATGAAAGGTAAAATAGTAAAAACAATCAAATTCATTTAGTTTTAGACTCATTCCAAACAAAGAAATTCATTTCAATTCCTTTGTTTATCGAATCATTCTAAACGTAAGAATTGAATTCAATTCCCGCTAGAATTCAATTCTCGATGAAATTCAATTCAATTCCATTGTTAGCAATGGCTTTGAATGTTGTTATTTTGGACCTCATGATGGCTTAGATTCCTTTTGCGGATCATTAGAATTTCGTGCTTAATTACTACTTAGGCAAGCTTTACATAGGTTTCTTCCTAGGTAGTTCCGATTCCAGTTAAGGAAGGAAGCAAGCAAGCAAGAGGGAATCCCTGATCTTGAATCTGTATTGGATGTCGAGCCAAAGAAGAAACTGTTAAAGCTTGATCGTATGGTTAGAGGGAGTGAATAGTCAATTGTCGAACTTCCGTCGGTTCTTTCAACAAGTGTTAGCTTTGTACAAATGGAAATAAAACTAAAACAAGAAAATCAACACTAACACTTTATCGTTTACGTGGTTTGAAGATTACTTACTCCTACTCCACGATGTGTCCTTAAGGTGGACGACCCTTCAATCCTTCAGTGGATTAGTCTTTGACAATCTCTGGCTAGGGCTCACTCATTCTCGGTGGAGTACAACCTCTCACAATGTCTCTTCCCCTTTTACAAGATAAGATTTAGGGTTTGAGGGAGAGAGTAAGCATGGAAGCTTTGAGAACTTGATCAAGAAGGCTTTCAACAAGATCTCTAATCCTTCTTAAGTCTCAAAGCCTTCCCTTAAATAGAGGAGAGAGCTGCCAACAAAACTGCTCATCCCCCACACCAATCGATTGCTACCAAGCCCAATCGACTGATGCCCAGCCAACGATTAGCCAAAAGGCTAGTTTTTCAAAGCATCAGCCGACTGGTTCCAACCCGAGTCGACTAATCTTTCTGTGAGTTTCACCCAACACTACCAGTCGACTGATTTTTCCGCCAGTTGACTGCTCAGCTTACAAACTCACTCTCAACCTCTCCTGAGTCCCTCCTTCGTGTATGCCTTGAAGTCCACTTCCCCCGCATGCCTTTGAAGTTCTCTTCCTTTGGCTCTCGTCCCTTGGATGCACACAAGTCTGCGGCTTGTCTCCATACCATCCTTTGTGTATGCTCTTGAAGTTTACTTCCTTGGTTTGTCCTTTGAAGTCCTCTTCCTTTGGCTCTTGTCCCTCGGATGACTCCACTCTGTTGTTCCTTATGTGTGGTTTACCATGTCCTGTATGACTCAAACACACATCAAATCAATATGAAAAATTTAATTTAATCATATTGGCACACACATCAAAATCTCTCCCTTTTTGATGTGTGACAATACGTTTAAGTTAGACATAAATAATAATTTAAAAATTCAAAGCATAGTATAACATAAAGCATACAAACATCTAAGCTCCCCCTTAACCTATGCTCTATTATATGATTTTCAAATTTTACATATGAAGAAATAAGTTTCTAACTTAAACTCTTATATTCTTCCCCTTTGACACCATTAAAAATATTGTACCAATCAATTTTAACTTATGATATCAAAGTAAACTCAAGGTGAGTTTTAATTCTGAAAAATAGCAAAAATCAAAAAACATGAGTACTAGTCGACTGAGACAGATATCAGTCAATTGTGCTCAACAAAACTACCTTTCATACCAACAACCAGTAAGATCAGTCAACTGCCCCTCTGCACCAGTCGACTGGCACAACTCTGATCCGAAATTTCAGCCTTTTGAGCTAAATTTCAGAAACGCATAAAAAATTTTCAGAAAATTCAAAAAATCATGAAATTTTACAAATATATTTCTTGAATTATTCTTCAATAAGGAAAAATAAGTTTTCATGAAAAGTCAAAGTATTTTTAAAATTTTGACCAAAACCCAAAAATTTGAAAAACACTAAGGATTTGTATCAACTTTGAAATCTAGTTTTGAAACCATATGTTTTTCAAAAGTATACCACTGTAAGTAAAATATACAATTGTTTTCAAAACAATTCAACTATGATTTATGGGCAAGATGTCCATTAAATAAATATTTATTTTTCCTATAATGGGTATATTATTGCTAAAATGATACATTTCATAACCATCAACATACTATAAACACATGTGAATTATGAATATCATCATAAATCTCATATGCATAAATAAAAATGTAAATCAAATTAATATGAGATGTATCAAAGGTAATCCCTACTTAGCCTATTTGATCATGAATTTTATTTGAATAAGTGCTCCCCTTAAGGTCTCAAGTCAATCATTTTTCAAAAATTTTAATTTTAGTGTTCATGGTTAACTAACTCTTAAATTCTCTAACCCTTGAGGATTGATTTTGGTACCCAATAGAAATGCTTCCAAATTAGGTTGACCAAGTACTCCTTAGGGATCCATTTTCTATCTAGAGTCTTGATTTTTTATTGTCCCCTAGCAAGTAAGCAATGATATGAAACTTGCTTTCTTGAATCCTAATCTTATTTTCTTGAAACTTGCCCTTTAACTCTCAATAATCATATTTAGGGCCTTCGAGCTAATTTCAAATTTTTCTAGGGCTTGTAAAAGGTAATCTACCTTTTCCCTTAATTCTCTATTTTCCTTTTCTAAACATGAAACATTTGAATTTGAGGAAACATACATGTCCTTAGGAATCATGGATTCTTATGTTGGTGCCTCGGTTGGTTTTGATGTGATCAACTAAGTTAGGTTAGGTCCTGTTGGTTTTAATCCCTCTGCTAAGTGTGCAGGAACTTAGGTACGGAGGAAATCGAGCGTAAGACGCAGCGGACGAGAAGGATTGCGAGGGGAAGTGAGCCGACGGGCTCGGTGCAATCTGAGGGGCGCGGAAGTTGCGGAAGAGTACGCCGGTGGACCAAGAATGACGTGCGCGACGTCTGAGGGACGAGAAGCCTGGCGGAAGCACGTTCGAGGGGCAAAAGATCAGAGTCAGGTTCGGGTGAACCTAACTCCGGTTGGCCGAAAATCACGCAATCGACGGTTTGACGAAAAGTCAACTAAGTTGACTTTTATCAAGTCAACATTTGACTTGCAATTAAAATAATAAAGTTTTAATTATATTAAAACTTTATTTAAAGTTTCAATTTAATTAAAGTTGTTTAAAACTTTAATTAAAGTTTCCATTTAATTAAAGTTTTTAAGTAAACGTTGTATTTTAAAGTTTTTTTTAATTAAAGTTTCTTTTAATTTAAGTAAACTTTCTTTTACGTGGATGCACAGGGTGATCCTTTATTTTAAAGCCTCATCTACATGCTTGGTATCAGCTTCTTACGTGGATGCAATCTACATGCTCGGTCAAAGCCTCACTACATGCTTGGTATCAGCTTCTTACGTGGATGCAATCTACATGCTCGGTCAAAGCCTCATCTACATACTTGGTATCAGCTTCTTACGTGGATGCAATCTACATGCTCGGTAAAAGGCGATCCTTTATTTTCGGCCACATTAATATCTCGATCACACATCACATTAATCGGCAAAGATTAATCAACAACTAAGAGTAATCTTAGATCTACGATCAAGATGAAACTCAATCTTGTATCAACAATCAAGATCGTATCACTCAACCTATAAATAGGCTTAGAGATTCAGAGGTAAAAGATCATCAATTCTATTGTAATTCTCTAAGTTTAGTGATCTTTAGTTGTAAGGCTTCTCCGCCACAAGGAGATTTTTTTTGAGCTTTAACCGTCTTGGAAGCAACGACCAAGTTGCAACCAAGTTTTTTTTTATAGACGAGTTTCCACCACTTTTCATTTATTAGCCGTCTATTCACCCCCCTCTAGCCGGACCAACCCGATCCAACATCTTATTTTTCTTCAAGCATGCAAATATCATTTTTCAAAAATTTAATTTTCTTTCCAGCCTTAAATAAATCATTATTGGTGCTAGAAATAATTTTAACTAGAGTAGTAGTGGGTAGATTATATACCTCACTTACCAAGACATCCGAATCCGAAGTTTTATCTCCCCCTTCACTTGAGCTCCCTTCTTTATCTTCACTTGAGCTCTTTTCATCTTCGGATGATGTAGAGGCCATGTTTTCAATTCTCATTAGGGCAAAATGGGACACATGATGTTCTTCCTCTTCCGATGATGAAGGATCATCTCATGTTGCCTTTAAATTTTGAACCTCTTACCCTTTTCTTTTGTTTTCTTCTTTCTTTTTCTCTTCCTTATTTTTCTCTTTTTTCTTCTTAAAAAGGGGGCAATCATCCCTTATGTGTCCTTTCTCTTGGCAATTGTAGCATATTATTTTTTTCTCCTACTTGGGCTTTTCCTAGCATGAGATTAGAAGAAAATGTTTAAATATTTTTCTCATCTTCCTTACCATATTTGCCTCTTGATTACTATCCATTGAGGCGCTCAATTCTTCTGAGTCGGAGGATGAACATTTCTTCTTGTCCTTCCTTTTCTTCCTCCCTTTTTCTACAATAAGAGCTATGTTCTTTTCTTTGGAAGACACGTTAGCTTGTTCATGAAGTTTAAATTCACAAAATAATTCATCAAGCTTAACTAAAGAAAGATCCCTAGAGACTTTATAAGCATCAACCATTGAAACCTATAAAGTGGTTCTAGGGAAGGATTGAAGCACATACCTTAGAAGATCCCTATTATCAATTTTCTCACCTATTACATGAAGCTCATTGACAATTTCCTTGAACCTACCATGCAATTGACTCACAGTCTCATTGGTCTTCATGGTGAAGGATTGAAGTTAAGCCACCAAAAGATCTTTCTTGGCTCTTCTTGATTCATTCGACCTTTCATTTTGTTGGTGCAGGAAGCACCATATCGAACCTGGTTTTGATATTGGCAAAGGATTCAAAGTTAAGTTTATTTGTGATCTAACAATGTTACTCAAGTGTGCAGGAAAAGTCCTAGCGAAGGGCTGCTAGGCACCTGGCGAAGGACTGCCAGGAAACAAAGTCCTAGCGAAGGGCTGCTAGGTACCTGACGAAGGACTGCCAGGAAACAAAGTCTTAGCGAAGGGCTACTAGGCACCTGGCGAAGGACTGCCAGGAAACAAAGTCCTAATGAAGGGCTGCTAGGCACCTGGCGAAGGACTGCCAGGATACAAAGCCCTAGCGAAGGACTGCTAGGCACCTGACGAAGGAATGCCAGGATACAAAGCCCTGGCGAAGAACTGTCAGGAAACAAAGTCTTAGCGAAGGGCTGCTAGGCACCTGGCGAAGGACTGCCAGGAAACAAAGTCCTAGTGAAGGGCTGCTAGGCACCTGGCGAAGGACTGCCAGGATACAAAGCCCTAGCGAAGGACTGCTAGGCACCTGACGAAGGAATGCCAGGATACAAAGCTCTAGCGAAGGACTGCTAGGCTCCAGGCGAAAGACAGCTTGATACTGAAGACCTGGCGAAGGACAGCGAGGCACCTGGCGAAGGACTGCTAGGCAAAAGTCCAACCGAAGGAGCCGGTTGGCATCAGGTAAATTCTCCCGAGAGGAGTAGGTGAGGACGTGTTCCCCGTCGAGGGAACAGTAGGCGTCGGTTTGACCTAGGGCTCCATTTTGGAGATCCAAAGTCAGAACCAAGATAGCTAAGGTTGTATAAAACTAACATATTATTGCTCTATGTTATTTTGGACTAACCCTGGATGCAGGACCAAAGGAACGAGTGTCTGCAGCTCAGAGAGCCTCAAAGGAGTGAGGCAGAAGCTGAGTAGGGCGCCCGGAGTGTCCCGGGTGCCCCCAAGGTGAATACAAAAGGAGCAAAGCAAATGTACGCTTCGACAACTGATGGGCGGGGCGCCCCCGTGCTCCCGGGCGCCCCCATGCTCCCGGACACCCCGGATGGTCCGGGCGCCCCTAGCTAAAGCTAATGAAGCAAGCCAGCGAGAAGCCAACAGATAAGAGTCTGACCCGGTCAACCTGGGCGCCCCCAGTCAAAGTCTGATCCCGAATTTGAAGGGATCAGAGCTGACCGAGAGGAGCTCAGATCAGATGACACGTGGGGGGGGGGGGCGCCCCCGACGTTCCGGGCGCCCTAGGGGCTATAAAAAGGCCCTCGACCCCAAGGCTTCGAACAACAAATTCTTCCAACGCATTCACGCTCTTCTACTCCCGCGCTCTGCTCCGGAAACCTCCCGACTCGAGATACAAGCGCCGACGACGTCCATCTGCTCCGAAAATACCATCTACACCGGACGTTGGTAACGAAGAGCTTCTTTTAAGTTTACTGTACTATTCGTGTAATATACTTTGTAAACTAGTTTTGCGCACATATAGAATTGCCCGCAGAAAACGGTCAACGACTGTGGGCCTTGGAGTAGGAGCCGACCACGACTCCGAACTAAGTAAAAGATATTGTGTTCGCGTTTTGTGTTCAATTCTTCCACTACGAAATTTCTCTAACTTTAATCCGAACGTTTTACGATATTCACCCCCCCTCTATCGTTTCTCTCGATCCAACACATTTAACTCAATGAGCTTTTCTCAAAGCTCTTTGGCGGAGTTGAATGACCCAACTTTGTTCAATTGCTCCTTGGAGAGCTCACCTTGTAGAGATGTTGTGGTCTTCGCATTTGCTTGAACTTTCTTCATTATCTCTTTTGTCTAATTTTTGGTTGAAAGAGGTGCTCCCCTTTCATCCTTTGGCATCTCGAAGCCATTTACAATACTAAACTAATTTTCAATGTCATTCATTAAATAATATTTCATTCTACCTTTCTATATGCAAAATCATTGCCATCGAGGAAAGGTAGCAATGCGGTGTTATATCCCTCTTGAAAAGTCATCTTGATATTTCGGTTGACGGTGAGTTCTCTCGAAACGAACCGTTCACTCTGATACCACTTGTTAGAGCTTGATCGTATGGCTAGAGGAGGGTCAATAGCCAATTGTCAAACTTCCGTCGGTTCTTTTTACAAGTGTTAGCTTTGCACAAGCGGAAATAAAACTAAGACAAGGAAATCAATGCTAACACTTATAGTTTATGTGGTTTAGAGATTGTTTTCTCCTACTCCACGGCGTATCCTTGAGGTGGACGATCCCTCAATTCTTCAGCGGATTAGTCCCCGACAATCTCCGGCTAGAACTCACTCATTCTTAGTGGAGTACAACCTCTCACAATATCTCTTCCCCTTTTACAAGATGAGATTTAAGGTTTGAGGGAGAGAAAGGTGTGGAAGCTTGGAGCACTTAATCAAGAAGACTTTCAACAAGTTCTCTAACTCTTCTCAAGTCTCAAAGCCTCTCCTTAAATAGAGGAGAGAATTGTTAACAAAACAGCTTAGCCCTGATACCAGTTGACTGCTACCAAGCCTAGTCGATTGGTGCTCCGCCAACGGCTAGACAATGACTAGCCAAACGACTAATTTTTTAAAGCATCAGTCGACTGGTTCCAACCTCAGACGATTGATCTTTCTGTGAGTTTCACCCAACGCTGCCAGTCGACTGATTCTTTCGCCAGTCGATTGCTCAGCTTACAAACTCACTCTCAATCTCTCCGGAGTCTCTCCTTCGTGTATGCCTTGAAGTCCACTTCCCCTGCTTACCCTTGAAGTTCTCTTTTTTTGGCTCTCGTCCCTTGTATACACACAAGCCCACGGCTTATTTCTATACCATCCTTTACATATGCCCTTGAAGTCTACTTCCTTGGCTTGCCCTTTGATGTCCTCTTCTTTTAGCTCTTGTCCCTCGGATGACTTCACTCCGTTGTTCCTTATGTGTGGTTTGCCAAGTCTTGCATGACTCAAACATTCATCAAACCAATATAAAAACCTAACTTAATCGTATTGGCACTTATCAAAATCCATGATCGTACTGATCAAACTTGGGTCGATTGCACTAATAGAAAGTGATGGTGGAGGATATAAAAAAAATGATAAATTGGATAACATGTGAACCTGGGATAATTGGTCTGGTCCTACAGAAGTCTTCCACCAGTTACTAGGGTAAATTGGGAAGCGCTTGCAGTGGGCGGTCTAGAAGCCCAACATCCCAAGGTTCGTGTCCCATTTGGAGGAAAAATTTTCTCAGGGTTCACGTCATATTTGGAGGAAAAATTTTCCCAGGGTTCGCGCCTCATTTTAAGGATTTTTTTTTGAAAATACGCTATAGCTGGGGATCGAATCGTGGATGCTTGGGATGAGGATTAGTCGTCTTGCCGCTGCACCATAGCCCTGGGGGCGATGATGGAGGATATAGAGCTTGAAGAGGAAGTAATTTGATAATGAGGTAATTGATTTAAGTTCATTATTGATTGATTAATGGTGAATAGTTCTATGGACCTAATAAAGGGAGTTATTTATAATAAAGGGGTTGGATAATTTTAATTTGAGCATGTCTAGGTTTGGACTCGACTTAGTTAAGTAACTGAACCAGCTGTGAAGAAGAAGAGAGAATTAACCATGTAAAAGATTAATTTCATGTTAATTAGTTGTAATCAATTACATTATTAGTTTGCTAGTTAGTTGATTAGATATATGGAGTGAAAGGGTAGTTGTATTATAATCTGAACTTGATTAGGAACCCCAGACGTGATTAGGGTTACATGGATTGATAATTCATGACTGATTGGATCAATCATGGAAGTGTGATATGAATCTAAGATTAATCAATTTGGAGTCATTAAAATGTTAATTAATTGATTAATTAATAAAATGATTAATTAATTAATAGGTTGATACATTCATTATAGATCCTTAGTTTTGTTTCATATCCTGTGTTAGTAGGATTCAAGTTGGAGGTAATCTTACGGACTTGAAACGGTTAGAACGATCAATATTAAAGGAGGATACTACTCCTATGGTTTTATAGATTCTTTTATCTTAAATGCATGGTTATTTATTGTTTGAGTAGACTGTTTACCTTAACTCAGTTTTGTTTGTATTTCCTGCTTGATACTTTTGTTGTTTGACCTTTAAGTTACTCAAAGTTTTCTTCTATATAGTCTCAACTAGTTATTTTCCTGATCTATAGAGTACCGCTTACACACGAGTAATTGAGAACTATTATTTGTCATATCTAGAGTTTAGTTAACATTAGATATATCCTACCTAGTAGATTGATTGTATGTTTATTTATCATGATATTGATTGGATACATGTGTATCATGTTGGCTGCATGGATGTTGACCTAGTTGAGGTTGTGCATATTAACATCATGTAGCATATTTGCATTGTTGCATGCTGACAAATATTGACTTCTCTATGATTAAGTCCGTCGTCAGTCATATAATTTTCTGCCCACTCAACCACTTAGAATAGTGGTATTTGTTGGAGAGATAAGTAGAGCAATTGTGTTCCTCCTTTTTCCTAGAGTTTTAAAGCGGTTGTGCTCCCTTTGGGGTCTTATAAAGCGATTGTGCTCCTCCTTTTTCTAGGGTTGGAATGCGGTTATACCCCCGACATCCTATCTACTTGGCCACTCAAAGAGTGTAGTTGGAGTACGTACAGTTGTCACAGTCTTACCCAGTCGACCACATAAATGTGATGTGATAGTTGTGAGATTAATGTTTAAGGGTGACACATGTCATTGCTTCATGTGCATATTATGCATCATGCATTGTGCTTGTGTTTACTACATTTTCTTGAGCTATGATTGATGCACTTAATTGATATGCATGTATGACTATGATTTGCACTTGATATATGATCTGGATTTGCTTAGTAGTACGAGCAGGTTTATTGATATATCATAGGATTTTTTGATTATGCCCCTGCATGTTATATTGATTTTGGATATATACATTCACTTAGTGACTTTTGTATTGATTTTACTCTATTTTGAAGACTGTATGTTTATTGTTTCTTTCCTGCTTGTTATATCCTATTTGATATCATGCATTTATTTTATTTGTTATACCCACAGAGTTTGCCCGGACTCACCATCCCTTACTCTTATTTCCGTTTCAGGTAGTTGATGTGTGCGACTCATACCGCCAGGAGAGGATTCATCTGTCAATCTCTTAGCATTGCATTTTTCTTTTTAGTTGTTTCGTATTTCCTTAGTGGACATGTCTTTGTATATGTCTTTTTAGTTTTGTTTTCCATTACGGATTGTATTTCTTTTCTGTGGACTCTATATTGTGAGTGATTTTATTTGGAATTATGCACATTGGTAAGAGAAGGTAAACTTTACGGAGTTTATAAGTTATTTATCTTTGTTATTAACTGTGTGGTTATGGTATTATTTTAGTTATGATCTTGTTGTCAACCGTGTTGGCTGAGCTATATATTGTGGATGTGTTAAAAGTTATGTAGACAAGTTTTAGATTGTCCATCGTATAGGGATATGCTATCCGTTTTTCGAACAAGCATAGACCCTGGGACGTGACAAGACGAAAAAGAGAAAAGGAATGAAAAACCATCAAAACAAAAATAACAACAACAATGTGGCCGGCCTACGCTAGTAGCTTGTCGTGCTTCCCTATGTGAGTAGTCGATCTGTCTCCCTGCACAAGTAGTTGGTTGTGTTGCACTTGAGCAGTCGCGAAGGTTGCGCGAGCAACCGACTGTGGTGCCTTGCGCAAGTGGTAGTGCAGGTCACACAAATAGCCGATTGTGTCATCCTACTCGACCAACCATGTAGGCTCTTCGAACAATCGATCATTCGATCGTGCTTCTCTATGCGAGCGGTCGTACAAGACCGGCCGCGAGAGGTTGATCTTGGCCCCTTTGCGCGAGCTGTTGGGCATACCGCATTGCATGAGCGGCTGTCTAGTCGGCAGCACCCTCATGCGGTTGAAAGCCAAGGTGCGATGAAAGAGGAAGGAATTCACTTTCGTCTGATTTGGGCCAAATAACAAAAGTCCAAAAATCGATCCGCTAATGTATTTATAAATCCTTCCCTTCGTTATTTTGTCCTAAGTAAACAATGGAAAGGACAATCCATATCCTTTGTGGTGAAATAAACATGAGGAAATTTTCCATGCGAAAAAATTTCTCCAGTTTTCAAATTCGCCCATCCAAGTAAATAGGGCATAAGCAAAGAAGTTAGGAAAAAATGTCACGCCCTGAGACCCTGGAGCCGCTGATCCAATAGAAAATCGGACAGCACCTCCCCTGTCCGGCGGATAATTTACACAAACACACAGATACAAATAGCACAACCACGCAGTTAAATGGCCTCAGGCCTCAAATCCATGCAGAAACAACGGATATATAACTATAACTATCGTGAAACTAAAGTACGAACTCACCTGAGCTACTAGGGGGCAGGAACAAAGCCAAAATCCCACGAAGTCCAACATAGGACTCAAAAGTATAATCCCAACGAATAAAACATAAATACATGTCCAAAACATGGCAACGGAAGCAAGGTACATAACACAAGGTCCATAACCGTAAATCAACATCAAATAAAACAAAGCAGAGCTCATCTCGAGCTGGGGACCGGCGGCTAGGGCTCTCCTAGCAGACATCAACCTGAAATAAATAAAAAATGTATGGCAACGGGGTGAGTCCATAACTCAGCGAATACCCAACAGATATGCATAGAAAGTTATACTAACAACAAGAGTTCCGCTAATACAGTCTCATATCAATAATAGGGAAAGACTGGTACTGAAAATACTGGGTAGATACATACCAGAATCCATCTAACCTGAAAAGAGGGTAATAAATACCAATGGAACACCAATAGACATATAATCTCAGATAACAAGTCTCCAGTATATGCATGTCAAACAAGTGCAGAAATCAAGTGCAGCAAACAATGCACAATGCAAAATATGCATATGGTGCAATGACATGTGTCACCCCTGACACCAGTCAGATCATCGTACACCTGTCATAGGTGACGTCTGAGAGGGTAGAGCTATGACAACTGTACACACCCTGCTATCACTGCTCCTGAGTGACCGGATGGACAGGATGTTGGCGGAGACTACGCTCCTACCCCAAGCAATGGGGGAGTGTAGCTCTCCTCTCCTCGTGGCTCAGTACGAGAAGGGATCCCTGGCTGCTACCACGCCCGGAACCACCCTCCACATAGTGGCCGAAAGGAGCAATACATGGCAAATGCACACATCCTACGGTATCCACTAACCCATGAGTGGTCGTGTGCGCATATCATGTACCGGAAGACGATAGGCTCAACCACAAGGGAGTCGCTGATCGCCGGCATGTAACAATGCAGAGATGGTGTATGATAGATACACATACCTCCCTCACCAAGTCCTCAGTATACTAAGTCTCAGTCTGAAATCCTATAACAGGAAATACTGGTGACCTACAAGGTATACTGGCCGGAAACTACTGATCCCTCGATGTCAAATGCAAGAGATACATCCCGATATCTAAGCATACATATAGATATGACAATTCTTGAGACTGTATGGAAATAACCGCATAATAACTCAGGGATAAACAACAAGTATCCAGAACAAGCATAATAAACTAGGATAGCGTATAATCTTACTGCTATCTATAACAGTCTATGCATAACAACATGACAATATCAGAAAAGATAAGTCAAAAGGTACCCGCTTCCAAGAGTAGAAGTCTGTATCAAAAGGGGATAGAACCACCCGCCAATAATAAATAGCAATAAATCCAATCAAGCTCCTGTATCAAGGATGTATTTAATTAGCTATTATACAGAAAGATAAGTAGCCAATTACTCCATAAACCCAACCATGATTAACCTAATTATTTCCTTTTCATCTAATTACCTCTAATTAAATGAAAGATTTCTAATTATTCTGCGTAATTAAGATTAGGTACAACCCTCAATTCGAATTCACCACACTTAGGTTATTAGGGTTAAGTTTCATACTTAACCCAATCTCACCGCATGGTTCAATCTAGGATCGACCACAAGACCTACC
This sequence comes from Boesenbergia rotunda, assembly GCA_024364735.1. Classification (NCBI taxonomy): domain Eukaryota; kingdom Viridiplantae; phylum Streptophyta; class Magnoliopsida; order Zingiberales; family Zingiberaceae; genus Boesenbergia; species Boesenbergia rotunda. Next base: position 647,658 of record JAGFNQ010001066.1, read on the forward strand.
ACTGATCAATTCCTAAACAACATAGATCAGAATCGTTGTTACCACGGTTACACTTTTACATGCTCCAATTGGACTAAATAGCTACAACCAAACTGAGCTATTGTAATTACAGATTCAAACTTATTCCAAAACCTAGCATGGGGCGTTCCACATCACAGTTCTAAATCCCAATCCAATATTGAAATCAATTACAACAAATCATCTTGTAATTACTCATATACTTGGATTACTCCCCTATTCTCCTTCTCTGGTAGTGGACCTCAGCAAGAAATAGAAGCCGACAACAACATCTGATCGAATGGTGAGCTGCAAAATATGGATCAATTGAAGCATCATCAATCGGCCATTACGCTTGGGCTGAGGCGATTGAGGCAGAGGGTAATCCAAGGAGCACACGAACTCACCTCTTCGATAGACGACCGACCACAGTAACAATCTCATCCAACCACCAAAGTTGGCTCGCTGTGCACCCAACCGATTTCCCTAACTCCGGTGATGGCTCGCTCACGCAAGGGTAGGAAACGATGCTCCGCAGGAAACTGAAGGGAGTGATCGGCGAAGTTAGGATTCTCAGCAATGGAGAGAACCGAGTGAATCGTCAGTCGCCAGTCGAGATAAGGGGAAAGGTCGTCGGCGCGTGTGGGGAGATCACCTGCGGCTAGGGTTTGCGAGACGAGGGAGTCGGCTGTTGTGATCGGGCCGAATGGGGTTAGGTCAAGTCATATAAGGGAGGGGTCATTTTGCACTTTAGCCCAACAATTTGTCAAATCGCAAGGCTGCCCCTGCTTTTAAACTTAATTACGTGTTAGTCCTTGTGACTATTTGTTTTATAACATTTTGGTGCCTAAATTTGTGTCCAAGGACTCGGAGACCCTGAAACCTACCTGGTAACTCTCCGAAAATTTCCGAAACCTACTCAAAAGTGTCGGATTTAACATCCTCCCCCACTAATAAAAATTTGGTCCCCAAATTTCGATACTCACTATAGTAAACATTATCAAGAAGTATGATGATGTAAATACTGAACAATAACTAATCATACATACCTCAAGTGAACAGGTGGGGGTAACGAGCTCGTATGACATCCTCAAGCTCCCAGGTAGCTTCCTCATCTGAGTGATGCTGTCATCCGACTTTAACTAGTCGGATTGTCTTGTTCCGTAACTGACGCTCTCGGTGACCCAAAATCCGTACCGAAATCCCCTCGTAAGTCGCGTCAGGCTGAAGTGGAACTGAGATATCCGACAACACGTGTGAAGGGTCTGGTACGTATCTTCTCAGCATAGATACGTGGAATACATCGTGTACACCGGTGATGGATGGTGGAAGTGCCAAACGATAAGCAACTGCTCCAACCCTCTCCAGAATCTGGAACGGACCGATGTAACATGGAGCAAACTTACCTCGAAGACCGAATCGTTTCACCCCCTTTGTGGGTGAAACTCGCAGAAACACATGATCACCTACGGAGAACTCCAAAGGTCTCCGTCTCCTGTCGGCATAGCTCTTCTGCCGATCCTGCACCTCAAATATCCTGCGTCAGATGGTACGGACTAACTCTGCCTCGTGCTGAGCTCTCTGAGGTCCTAACAGCTGGGATTCCCCAACCTCCTTCCAGAGGGTGGGTGTCCGACAAGGCCTACCATACAACGCCTCATACGGTGCCATCTGGATAGCCGCATGATAACTGTTGTTGTAGGCGAACTCGACAAGATGCAGATGATCCTCCCAACTGCCTCCAAAATCCATAACACAGGCTCGTAGTAAGTCCTCCAAAGTCTGGATGGTACGCTCTGACTGACCATCAGTCTGCGGATGGAAGGCGGTACTAAATCTGAGCTCGGTACCCATGGCCCTCTGCAGACTCTGCCAGAAGCGTGAGATGAAACGCAGATCTCGATCGGAGATGATACTCAACGGGATGCCGTGCAATCTGATGATTTCTCTACAATACAGCTCTGCTAATCTATCCAATGAATCGGTCCTCTGAATGGCTAGAAAGTGCGCGGATTTGGTCAATCGATCAATGATTACCCAAATCGCGTCAAGGCCTCGTCTGGTCCTAGGCAATCCCACCACGAAATCCATAGTAATGTGTTCCCACTTCCACTCGGGAATGGGAATCCTCTGAAGTAGTCCAGCAGGTCTCTGGTGCTCAGCCTTAACCTGCTGGCAAACTAGACATCTAGCTACAAAATCCGTGATGTCTTTCTTCATGCCGTTCCACCAGTAGGAACGCCTTAGGTCTCGGTACATACGGGTCCCGCCCGGGTCGATAGCAAATCGGGAGCGATGAGCCTCCTGAAGTAACTCCTCTCGGACCGGATGTGACTCGGGTACACATAGTCTCTCTCGAAAGTAGAGAGTACCCTCATCATCTCTGGTGAACTCAATCTGCGGTACTGAAGCTATCTGGCTGCCAAGGGACTGCAGGTGCTGATCCGTGGCCTGGGCCTCTCGAATCCTCGTCCGGATCGACGATTGAGCAACCATAGTCACAAGAATACCCTGCTCAGTCCGTCCCTGCTCCTCTAAGCCCAACTCTGCGAAACCCTGAACTAGCTCGGTAATTGATGCCCGGAGGCAGGCCAAAGTCCCTCGGGACTTCCTGCTCAGTGCGTCCGTCACAACATTAGTTTTCCCTGGATGGTAGCTAATGGTGCAATCATAATCCTTAAGGAACTCCATCCATCTCCTCTGTCGAAGATTGAGTTCCTTCTGCGTAAATAGGTATTTGAGACTCTTATGATCCGTGAATATCTCAAAAGTAATACCGTACAGGTGGTGCCTCCAGATCTTCAGTGCAAAGATAATAGCTACAAACTCTAAATCGTGAACTGGGTAGTTCTTCTCATGCTCCTTCAGCTGTCGAGAAGTATAAGATACTACCCGTCCTCTCATTCTGTGCCTTCAAGGTACAGTCCCTGCTCAAGTGTCTGAGTAGTCTACAGTAGTAGCATACGACCTTCTCCAGGCGACAGTCTGCTACTACGTGCTCTCGGGATCCGCAAAGGGTACAGTAAGATATCGGTGCAGTCTTCTTCCAGTCTTGCTGAGAAGACTGGAAGGATCCGGTGGAAGAACATCTCGACTTCTGGGGCTTAGAGGATGCCCCAGAAGTGCCAGAAGCTGCCTGAGTGTGGCTGCCGTGCTTCTGTCCAGTAGTCTGCTGCTGCTGCGTCTGAGCTGAGTCCATCGCAGTCTGCTTCCCCTTCTTCTTACCCCCAAACAATCTGTGCTGAGTCATCTCAATAATGAGCGCTCGCTCTAATTCCTCTCGATAGGAGGCCGGGACAAATCCTGACATACGAGTCTGAATGTATGCCGCTAAACCTTGATGAAACTGAGTCATCCTCTCCATGTCGTCTACAACCAGGTGAGGGCAATACTCTGATAGGCGGTTAAACTCCGCCTCATACTCCAGTACTGATAGGTCTCCCGGACAGTGATCCTCAACATCTTCCACCCAAAGGTGGTCTAACCTCGTAAGTGATTCGTCTTAACACAAATCATAAGTACAAATGTGTCTCCTTGGTTATCCAAACCAAGTACACGCGATAACTCGTAGGTGTCAAGCAACTAGCTTCACACTTTTTCATATCAACGTAAGCCACCTATCAAACTGTACCTTCTAGGTCATCAACTAAGTACAGGTGATCCATGGTCAAAATCTCCATGGAATAAAATATATCACTCTTCAACGATGGTAACACGTAGCTAATGCTACTCTTCTACATCAATGTAGATCATATACCCTAAACGTGCCTTCCCGGTCACCTAACCAGGCACGAACGACCCAAAGGTCTGAAACTCCTTGAACTAGGGTAAATCGATCATATATTGATAGAGCCAACTACGGTAGCCAACCCTAGTTCTCGTTTAGCTAATAATAGCTAAAACACGTACTATAAATAGTACGGTCTAGAACAACCAAAATCCTTATCCTCCAGTAGGTTGTCGACATATTCAACCTTAGTTGACCGTTTCAATAATCGAGGCTACTAGAGAATAACATTCTCTGCTCCAAGATCTCATCCGCAATAGGTCACTAATCGCTCACATGAACGATCACGAATAAGATAGATTGACAACATGTCAATCCAACTAAACCAAGTCTACATATATCTATCCATCCAGTATGAATATATAATTCCACCATGGTAGGGTAATCTAACCAATCCAAACTCTAATAGTGAATACTAAAAGTAGGATAGGTTCAGAAGATATACCTCTTGCCGCCTGGAGATGTCCCGTTGCTGCCAAGTCCCAAATTGTCATCGCATCGCAACCACGACCTTAAAGATTCGTAATGTACTCGGATGAATAACATCAGACCCGAGCTCCGACACCTACTAGTTCAGTGTCAGATTTAACTCCGAAAAATTCACGAATCGATGGTATCCCGCATCCTGGGCTTGATACCAGAAATAAGTTGGTATCAGATTTCCGTAAAACCTGAATTCGAAAAACAAGGATCGCAAAAACTTAGGCTCCGATACCAAAAATAAATTGGTATCAGATAAACACCGAAAATCCACAGGTCCTCAAGGTATCCGACAACCTGAGCTCTGATACCAAAAATAAATTGTCACGCCCCGAGACCCTGGAGCCGCTGATCCAATAGAAAATCGGACAGCACCTCCCCTGTCCGGCGGATAATTTACACAAACACACAGATACAAATAGCACAACCACGCAGTTAAATGGCCTCAGGCCTCAAATCCATGCAGAAACAACGGATATATAACTATAACTATCGTGAAACTAAAGTACGAACTCACCTGAGCTACCAGGGGGCAGGAACAAAGCCAAAATCCCACGAAGTCCAACATAGGACTCAAAAGTACAATCCCAGCGAATAAAACATAAATACATGTCCAAAACATGGCAACGGAAGCAAGGTACATAACACAGGGTCCATAACCGTAAATCAACATCAAATAAAACAAAGCAGAACTCCTCTCGAGCTGGGAACTGGCGGCTAGGGCTCTCCTGTCAGACATCAACCTGAAATAAATAAAAAATGTATGGCAACGGGGTGAGTCCATAACTCAGCGAATACCCAACAGATATGCATAGAAAGTTATACTAACAACAAGAGTTCCGCTAATACAGTCTCATATCAACAATAGGGAAAGACTGGTACTGAAAATACTGGGTAGATACATACCAGAATCCATCTAACCTGAAAAGAGGGTAATAAATACCAATGGAACACCAATAGACATATAATCTCAGATAACAAGTCTCCAGTATATGCATGTCAAACAAGTGCAGAAATCAAGTGCAGCAAACAATGCACAATGCAAAATATGCATATGGTGCAATGACATGTGTCACCCCTGACACCAGTCAGATCATCGTACACCTGTCATAGGTGACGTCTGAGAGGGTAGAGCTATGACAACTGTACACACCCTGCTATCACTGCTCCTGAGTGACCGGATGGACAGGATGTTGGCGGAGACTACGCTCCTACCCCAAGCAATGGGGGAGTGTAGCTCTCCTCTCCTCGTGGCTCAGTACGAGAAGGGATCCCTGGCTGCTACCACGCCCGGAACCACCCTCCACATAGTGGCCGAAAGGAGCAATACATGGCAAATGCACACATCCTACGGTATCCACTAACCCATGAGTGGTCGTGTGCGCATATCATGTACCGGAAGACGATAGGCTCAACCACAAGGGAGTCGCTGATCGCCGGCATGTAACAATGCAGAGATGGTGTATGATAGATACACATACCTCCCTCACCAAGTCCTCAGTATACTAAGTCTCAGTCTGAAATCCTATAACAGGAAATACTGGTGACCTACAAGGTATACTGGCCGGAAACTACTGATCCCTCGATGTCAAATGCAAGAGATACATCCCGATATCTAAGCATACATATAGATATGACAATTCTTGAGACTGTATGGAAATAACCGCATAATAACTCAGGGATAAACAACAAGTATCCAGAACAAGCATAATAAACTAGGATAGCGTATAATCTTACTGCTATCTATAACAGTCTATGCATAACAACATGACAATATCAGAAAAAGATAAGTCAAAAGGTACCCGCCTACAAGAGGGGCAGAGATCCTCTGGTCCCAAAATCTCTAGTCCATCCCTGGTCCACACTAAAATTACGGCCGGATCGTGATTGCGATCCGGCTGCAATTTGTTTCGATCCCCTCTAGTGTTCACTGTGCCCCTCAGGTTATAGTTTGGGTTCGGAGGGTGGCCGGAGGCCACCCGACGGCCTAAACCCTAAATCTAAAACCCTAAATCCTAAATCCGGATTTAGGGTTTAGGTCGTCGGGTGGCCTCCGACCACCCGTCCGAACCCAAACTATAACCTGAGGGGCACGGTGAACCCTAGAGGGGATCGAAACAAATTGCAGTCGGATCGCAATCACGATCCGACCGCAATTTTAGTGTGGACTAGGGATGGACTAGGGATTTTGGGACCAGAGGATCCCTGCCCCTCCAAGAGTAGAAGTCCGTATCAAAAGGGGATAGAACCACCCGCCAATAATAAATAGCAATAAATCCAATCAAGCTCCTTTTTCAAGGATGTATTTAATTAGCTATTATACAGAAAGATAAGTAGCTAATTACTCCCTAAACCCAACCAGGATTAACCTAATTATTTCCTTTTCATCTAATTACCTCTAATTAAATGAAAGGTTTCTAATTACTCCGCGTAATTAAGATTAGGTATAACCATCAATTCGAATTCACCACACTTAGGTTATTAGGGTTAAGTTTCATACTTAACCCAATCTCACCACATGGTTCAATCTAGGATCGACCACAAGACCTACCACTGATCAATTCCTAAACAACATAGATCAGAATCGTTGTTACCACGGTTACACTTTTACATGCTCCAATTGGACTAAATAGCTACAACCAAACTGAGCTATTGTAATTACAGATTCAAACTTATTCCAAAACCTAGCATGGGGCGTTCCACATCACAATTCTAAATCCCAATCCAATATTGAAATCAATTACAACAAATCATCTTGTAATTACTCATATACCTGGATTACTCCCCTATTCTCCTTCTCTCGTAGTGGACCTCAGCAAGAAATAGAAGCCGACAACAACATCTGATCGAATGGTGAGTTGCAAAATATGGATCAATTGAAGCATCATCAATCGGCCATTACGCTTGGGCTGAGGCGATTAAGGCAGAGGGTAATCCAAGGAGCACACGAACTCACCTCTTTGATAGACGACCGACCACAGTGACAATCTCAACCAACCACCAAAGTTGGCTCGCTGTGCACCCAACCGATTTCCCCAACTCCGGTGATGGCTCGCTCACGCAAGGGTAGGAAACGATGCTCCGTAGGAAAATGAAGGGAGTGATCGGCGAAGTTAGGATTCTCAGCAATGGAGAGAACCGAGTGAATCGCCGGTCGCCAGTCGAGATAAGGGGAAAGGTCGTCGGCGCGTGTGGGGAGATCACCTGCGGCTAGGGTTTGCGAGACGAGGGAGTCGGCTGCTGTGATCGGGCCGAATGGGGTTAGGTCAAGTCATATAAGGGAGGGGTCATTTTGCACTTTAGCCCAACAATTTGTCAAATCGGAAGGCTGCCCCTGCTTTTAAACTTAATTACGTGTTAGTCCTTGTGACTATTTGTTTTATAACATTTTGGTGCCTAAATTTGTATCCAAGGACTCGGAGACCCTGAAACCTACCTGGTAACTCTTCAAAAATTTCCGAAACCTACTCAAAAGTGTTTGATTTAACATCAGGGTGAAATAAACATCGTTATTTTGTCCTAAGTAAACAATGGAAAGGACAATCCATATCCTTTGTGGTGAAATAAACATGAGGAAATTTTCCATGCGAAAAAATTTCTCCAGTTTTCAAATTCGCCCATCCAAGTAAATAGGGCATAAGCAAAGAAGTTAGGGAAAAAAGTCAAGGATCCTCCGACGCAAGTCAATGGCACGAGAGTTAAAAAGAAAAAGATGATAGCGAAGGGGAAAAGAGTAAAACTAAATCACCTCGCATACCTTTTAATGCAGCCACCATTACCTTATATTGGGGCGAAGAGATGAGGATGTACCTCTGTAACTGACACGTGCCTTCCTTTAATTGATGCCATTATGACCGTCGACACTTTTCTATAACGGGCGCCTTCTGTAACTGATGTTTATTCGGTAATTATCATGACCCTTGAATTCTGATAGTGTAAGGTTAATCTGGATATGACTCAGATTGAGTTTGCCTGGGAGTCAAACTAACTTAAGCCAAGTCTCACCCAAGTCAACTGACCTGTCAGATTGATTGATGACTATGTTGAATATATATATATATATATATATATATATATATATATATATATTAATTGATCTCTTACTAATCCTTTTTTTTTTTTGTATCGTGTGCGCGACAACGCTTGATCGGTCATGGTTTGCTTGATCGGTCACCGAGGGGCTCGGGAGCATATCCGACGGATTCATCATACCCCGACGGATTCACCATATCCCGACGAGTTCACCGCACCCCTCGGATTATAGTTTTGTTCGGGGGCGGCGACCGAAGGCCGTCGATGGTGTCCGCCGACGAGTTGGGACACGGGAGGGCAGCCGCATTCGTGACCGATCAAGGAAGTCCCTGATCAGTCAGGCACTGTGGTCCACACGCGATCTGCAGGAGATGAAAGTTCTCTCTCTATATGTATATAGAGTAGGTTTGAATGTTGGATTTTGTTTGGCTCAATTAGTGTAATCATAGTCAACTAAAATGAAGCAGTGGATAATTGCTTGATCTAATAAGCACAATGTAGGCAATCGACTGTGGTTCAATGAAAAAATGATTAATGAAGTGAATGGGATGATCGATCTGAATTTATGGAAATTTTCCATTGCCCAGGGTAAATCGGAAAATACTTGTGATGGGTCTAAAAGCCTAATATCTCATAGTTACGAGCCCGATTTGAAAGAAAAATTTCTATAAAATTCGCTGTAGTTGGAGGATCGAACTTTACTGCACCATAGTCCCATGGGCGGATTATGGTTTAATGATGTTGAATCAGGTAACAAGTAAATCTGAGATGACTGGTCTAGTTTTACGAAAATTTTCTACTGATCACCAGAGTAAATTGAGAAACGCTCGTGGCGATCAATCTAGAAGCTTGTCGTTCTAGGGTTCATGTCAGATTTGAAAAAAAATCTTGTAAAATATGTCGTAGTTGTGGATCGAATTATGGATATTTAGGATGATAATTAATCACCCTATCATTGTACCAGCAAAGTCAAATTAAATAGGCTAGACGAAAAACAACGAGTTTGAATTGGACGGGCTAGGCTAAGCATGTTGGATGCGTAAATGATGTTAAATTTAAAAAAAAAAAATCACATATCCAATTAGTTGATTAATATTAAGATAGAATAATTTTAAGATAGACGATTCGATCATATATTTTTTATCCTATCAAATAAATCCATGAGCATACTGGCTCCTGACGTGACAATCCAATAGCATCAGTAGGTGTGCATGTATAAGAATTGAATCCGGTGATGTACCTGTCTTTTGCCACCACACCAAATCTTGGGGTATGATGTTAAATTCGAAATATGTTACTTGGTGCAAATAAGATAATTGAACCAAAAGATGGCAAATACATTGGTTATTAAATTGAGTGAGCGGAGCAAACTAAATGAGACTCGGTCAAAGTAACGAACAGAGTAATGTTTTCTTAGTAGTATATTTTTAAATTTTATTTTACACTTTACAATTTAAAATTGCTTAACGAGAGCGATGTTTTAACAAATTTGCACTAAATTATTGCATCCGTCGATCAAATCGTTATTTGAGTTTTCAACTAATTCCTAATTGTGGTGCAATAGATTTGACTTTTTGCAATTTCAATCTCAATTTTCTTATACAAGAAGACTTCAATCTAATCAAGTGCTTAAAATTAACACAATAAATTAATTTTAAAATATTTGATAAAATATTTAATGGAAAAATACTTCTACTAAATTGATAAAACTGACAATCCTACCTTATATATATATATATATATATTAAAAATGACAGTTAAAATTTTGCTTTTTTATGATTTTGAAAATCAAGCAAAATGAATTTCTTTCTTTTTCATTATTCTTTTGTTTGGCAAACTATAAAATAAGATATTAATTGCTTTGCGTCTCCTTTTTATATCATAAATTGTTCAATTTTAATTTTATTTCTCCTCATTAAACTATATCAAATGAAAAAAAAACATACATATTGTATAAATACTGATCCGGGCGCATGATTTATAGAAGGGTTGAGAGCTCGGCCGGGTTCGGCTGTCGATCTGAATTGGGGTTAAGGGGACCGGAACCCAGGATTACCCAGAGGCCGAGATCCTCGAAGGTCAGTCATTCGAGGTCGGGACCTGCGAGGTCGGTCGTCCAAGCTCGAGATCCTCGAAGGTCAGTCATTCGAGGTCGGGACCTGCGAGGTCGGTCGTCCAAGCTCGAGATCCTCGAAGGTCGGTTATACGAGGTCGGCCCCGCAGAATCTGTCGTCCGAGACTAGACGGTCATGGTCGCATAAAGACGGCTGAACAACTGCGAACCCGTTTCACCAAGACAGGCCTTTCCTGTCAGACATTCAGAGGATAACCCTCCCTGGCATAATCATTGCCTGTCGAAGCCGCCAATAGTTAATGAGGAACAGAAGAGACAATTCCGACACGGTGTCAGGCGGCTGTGGCAGTTTCACAACATTAATGTAGCCATCCCCATCACAATCTGCTAACTGATCCTCTTTTAATGAGATGTGTCATCTCTGACACAGCAGATGGTTTCTTCCTCCCTATATAAACCCCCCGTTGGACTTCAGAAAGGGGCTGCTGCCATTTTGCAACCACTCCACTACATTGAGAGCGATGTTTCGGTCCGACCTCCCAAGCTCTAGCAGACCGGGTCGGTTCGGTGAGACCGAGTCATCTGAGGGAGAATCGATCTTCTCTTGTCGACAGGATCAAATTTGGCGCCGTCTGTGGGAACTTCGCCTGATCGAAAGCTGAAGATGAGCAACTCCAACCGGATGGCTGTGATGCTCTCGCAAGAAGACCTTGACCTGCTGGTAGAAGCTAAAGCTAGGAAGTTGGCGGAGGCGCAACAAGCAGCGGCCCGATTCGTTCAGCCGGGCCCGGCTGAGCAGACCGCCCGTGTGGGTACCGAAGGAGGAGCACGGCAGGGGGAGAGCCCCCATTTTCACCCGGCACTGTTTGGGCCGGCGGAGGGAGCGGGGCAATCTGATCCCCATGAAGCCACTTCCAGTCATGCCATAGCTGATAAAGGGAAGGCCCCCCTTGTGCCGACCCCGGAAGGGCATACTGGTTTCCCCTTTTCCAACAGGATTTTACAGGAGCCGCTCCCAAAACACTTCCGACTCCTATCTATTCCCGAGTATGGAGGGGCTACGGACCCGGAAGAGCACTTGAAGAAATTTGAAAACGCCTCGATGTTGCACCAGTACCCGGACGGCGTTAAGTGCAGGGCCTTCCTGACCACCTTGGCTGGACCAGCCCAGCGGTGGTTTGACAGACTCCCGGAGGGATCAATCAAGGACTTCTCTGATTTCAAAAGATTATTTCTACAACATTTCGCCAGTAGTAAGAGACATCACAAGACCAGCTTGAACCTATTTACCATGAAGCAGGGCTCCAAGGAGCCCTTGAAGGCCTATATCAATAGATTTAATAAAGTGGCTCTAGACGTTCCCACTGCTACGTCCGAGGTGTTGGTCAGTGCCTTCGCGCAGGGCTTACAAGAGGGCGAGTTCTTCAGATCCCTGATCCGAAAGCCTCCGAAAGATTTCGAAAGCCTTTTGGGGAAAGCCAGCAAATACGTGGACGTTGAAGAAGCGCAGGCTGCCAGACGGCCGGAGGTCAGGCCTACGCCCGAAAATCCTCAGCATCCTCAAAGAAATGCACCTCCTGGAGGGCCTCTTAGAAGCCCCAGAGCGATGGGACACCGGCCGATAGCCGAGAGGGGAATAGTTCAACAAGTGGCCCAAGGGTGTATCCCTTCCAGGTGGCAACCTTACTGCTCTTTTCATAACAGTCATACGCACGACTTGCAAGATTGTTGGCAGGCCGGCAGAGGTCGGGGTCGTGTTGGTCGAGGGAGCCCGAGAGGAGCTCACCAAGGAGGCGGTCGGGGTCGGGGAAGGACGTCACCGCGCCAACCCGAGTCCCCGGCTCGGCCAACCGCTGCCTCAGCCAGACAACTGTTCCCGACCCTCGCCTCCCCCGAGCGCGGCAATGTTAATGAGGAACAGGCCAACCAACAAAATGCAGCGCACGGGGCCATTCACGTGATTTCGGGAGGCCCCACCTATGGAGATTCCAACAGAGCTCGGAAGTCGCAGGCTAGGCGACTTGACATCTACCAAGTGGGTTGCAGTTCCACACAGGCTCAAGGCCCGCAGATCAGCTTCGGCCCATCAGATCTGCAAGGAGTAGAAGTCCCTCACGAGGACGCCCTGGTCATCACCGCGATCGTAGCCAACTACCAGATCCACAGAACTATTGTGGATACGGGAAGTTCGGTGAATATCCTGTACTTAAGAGCTTTCGAGCAATTGCAGATTGAAGGAACCGAGCTCAGACCCGTATCCACACCTCTGTTCGGGTTCACTGGAAACGAAGTACAGCCGTTGGGTCAGATCAAGCTGGCCATATCACTCGGCGAGGAACCCTTGAGGAGAACCAGGTGGGTCACATTCCTGGTAGTGGATGCCCCCTCAGCATACAATGCCATATTGGGTCGGCCATTGCTGAACGAATTCCGGGCCGTGGTGTCCACCTTTTACTTAAAAGTCAAATTTCCAGTGGGAGATCAGGTCGGCGAAGTCAAGGGAGATCAGAAGGCGGCTCGAAGATGTTATGTAGATGACGTCCGGGTGGAGGTCAGTAAAGCACGCCGATCAGCCACGGCTCATTGCAACATGGTGCAATCTTCTCAACCCTCCCCCTGGGATGAGATGAAGGAAGAAAGAGAAGAAGTACAACTATTACCAGGTCGAGAAGAGACCCAGGTGAGAATAGCTCGGGAGCTGCCGACCGATCTCCGGCAACAACTGTTAGAGTGTCTGGCGCAGAATCAGGATGTGTTCGCCTGGTCTCAGAAAGATCTGAAAGGGGTCAGGCCTGAGATTATGGAGCACAAGCTGCATGTTTACCCTGACGCCCGGCCCGTGAAGCAGAAGAAAAGAGATTTCAGTCCGGAGCAGAACAAAGTCATTGGGGCAGAGGTGGAAAGACTGCTGGAGGCTGGGCACATCCGCGAGGTCCAGTTCCCGGCATGGCTGTCTAATGTGGTGTTGGTCTCCAAGCCAGGCAGTAAATGGAGAGTATGTATAGACTTCCGGGACCTTAACAAAGCATGTCCCAAAGATCATTACCCGCTCCCCCGAATAGATCAGATGGTGGACTCTACTGCCGGGAGTGAGCTTATCTGCATGCTCGACGCTTATCAGGGATATCATCAAGTCCCCTTATGCCCGGGTGACCAAGAGAAGGTCAGTTTTGTTACGGCCGGAGGTACCTACTGTTACACTGTTATGCCCTTCGGACTCAAAAACGCCGGAGCAACTTATCAAAGGCTGATGAACAAAGTCTTCAAGGAACAGCTCGGGAGAAACGTGGAAGTGTATGTAGACGACATCCTCATCAAATCTGCCCGAGCTGCCGACCTCATAGCAGATGTGCGGGAGACCTGCCGCACCTTACGAAGATATGGCCTCAAACTCAACCCGGCAAAATGTTTGTTCGGAGCCAAAAGCGGGAAGTTCCTAGGCTACATCCTGACTGAGCGGGGGATAGAAGCCAACCCAGGCAAAGTGAAAGCTCTGCTCGACATGCCACCACCCAAGAATCTACGAGAAGTACAGCGTTTGACCGGGAGGATCACAGCTCTGTCCCGATTCATCCCTCGGTCGGCCACCAGAAGTCGGCCGTTCTTCAAGATCTTGCGCAAAGCTTCCAAGTTTCAGTGGGATGCCGAGTGCGACCGAGCGTTCGAAGAGTTGAAGACCTACTTAGTCGGTCTGCCGGCGCTGGCCAAGCCAGAAGAGGGAGAACCCTTGTATGTTTATTTATCTACTACTGAAGAAGCTGTTAGTGCTGTACTTGTAACCCAGAAAGAGACCGAGCAGCAACCGGTCTATTTCTTTGGGCATCTACTTAAGGAAGCCGAGTGTAGGTACTCTACACTCGAGAAGTTAGCCTATGTCCTGGTATTGATGGCTCGGCGACTACGACCCTACTTTCTGGCCCATCCTATCCGAGTGCTGACCAATAGCACACTTGGGAAGGTCTTGATCAATCCCGAAGTCTCAGGTCGGTTGGTCAAATGGACAACTGAACTAAGTGAATATGACATTCAGTATCAGCCCAGAATAGCGATCAAAGCTCAGGCCTTGGCAGATTTCTTGAGTGAACTTCATGCAGAGGAAGAGGAGGAGGTCTGGAAAATATATGTGGACGGGTCAGCCACCCGGGCAGGGAGTGGCGTTGGGATCCTATTGACGTCTCCCAAGGGAGACTCCATCCATTTGGCTGTGCGTCTGGAGTATCACGCTACCAACAACCAGGCTGAATATGAAGCCCTCTTAGCAGGTCTCCAAGCAGCCAGACAAGTCGGGGCCACTCGGGTCATCCTGCATTCTGATTCTCAATTAGTGACTCAACAAGTGGCCGGACGATTTGAAGTGAATGACGAGAAGTTACAAGCTTACGTAGAGGCTTATCAACAGTTGCGATCAGAATTTCAAGAAGTTCAGATTACACAGATCCCCCGAGGGGACAATGCTAAAGCGGATGAGCTAGCCAAACTGGCCAGCTCCGTCCGTCCATGGGTCTTCCCCAGACCTTCACCTCAAGTCATGATGGTGGCTCAGGTCGAGAGAGAAGCCGAAATGGAGATAGATGGGGATTGGAGGGCTCCGTTCATCGCCTACCTGAAGGAGGGGACTCTCCCAGACAACCCCGAGCAAGCTCGGATATTGAAGATTAGAGCAGCTCGATTCACTCTGATAGGGGACGCACTCTACAAGCGAGCTTTTTCCCGACCTCTAACCAAATGCCTGGGAAAAGAAGATGCAGACTATGTGCTCAGGGAAGTGCATATGGGGTGCTGTGGGAATCATTCGGGAGGCCGGTCCATGGCTCGGAAGGTTCTATTAGCCGGTTATTTTTGGCCGACTCTCCAAAAGGATGCAGAGAAGATAGCTGTTTCTTGTTTGTCTTGCCAGAAATATCAAAACCTATCGCACCGACCTGTCGAGATGCTAAGGGCTTCTGTCGTATCCTGTCCTTTTGATCAGTGGGGCATGGACCTAGTAGGACCATTTCCCCGAGCAGCAGGCCAGAAGCAATTCTTGTTGGTAGCGGTAGACTATTTCTCCAAGTGGATCGAAGCAGAAGCCTTAGCCCGAATTACCGAACAAGCAGTGAAGAAATTCCTTTGGCAAAATATTCTATGCAGGTATGGCATCCCTCACAAGCTAGTATCCGACAATGGTCGGCAATTCCAAGGCCGAATCATCAGAAATTGGTGCAAAGAATTCGGGATTAAGCAAGCCTTCACTTCTGTGGCATACCCTCAAAGTAATGGTCAGGCTGAAGTAGCCAATAGAGAGATTCTAAGAGGACTCAGAGCCAAGCTGGATCAAGTAGGCGGGTCCTGGGTGGATGAGTTGCCAGGTATCTTATGGGCCCTCCGAACTACACCTAAAGAGGGGTCTGGGTGCACCCCATTTCAATTAGTCTACGGAAGTGAAGCAGTAGTCCCCATGGAGGTCGGTTGTGAATCAGACAGAAGACAACTGTATGGGGAAGATAATGCTGAAAAGAGGCGAGCCGAACTGGACCTGATTGAGGAGGTCCGAGCTAAAGCCACAGTCCGTATGGCCGCGTATCAACAAAGGATGCGAAACCGGTACAACCAGCAGGTCATACCGCGGCACTTCCAAGTGGGGGACAAGGTATGGAAGAGAGTCAAGCCGGTGGGCGAGGTTGGCAAGCTGGAGCCTCCATGGAGTGGCCCGTTCCTGGTGGTCGAGGCGTTAGGGTCGGGGGCCTACTATCTACAGGATGCTCAAGGAAAGCGACTTGGAAGACCTTGGAGTGCAATACATTTAAAATTGTACCGTGAGGAGAGTGGAGCGGAATAACTCTTGTAAATGTAATCGGAAAAAGTGATGATAAAGACCCACGCCAGCTTTCCGAAGGAAACGACCACAGCAAGTTATAAGTGAGCGCGGGCTCACGCACCCACCGGATCGGCGCCGATCGGGCGTGGCGTTCCACGTTCGGTTGGGCCCGGTCGGGCGTGGCGGTCCACGTTCGGTCAGGGTAAGTCGGACGGTGTCCAGACTCTTGCAAAAGCAAGTTATAAGTGAGCTTGCTCTCACGCACCCATCGGATCGGCGCCGATCGGGCGTGGCGTTCCACGTTCGGTTGGGCCCGGTCGGGCGTGGCGGTCCACGTTCGGTCAGGGTAAGTCGGACGGTGTCCAGACTCTTGCAAAAGCAAGTTATAAGTGAGCTTGCTCTCACGCACCCATCGGATCGGCGCCGATCGGGCGTGGCGCTCCACGTTCGTCGGGCCCGGTCGGGCGTGGCGGTCCACGTTCGGTCAGGGTAAGTCGGACGGTGTCCAGACTCTTGCAGAAGCAAGTTATAAGTGAGCTTGCTCTCACGCACCCACCGGATCGACGCCGATCGGGCCGTGGCGTTCCACGTTCGGTCGGGCCCGGTCGGGCGTGGCGATCCACGTTCGGCCAGGGTAAGTCGG